>OW026366.1:132908602-133430685 GCA_932273885.2 Leucozona laternaria | reverse complement strand
AAATCGGAAGTGAATAATTCGCCATCTAGGAAGCTTGGACAAAGATTAGTTTCGGTTAGGGCAAAGATTTCGTATGGTAGTTTCTGGGAGTTAGATAAACGTTCATAGTTTTAGTTCGAAGACCTCTGACATTCTGGTAGTAGAGCGATAAGAAACTTGGAGTAGATTCAATTTCTGGATTTCTGTTAGGAGCGAAAGTAGTTTTTGAAATTTTTACGAGTATTTTGAAGGTAAGATGTTCGTTTGTAGCTTATGTGGGAGGCATGTGTACGAAGGTCGTTTGTTACTGTGGTGGGTGAGATGTTAAAGCTTTCATGATACCGGGTGTAGATGCTTTTTAGGGCTACAGGGTCAGTTGGAAGGCCTTCTTTTTGGATAGAAACAATGAGTTTAGTCTTGGTCTTGCCATCAATACACACGGAATCTGATTTATCATGGAGATATGCGAGGTATAGGGTCAGCAAATTTGGAAGTTAATTTAACATTGGGAGGGACCATTGGGTCGAAAATTGGAGGAGGCAGAGTTGGTGAGGATCCAGAAAGACTTTCAGAAAGGGAGGCATTGGATGTGGTGGGAAGGGAGGAAGAGTTGGATACAGGAGGAGTGGATGAATCGGGATTGAGTACGTGTGAACGGATAAAATTTGGGTAATAAGAGTTATGAGGCTTTGAAGATGGGGCGTCTGTTGCAATAGGAATGTCGAAAGATACACGTTTGCGTAGAGCCTTTGGAGTGATAGGATGATTTTGAGACAGCATACAGGGGTTACGGGGAATAGAATGAGGCAATTCAGGAGAAGGAGAAGGGGAGGCTGTAGGATAATTTTGAGTATGGTGGCTAAATTCATTTCTATTAGGAAAAGAGGGATTATGGAAGATAGAGTGTGAAAAGTTAGGGAGGATACCCGATATAAAGCTCCAGTTCGGTTTAGGTTGAGGAGTTTTGTTTTTTCTAGATTTCAAATTCTTGGTCATAGTCATACGTTTCGTGGATGATGTCGTTTTTTCTAGCCATTTGGATAATCTCATGTCACCAATTTGAATTGTTCCATTAGGGCAGGAAAATAGCCATTCGTATTTCGATGGGATAGTGATTTTGAAGCGGCAAGCGGAGGTACGTTGGCATTCGATGACCATAGCAAACATTCGAAAGAAGTAAGATCTAACCCAGTATTCATCAGCAACGGGAGGAGCATTTGTTAGGAAAAACGAGCTCTTGTTCGCGCTATTGAGCTTGGACAGTCTATAGTTCCAGTCCTTGACAGACCAGGAAGTCCCAAACCTCATAAGATTTGGCATAACTGAGGATGGATTCGAAGAAGGAGATGCTTGAGTCGTTGAAATAGGTACAGATAGCAGAGGATATTGGCTGGCAAGATGAGGTGGTGATGGCGATGCGGTTGAGATGGTCTGAAGTGGAGGTTGTTGGCTATCAGGTGCAGGTGGTGATGAAGCTTCAATAGCTTGTAAAGGTGGAGGACAGACAGGTAGAGGTGTGTATGGGGTGGTATCCAAAATTTCAGCCATTAGTGATGTGTTGTAGACAGTAGTGTTGGTTTGGAGTTGAGCCGGTATCTCATCAATTTTGCAGGATGTCGTCATGATATCATCTGATATTTGGGCGATGCTCAGTCGAGTTTCCACGAGATCATTACTTATTAAGTTGATTGCACCCACGGCATTTTCGAGTAAGGTAAGGGGTTGACGGAGGCTAGGTATAATAATATTAGAAGTGCTTTGAAAGTGACATTCAAGATCAGAGCGGAGAAAGTTCAGTTTTTCATTAATGGATGCAACAGAATTGGTAGAAAGATAAGAGTTAAACATTGATTTAATATCGTTTTTTAGAGAATCACAACGTTTGTCGATTTGATCATCGCGGGAAAAGTTCGAAACAGACACCGAAAGAGCACTGAGTTGTTTTTCGATGGAAGAGAATTTAGAAACACACCGCTTATTTGAACACTCGATTGTGTTACACAAATCTTCAAAAGATTTTACCACAAAGTCATCCGTTTTTACCAACTGACTAATTACACTTTTATGGAATGACTTATTGTCAGCGGCGATAGTGTTGGTGGAAACATTTTTTAAAGCAAAGTCATCTTCCAGTGCGACACTGCGGTTATTGGGTGAATCGGCCTGCGAGTTATCACGAATCGTTTTTGTTGTTTCTCAATAGAGTTAAATTTATTTGAGAGGGAGTTGATGTTGTCGCTGTTGCATTTTATTGCGAACAAAACATCAGAGAGGGATATCTTCACGCACTCATCACAGTAAAAAAAAGAAATGATTAGAATATTCCTTTAAATAAGTGATGGTCCTTTTGCTGAGACCGATGCAAGTGGGGTGGAATCTTTTTCGGCAGATACCTTTACAGATCACTCGTTCTGCGTTTTTGTCATTGACGTCACAATGAGCAAATCCACAGCGATTATTTTCCAAAGTTAATGTAGGTCGCAAACAAAAAACAATGCAAATGGGGCGATTAAGCACTTACGAGGTATAGTTAAATTGGAATTAAAGCCAACGAAAACTTTAGTGGGTCGAATATAAGCGGTAAGTGATGATTCAGTTATCACACACCTTGAAATATTTATTAACAATTATTTATTAATTAGGGTCAAGAAAAATTGAACAGAAATAATGGAAAAATGTTATTGCGGAGTGAAACAAAAATGCTACTGTATAGTACTGCGAGTATTGTTGTTGTTGTTGTTGTTGTTGTTGTTGTTGTTGGTGTTGTTGTTGTTGTTGTTGTTGTTGTTGTTGTTGTTGTTGTTGTTGTTGTTGTTGTTGTTGTTGTTGTTGGTGTTGTTGTTGTTGTTGTTGTTGTTGATGATGTTGTTGTTGTTGTTGTTGTTGTTGTTGTTGTTGTTGTTGTTGTTGTTGTTGTTGTTGTTGTTGTTGTTGTTGTTGTTGTTGTTGTTGATGATGTTGTTGTTGTTGTTGTTGTTGTTGTTGTTGTTGTTGTTGTTGTTGTTGTTGTTGTTGTTGTTGTTGTTGTTGTTGTTGTTGTTGTTGTTGTTGTTGTTGTTGTTGTTGTTGTTGTTGTTGTTGTTGTTGTTGTTGTTGTTGTTGTTGTTGTTGTTGTTGTTGTTGTTGTTGTTGTTGTTGTTGTTGTTGTTGTTGTTGTTGATGATGTTGTTGTTGTTGTTGTTTTTTTTTTTTTTTTTTTTTTTTTTTTTTTTTTTTTTTGTTTTTGAGTTTATATATTTATTTTATTGATATGGTTTTACAATAGTACCTGCGAAGCCGAAGCTTGTCTGCAGAAGAATATTTTTCAATTATATTAAAATAAAAGTAAGCAAAGTTTACGATTTAATATTAAATGCAATTTTAAAGTTCCAATTTTTTTTTTTTTTTTTTTTTTTTTTTTTTTTTGGAATAAGTATGGCTTATAATAAAATACATATAAAATTTTAATTTCTACAACTAACGAAAAAATTTTTTAGTTCTTTTTTTCTTTTTTTAAAGTTTTGAATCATGACAATTTCTCTCGGTAGTCCGTTGATTATATTTGGTACAATGTGTTGAAGTTTACGTCTTCCGTAGTTGTTGGAGTTTCTTGGTATCTGTAACATTCCTTGTGCACGTCTTCTGGTGTTTAGTTGGTGTTGTATTGGTTGTTTAAATCGGTTGTCTTCAAAGTATTCTATTATGGTCGTCATCTTTAAAATATCTTCAACTTGAAGTGGCTTAAAAAGTGTGTCATATGTTTGTCGATTGTTGTCGTTAATTTGTTTTATAGCTGCATTTTGGAGTTTTTGAATTTTGATAATGTGGGTTTTAGCTGCATTACCCCAAGCAAGTATTCCATATCGTATCCTAGATTCCATCAATGAGTAATAAACTTGTTTTAAAACATCGTGGTTAGTGTGGTATTTTAGATGAGATATTGCAAACATCGCTTTCTTTAGGTCCATCCTGAGTTTGTCTATGTGTGTATCCCATAAAAAGTGACTGTCTATTACTACTCCCAGATACTTGTAGTTGCTTACTAATTCGATGCATTCTTTTTGCGTTTTAGGGCAGTCATCATTCTGTAAATAAATCCTTTGATTTGTCGGCTTGAACTGCGGACTTCTGATATGCATCATTTTTGTGTTTGATGCATTCATTACCAACCCGTTGTCGTGACACCATCTAACTGCCATGTTGAATTCTTCTTGAATGATCTTTGTTGCCGTATCAAGAGAACTGTGGTGAACGACAATAGCCGTATCATCAGCAAATGCGAAGGGAATACTATGTTTGAAAAGTCGTAGCAATTCGTTAGTGTACAAGACAAACAAAATTGGACCCAATTTAGATCCCTGCGGAACTCCATATCTCATCACTTTTTTCTCACTCACAGCATCTTTGATTTTTACACAAAATGTTCTGTTTTGAAGATATTCTGTCAGCCAATCAGCCATAGAGCCACGAATTCCAATTCTACTTAGAGCTTCAATAAGATTTGAGTGATTTAATGTGTCGAACGCCTTACTGAAGTCCATGAAGATTACTAATACGTGATGTCTCTTATCTAAACTTTCGTTGACACAATTCGCAAACTCACCAAGTAACTTTCCTGTATTTTTACCCTTCTGCAAAAACCGTACTGGCTTCTATGAATCAGTGCATGTTTGTCAACAAAGCCTTGCAACCTGTTGGCAATCACACCTTCCAAACATTTTTCAATAACTGGAAGAATTGATATAGGCCTATAGTTGTTTAGTTGGTCCTTTGCTCCTCCTTTGTAAATCGGCCTTACAACTGCTGTTTTTAAGGTAGATGGAATTTTGGATTGAGTTATACTCAAATTAATTAATTTGCATAGAATAGGAGCAAATACATCCGTATAGCTTTTTATATCAATTGCTCTGATTCCATCAAATCCTGGAGCCTTATTTTCTCCAAGTGAATTGAGAATGCTTTCAATCTCAGTGACGTTAGTTGCATATGAAAATATTGAACTTTCTACTGTGTCAGTGATGTTGTTTGACGTTTTTATATTGCACTTATGTATTATTTTTTCTGTCTGAGAAGAGAAAAACTCCGCCAATTCCATTGATAGAGTTGTCATCTCTGTTTTAAAATTTTTTTCCAATGTTTCGTCGATATTCGTTTTCTTTCGTCCTAGTATTTCGTTAATGAGACCCCATGTTTTCCTCGAATCAGTCTTAAATTGTATAAACTTGTTCTTGTAATAGTTTGATTTTTGTACTGCTATGTGTTTATTGATTTCGTTACGTAGGGTTTTATACTCTTTTTCATACGCCAAATTTCTCCTATTATTTTTCCATCTTCTGTATAGAATATCCCTTTTTTTACATTGATCTATTAAAGTTGTCGTTATCCATGGGTTGTTTTGTCTTTTTTTAACGGTTTTTCGCTGGTATGTTGATTTTTTGTATATATTGTCAAATTTTTGAAGTAGTCTATTGTACATCCTCTCTGCATCTTCTTCATCCAAAACCTCTCTCCAATTTTCTTCCCTAATAAGCTGATTAACTATTTATGCTACGTTTTGATGGCCTTGGTTGCTTCGCCGTTTGCGTGTATCTACTACCGTACATTCTCACACTTTAAGATGTAAACAACAGCTGAAGAGAGTTGTTGCAAGGGTTGGAAGTGTTTTTTGGTGCGTGATTTTAAAAGGCGTTTTTGAGAAAAGTATAAGTATAAAAAAAAGGCGGTCAGCCATCAGCCGAATAGGAGGAATAACATGTAGCATACGAAAACATGCACGTGCCGTAACTATTCGGACTGGTGGAAGTGTGATTATAGCCTCTTCGCGGCGGCCGCTAGAAACAAGCCTTTAAAAAGGTTTGGCTAATATGATCAGGCTGGTTCCACAGGTTGGCAACAGGTTGATTCCCTGTTCCGTAAAACTAGAAGAGTTACGAGACCGACAACAAGCCTCGGAAACGGACACGACGACAACCCACGCAAAGAAAACGGAATAACGATTTACGAATTTTCTTATGGAACGTACGATCGCTCTATAGAGCTCGAGCTGCTCAGCAGCTAGCCGATGCCCTGTCAAAATATAAAGCTGACATAACAGCACTTCAAGAAATAAGATGGACAGGGAATGGTGTTCTACAGAAAAAAGATTATGACTTATACTACAGCTGTCATACAAAAGACCATGTGCTCGGGGTAGGCTTCCTAGTCGGCGAAAAAATGAAGTCTGCCATCATCGGCTTTAACGCTATAAGCGAAAGGCTATGCACCCTTCGCGTGCGAGGCAAATTTAAGAACATCAGCCTCATTAACGTTCACGGACCTACGGAGGAGTCCTCAGACGAAGAAAAAGAGACTTACTACGAACAAGTCGAGAGGGCCCTCAATGCCTGTCCAAGGTATGACGTAAAAATCATCCTTGGGGATTTGAATGCAAAAATAGGTCGGGAGCCGGTTGTTGTTGTTGTTGTTGTTGTTGTTGTTGTTGTTGTTGTTGTTGTTGTTGTTGTTGTTGTTGTTGTTGTTGTTGTTGTTGTTGTTGTTGTTGTTGTTGTTGTTGTTGTTGTTGTTGTTGTTGTTGTTGTTGTTGTTGTTGTTGTTGTTGTTGTTGTTGTTGTTGTTGTTGTTGTTGTTGTTGTTGTTGTTGTTGTTGTTGTTGTTGTTGTTGTTGTTGTTGTTGTTGTTGTTGTTGTTGTTGTTGTTGTTGTTGTTGTTGTTGTTGTTGTTGTTGTTGTTGTTGTTGTTGTTGTTGTTGTTGTTGTTGTTGTTGTTGTTGTTGTTGTTGTTGTTGTTGTTGTTGTTGTTGTTGTTGTTGTTGTTGTTGTTGTTGTTGTTGTTGTTGTTGTTGTTGTTGTTGTTGTTGTTGTTGTTGTTGTTGTTGTTGTTGTTGTTGTTGTTGTTGTTGTTGTTGTTGTTGTTGTTGTTGTTGTTGTTGTTGTTGTTGTTGTTGTTGTTGTTGTTGTTGTTGTTGTTGTTGTTGTTGTTGTTGTTGTTGTTGTTGTTGTTGTTGTTGTTGTTGTTGTTGTTGTTGTTGTTGTTGTTGTTGTTGTTGTTGTTGTTGTTGTTGTTGTTGTTGTTGTTGTTGTTGTTGTTGTTGTTGTTGTTGTTGTTGTTGTTGTTGTTGTTGTTGTTGTTGTTGTAGTTGTTGTTGTTGTTGTTGTTGTTGTTGTTGTTGTTGTTGTTGTTGTTGTTGTTGTTGGTGTTGTTGTTGTTGTTGTTGTTGTTGTTGTTGTTGGTGTTGTTGTTGTTGTTGTTGTTGTTGTTGTAGTTGTTGTTTGCAAGTGTATCAACTTTAATCGATCTTCATAGGGAGGCAAGATGATATTATCGGACCACAGAAGGCCGCGGAGGGCGAACCGAAGAAATCTACGTTGCACGGACTCAATTCTTTGGGAGTGAGAGTTCTGATGTGGCGACCAAACTTGGCTAGCGTATTCAAGGAGGGGCCTAACAAAAGTAATGTAAAGCGACTTAGTGACGTAAGGGTTAGAGAATTCTTTAGACCAACGTTTTATGAAGCCGAGAGAGGAATTGGCCTTGTTAATTATTTGATCGATATGAGAGCGAAAGTTAAGCTCAGTGTCCCAAATAATCCCAAGGTCTCGAATGGAACACACAATAGGAATGGCTTCATTACGAAAGTAATAAGTTCTGGGGGTTGAGGGTTACCGTTTACGGGAGAAGGTTATTGATTGACATTTAGCAACGTTGAGTTCTAAGAAATTTTTATCGCACCAAGTTTGGAATAAGCTTAGGTCGTTTTGGAGCAAGTAAAGGTCAGTGGGGGAAGAAATGACCTTAATGATTTTCATATCATCTGCGTAAATAGACAGATAAGAGTCATTAATTATACTTACAACATCGTTTATTGTAAGGACAAAGATAAGAGGGCCCAGGTGACTGCCTTGAGGAACGCCAGAAGTGGCGTTAATGGGATCGGAGATTGAGAATCTGAAGAGAACCCTGTATTAACGTTGTTCTAGGTACGACCTCAACCAAGGGAGGGAACCCAAGGGCATTGAGTTTAAGGTATATAGTTTGGTGACAGATTTTATCAAAGGCTTTACTAAAATCTGTAGTTATGACATCGACTTCTTTACCATTCTCTAATGCATTAAGTGTCCTAGAGACAAATTCAGTTAGGTTAGTTAGTTAGTTAGTCGATCTACCCTTTAGGAAACCATGCTGCTGGGGAGAGAAGATAGACTTGCAGTGAAAGTAAAGAGAGTCATAAACAATGCTTTCAAAGAGCTTCGGGATAGAAGAAAACTTGGCTATAGGCCGGTAGTTGGATATGTCGTTCTTAGAACCTTTTTTGTGGATAGGGAAAATAAAGGAATCCTTCCATAATTTTGGGAAGATAGCTTGCGAGAGAGAAAGACGAAATAAAGCTGTTAGGGGCTTACAAAGCGAACTAACACATTTCATTAGTAAAATGGCGGGTAAACCATCGGGGCCGGGAGAGAAGTCATCTTTAAGCATACATATTTTGTTGGTAACAATATCATTCTCAAAGTCAATAGAGACTAGAGAGGTTTGAGGGCAGTTCTGCAAGTAGAAGAAGCTATCAGATTTTTTCTTAATATCAATGAATTGGTAAAAACGTTTAGGATCCGAGATCAGACTAACCTGCATTCTATCTAGATAATTATGGTAGAGTGACTCACAGAGAATGGAGAAGTTAAAGGAAGCTTGCTGGTAGAAGGAAAAGTCTGAAGCAGACCTAGATTTTAGATAAGTTTTCCATAGCTTGTTTCTGGCGTTACGAAGTGTTCGCAATTCCTTATTATACCAAGGTGGAGAGTATGAGCAGTTTTTGCGAGCCGCATATGGAACACATTGAATGAGGCAGTTAAAAATGGCTGAGTAAAAGAAAGAGACAGCGATGTCGATGGGAATTTTAGTGTTTAAGAAAAGGCTAAAATCAATATTATTGATAAGACGGTTTAATTGGACGAAGTCAGCTTTTCGAAAGTTGAAAGAAAGAGAGTTCTCGGAATCATTAGTTATAAATTCATGAGCATATGTAAAGGTCAGAGCGAGAGGGGGATGGTAGAGATCAAGGGTAGAGAGAAGATGGGTACTTTTGGTAACGACTGAGTTAAAGGGGTCAGATGAGAAAATGAGATCGAGTTGCCTACCTAAATGGTTGGTGATGTCACTAATTTTAAAAAGACCACAGTCTAAAAATGGTCAGTTATAAGAGATTCTTTTTCCTGGTAGGGATTGGAAGGTACAAATGATGATTCGTCCTCGGATGGAACCCAACACAGGTTGGGGAGGTTGAAATCTCCAACAATTATGAAATCATCATCTGGTTCAGCAACGTCTAACAGCGAGTCCAAAGCATCAACAGCCAACTGATATACTTGGATGGTTTGAGAAGGACGAATATAACAACATAATATATAAACACTCCGATTAGGTATAGATATTTTAACACATACAAATTCGCAGGAAGGAGCGTTAGATATTTTAATAAGAGTTGGGTCCAGACGATGGTGTACGGCAAGAAGAACCCCGCGGCCGGAAAGGGCATCGTCAAAGTCCTGACCATCAGCACGAAAGACGAAAAAATCGGAAGTGAATAATTCGCCATCTAGGAAGCTTGGACAAAGATTAGTTTCGGTTAGGGCAAAGATTTCGTATGGTAGTTTCTGGGAGTTAAGATAAACGTTCATAGTTTTAGTTCGAAGACCTCTGACATTCTGGTAGTAGAGCGATAAGAAACTTGGAGTAGATTCAATTTCTGGATTTCTGTTAGGAGCGAAAGTAGTTTTTGAAATTTTTACGAGTATTTTGAAGGTAAGATGTTCGTTTGTAGCTTATGTGGGAGGCATGTGTACGAAGGTCGTTTGTTACTGTGGTGGGTGAGATGTTAAAGCTTTCATGATACCGGGTGTAGATGCTTTTTAGGGCTACAGGGTCAGTTGGAAGGCCTTCTTTTTGGATAGAAACAATGAGTTTAGTCTTGGTCTTGCCATCAATACACACGGAATCTGATTTATCATGGAGATATGCGAGGTATAGGGTCAGCAAATTTGGAAGTTAATTTAACATTGGGAGGGACCATTGGGTCGAAAATTGGAGGAGGCAGAGTTGGTGAGGATCCAGAAAGACTTTCAGAAAGGGAGGCATTGGATGTGGTGGGAAGGGAGGAAGAGTTGGATACAGGAGGAGTGGATGAATCGGGATTGAGTACGTGTGAACGGATAAAATTTGGGTAATAAGAGTTATGAGGCTTTGAAGATGGGGCGTCTGTTGCAATAGGAATGTCGAAAGATACACGTTTGCGTAGAGCCTTTGGAGTGATAGGATGATTTTGAGACAGCATACAGGGGTTACGGGGAATAGAATGAGGCAATTCAGGAGAAGGAGAAGGGGAGGCTGTAGGATAATTTTGAGTATGGTGGCTAAATTCATTTCTATTAGGAAAAGAGGGATTATGGAAGATAGAGTGTGAAAAGTTAGGGAGGATACCCGATATAAAGCTCCAGTTCGGTTTAGGTTGAGGAGTTTTGTTTTTTCTAGATTTCAAATTCTTGGTCATAGTCATACGTTTCGTGGATGATGTCGTTTTTTCTAGCCATTTGGATAATCTCATGTCACCAATTTGAATTGTTCCATTAGGGCAGGAAAATAGCCATTCGTATTTCGATGGGATAGTGATTTTGAAGCGGCAAGCGGAGGTACGTTGGCATTCGATGACCATAGCAAACATTCGAAAGAAGTAAGATCTAACCCAGTATTCATCAGCAACGGGAGGAGCATTTGTTAGGAAAAACGAGCTCTTGTTCGCGCTATTGAGCTTGGACAGTCTATAGTTCCAGTCCTTGACAGACCAGGAAGTCCCAAACCTCATAAGATTTGGCATAACTGAGGATGGATTCGAAGAAGGAGATGCTTGAGTCGTTGAAATAGGTACAGATAGCAGAGGATATTGGCTGGCAAGATGAGGTGGTGATGGCGATGCGGTTGAGATGGTCTGAAGTGGAGGTTGTTGGCTATCAGGTGCAGGTGGTGATGAAGCTTCAATAGCTTGTAAAGGTGGAGGACAGACAGGTAGAGGTGTGTATGGGGTGGTATCCAAAATTTCAGCCATTAGTGATGTGTTGTAGACAGTAGTGTTGGTTTGGAGTTGAGCCGGTATCTCATCAATTTTGCAGGATGTCGTCTTGATATCATCTGATATTTGGGCGATGCTCAGTCGAGTTTCCACGAGATCATTACTTATTAAGTTGATTGCACCCACGGCATTTTCGAGTAAGGTAAGGGGTTGACGGAGGCTAGGTATAATAATATTAGAAGTGCTTTGAAAGTGACATTCAAGATCAGAGCGGAGAAAGTTCAGATTTTCATTAATGGATGCAACAGAATTGGTAGAAAGATAAGAGTTAAACATTGATTTAATATCGTTTTTTAGAGAATCACAACGTTTGTCGATTTGATCATCGCGGGAAAAGTTCGAAACAGACACCGAAAGAGCACTGAGTTGTTTTTCGATGGAAGAGAATTTAGAAACACACCGCTTATTTGAACACTCGATTGTGTTACACAAATCTTCAAAAGATTTTACCACAAAGTCATCCGTTTTTACCAACTGACTAATTACACTTTTATGGAATGACTTATTGTCAGCGGCGATAGTGTTGGTGGAAACATTTTTTAAAGCAAAGTCATCTTCCAGTGCGACACTGCGGTTATTGGGTGAATCGGCCTGCGAGTTATCACGAATCGTTTTTGTTGTTTCTCAATAGAGTTAAATTTATTTGAGAGGGAGTTGATGTTGTCGCTGTTGCATTTTATTGCGAACAAAACATCAGAGAGGGATATCTTCACGCACTCATCACAGTAAAAAAAAGAAATGATTAGAATATTCCTTTAAATAAGTGATGGTCCTTTTGCTGAGACCGATGCAAGTGGGGTGGAATCTTTTTCGGCAGATACCTTTACAGATCACTCGTTCTGCGTTTTTGTCATTGACGTCACAATGAGCAAATCCACAGCGATTATTTTCCAAAGTTAATGTAGGTCGCAAACAAAAAACAATGCAAATGGGGCGATTAAGCACTTACGAGGTATAGTTAAATTGGAATTAAAGCCAACGAAAACTTTAGTGGGTCGAATATAAGCGGTAAGTGATGATTCAGTTATCACACACCTTGAAATATTTATTAACAATTATTTATTAATTAGGGTCAAGAAAAATTGAACAGAAATAATGGAAAAATGTTATTGCGGAGTGAAACAAAAATGCTACTGTATAGTACTGCGAGTATTGTTGTTGTTGTTGTTGTTGATGATGTTGTTGTTGTTGTTGTTGTTGTTGTTGTTGTTGTTGGTGTTGTTGTTGTTGTTGTTGTTGTTGTTGTTGTTGTTGTTGTTGTTGTTGTTGTTGTTGTTGTTGTTGTTGTTGTTGTTGTTGTTGTTGTTGGTGTTGTTGTTGTTGTTGTTGTTGTTGTTGTTGTTGTTGTTGATGATGTTGTTGTTGTTGTTGTTGTTGTTGTTGTTGTTGTTGTTGTTGTTGTTGTTGTTGTTGTTGTTGTTGTTGTTGTTGTTGTTGTTGTTGTTGTTGTTGTTGTTGTTGATGATGTTGTTGTTGTTGTTGTTGTTGTTGTTGTTGTTGTTGTTGTTGTTGTTGTTGTTGTTGTTGTTGTTGTTGTTGTTGTTGTTGTTGTTGTTGTTGTTGTTGTTGTTGTTGTTGTTGTTGTTGTTGTTGTTGTTGTTGTTGTTGTTGTTGTTGTTGTTGTTGATGATGTTGTTGTTGTTGTTGTTTTTTTTTTTTTTTTTTTTTTTGTTTTTTTTTTTTGTTTTTGAGTTTATATATTTATTTTATTGATATGGTTTTACAATAGTACCTGCGAAGCCGAAGCTTGTCTGCAGAAGAATATTTTTCAATTATATTAAAATAAAAGTAAGCAAAGTTTACGATTTAATATTAAATGCAATTTTAAAGTTCCAATTTTTTTTTTTTTTTTTTTTTTTTTTTTTTTTTTGGAATAAGTATGGCTTATAATAAAATACATATAAAATTTTAATTTCTACAACTAACGAAAAAATTTTTTAGTTCTTTTTTTCTTTTTTTAAAGTTTTGAATCATGACAATTTCTCTCGGTAGTCCGTTGATTATATTTGGTACAATGTGTTGAAGTTTACGTCTTCCGTAGTTGTTGGAGTTTCTTGGTATCTGTAACATTCCTTGTGCACGTCTTCTGGTGTTTAGTTGGTGTTGTATTGGTTGTTTAAATCGGTTGTCTTCAAAGTATTCTATTATGGTCGTCATCTTTAAAATATCTTCAACTTGAAGTGGCTTAAAAAGTGTGTCATATGTTTGTCGATTGTTTTCGTTAATTTGTTTTATAGCTGCATTTTGGAGTTTTTGAATTTTGATAATGTGGGTTTTAGCTGCATTACCCCAAGCAAGTATTCCATATCGTATCCTAGATTCCATCAATGAGTAATAAACTTGTTTTAAAACATCGTGGTTAGTGTGGTATTTTAGATGAGATATTGCAAACATCGCTTTCTTTAGGTCCATCCTGAGTTTGTCTATGTGTGTATCCCATAAAAAGTGACTGTCTATTACTACTCCCAGATACTTGTAGTTGCTTACTAATTCGATGCATTCTTTTTGCGTTTTAGGGCAGTCATCATTCTGTAAATAAATCCTTTGATTTGTCGGCTTGAACTGCGGACTTCTGATATGCATCATTTTTGTTTTTGATGCATTCATTACCAACCCGTTGTCGTGACACCATCTAACTGCCATGTTGAATTCTTCTTGAATGATCTTTGTTGCCGTATCAAGAGAACTGTGGTGAACGACAATAGCCGTATCATCAGCAAATGCGAAGGGAATACTATGTTTGAAAAGTCGTAGCAATTCGTTAGTGTACAAGACAAACAAAATTGGACCCAATTTAGATCCCTGCGGAACTCCATATCTCATCACTTTTTTCTCACTCACAGCATCTTTGATTTTTACACAAAATGTTCTGTTTTGAAGATATTCTGTCAGCCAATCAGCCATAGAGCCACGAATTCCAATTCTACTTAGAGCTTCAATAAGATTTGAGTGATTTAATGTGTCGAACGCCTTACTGAAGTCCATGAAGATTACTAATACGTGATGTCTCTTATCTAAACTTTCGTTGACACAATTCGCAAACTCACCAAGTAACTTTCCTGTATTTTTACCCTTCTGAAAACCGTACTGGCTTCTATGAATCAGTGCATGTTTGTCAACAAAGCCTTGCAACCTGTTGGCAATCACACCTTCCAAACATTTTTCAATAACTGGAAGAATTGATATAGGCCTATAGTTGTTTAGTTGGTCCTTTGCTCCTCCTTTGTAAATCGGCCTTACAACTGCTGTTTTTAAGGTAGATGGAATTTTGGATTGAGTTATACTCAAATTAATTAATTTGCATAGAATAGGAGCAAATACATCCGTATAGCTTTTTATATCAATTGCTCTGATTCCATCAAATCCTGGAGCCTTATTTTCTCCAAGTGAATTGAGAATGCTTTCAATCTCAGTGACGTTAGTTGCATATGAAAATATTGAACTTTCTACTGTGTCAGTGATGTTGTTTGACGTTTTTATATTGCACTTATGTATTATTTTTTCTGTCTGAGAAGAGAAAAACTCCGCCAATTCCATTGATAGAGTTGTCATCTCTGTTTTAAAATTTTTTCCCAATGTTTCGTCGATATTCGTTTTCTTTCGTCCTAGTATTTCGTTAATGAGACCCCATGTTTTCCTCGAATCAGTCTTAAATTGTATAAACTTGTTCTTGTAATAGTTTGATTTTTGTACTGCTATGTGTTTATTGATTTCGTTACGTAGGGTTTTATACTCTTTTTCATACGCCAAATTTCTCCTATTATTTTTCCATCTTCTGTATAGAATATCCCTTTTTTTACATTGATCTATTAAAGTTGTCGTTATCCATGGGTTGTTTTGTCTTTTTTTAACGGTTTTTCGCTGGTATGTTGATTTTTTGTATATATTGTCAAATTTTTGAAGTAGTCTATTGTACATCCTCTCTGCATCTTCTTCATCCAAAACCTCTCTCCAATTTTCTTCCCTAATAAGCTGATTAACTATTTATGCTACGTTTTGATGGCCTTGGTTGCTTCGCCGTTTGCGTGTATCTACTACCGTACATTCTCACACTTTAAGATGTAAACAACAGCTGAAGAGAGTTGTTGCAAGGGTTGGAAGTGTTTTTTGGTGCGTGATTTTAAAAGGCGTTTTTGAGAAAAGTATAAGTATAAAAAAAAGGCGGTCAGCCATCAGCCGAATAGGAGGAATAACATGTAGCATACGAAAACATGCACGTGCCGTAACTATTCGGACTGGTGGAAGTGTGATTATAGCCTCTTCGCGGCGGCCGCTAGAAACAAGCCTTTAAAAAGGTTTGGCTAATATGATCAGGCTGGTTCCACAGGTTGGCAACAGGTTGATTCCCTGTTCCGTAAAACTAGAAGAGTTACGAGACCGACAACAAGCCTCGGAAACGGACACGACGACAACCCACGCAAAGAAAACGGAATAACGATTTACGAATTTTCTTATGGAACGTACGATCGCTCTATAGAGCTCGAGCTGCTCAGCAGCTAGCCGATGCCCTGTCAAAATATAAAGCTGACATAACAGCACTTCAAGAAATAAGATGGACAGGGAATGGTGTTCTACAGAAAAAAGATTATGACTTATACTACAGCTGTCATACAAAAGACCATGTGCTCGGGGTAGGCTTCCTAGTCGGCGAAAAAATGAAGTCTGCCATCATCGGCTTTAACGCTATAAGCGAAAGGCTATGCACCCTTCGCGTGCGAGGCAAATTTAAGAACATCAGCCTCATTAACGTTCACGGACCTACGGAGGAGTCCTCAGACGAAGAAAAAGAGACTTACTACGAACAAGTCGAGAGGGCCCTCAATGCCTGTCCAAGGTATGACGTAAAAATCATCCTTGGGGATTTGAATGCAAAAATAGGTCGGGAGCCGGTTGTTGTTGTTGTTGTTGTTGTTGTTGTTGTTGTTGTTGTTGTTGTTGTTGTTGTTGTTGTTGTTGTTGTTGTTGTTGTTGTTGTTGTTGTTGTTGTTGTTGTTGTTGTTGTTGTTGTTGTTGTTGTTGTTGTTGTTGTTGTTGTTGTTGTTGTTGTTGTTGTTGTTGTTGTTGTTGTTGTTGTTGTTGTTGTTGTTGTTGTTGTTGTTGTTGTTGTTGTTGTTGTTGTTGTTGTTGTTGTTGTTGTTGTTGTTGTTGTTGTTGTTGTTGTTGTTGTTGTTGTTGTTGTTGTTGTTGTTGTTGTTGTTGTTGTTGGTGTTGTTGTTGTTGGTGTTGTTGTTGTTGTTGTTGTTGTAGTTGTTTTTGTTGTTTTTGTTGTTGTTGTTGTTGTTGTTGTTGTTGTTGTTGTTGTTGTTGTTGTTGTTGTTGTTGTTGTTGTTGTTGTTGTTGTTGTTGTTGTTGTTGTTGTTGTTGTTGTTGTTGTTGTTGTTGTTGTTGTTGTTGTTGTTGTTGTTGTTGTTGTTGTTGTTGTTGTTGTTGTTGTTGTTGTTGTTGTTGTTGTTGTTGTTGTTGTTGTTGTTGTTGTTGTTGTTGTTGTTGTTGTTGTTGTTGTTGTTGTTGTTGTTGTTGTTGTTGTTGTTGTTGTTGTTGTTGTTGTTGTTGTTGTTGTTGTTGTTGTTGTTGTTGTTGTTGTTGTTGTTGTTGTTGTTGTTGTTGTTGTTGTTGTTGTTGTTGTTGTTGTTGTTGTTGTTGTTGTTGTTGTTGTTGTTGTTGTTGTTGTTGTTGTTGTTGTTGTTGTTGTTGTTGTTGTTGTTGTTGTTGTTGTTGTTGTTGTTGTTGTTGTTGTTGTTGTTGTTGTTGTTGTTGTTGTTGTTGTTGTTGTTGTTGTTGTTGTTGTTGTTGTTGTTGTTGTTGTTGTTGTTGTTGTTGTTGTTGTTGTTGTTGTTGTTGTTGTTGTTGTTGTTGTTGTTGTTGTTGTTGTTGTTGTTGTTGTTGTTGTTGTTGTTGTTGTTGTTGTTGTTGTTGTTGTTGGTGTTGTTGGTGTTGTTGTTGTTGTTGTTGTTGTTGTTGTTGTTGTTGTTGTTGTTGTTGTTGTTGTTGTTGTTGTTGGTGTTGTTGTTGTTGTTGTTGTTGTTGTAGTTGTTGTTGTTTTTGTTGTTGTTGTTGTTGTTGTTGTTTATTTATTTATTTATTTATTGAGCTTAATACAAGCGAAACTTATAGCTATTACTTAAAACTAAACTTATTCAATGGTGGGTTTTTCGTTGTTTTTTTTTTTTTTTTTAATTTATTTATTGCTTTGTGCCGAAAGGCCCACCCACCAGTTTTATTAAAGAAAAAACTTAAAAACAAAACTTGAAGGACTTAGGGAGGAAGCTCGGATATGGGAGATTGGTATTATATGAGGTGTGTTAGGTGGAGCGCATGGGGCGATCCTATTAGGAGTTATAGAGTGAGTTTCTAAGCGTGGATATACTAATGTGAAAGTCAAGGGTGTACAGTGAGGTATTTGCCAAACGCAATATTCTTGATAACGGTTCAAAGAAGCCATAGTTTGTTCTATGGTGTGGTGGGCGGAAGAGTGGAGCGGATCTGAGGTTACGCGGGTTAGTATAGATCAGGATCATTTCCAACAGAATGGGTGAATCGATTGTCCCCGTTAAAAGTTGGTACACGAAGAGTATATCAGCTACTTCTCGCCGTTTTTTTAGAGTTTGCAAGTGTATCAACTTTAATCGATCTTCATAGGGAGGCAAGATGATATTATCGGACCACAGAAGGCCGCGGAGGGCGAACCGAAGAAATCTACGTTGCACGGACTCAATTCTTTGGGAGTGAGAGTTCTGATGTGGCGACCAAACTTGGCTAGCGTATTCAAGGAGGGGCCTAACAAAAGTAATGTAAAGGGACTTAGTGACGTAAGGGTTAGAGAATTCTTTAGACCAACGTTTTATGAAGCCGAGAGAGGAATTGGCCTTGTTAATTATTTGATCGATATGAGAGCGAAAGTTAAGCTCAGTGTCCCAAATAATCCCAAGGTCTCGAATGGAACACACAATAGGAATGGCTTCATTACGAAAGTAATAAGTTCTGGGGGTTGAGGGTTACCGTTTACGGGAGAAGGTTATTGATTGACATTTAGCAACGTTGAGTTCTAAGAAATTTTTATCGCACCAAGTTTGGAATAAGTTTAGGTCGTTTTGGAGCAAGTAAAGATCAGTGGGGGAAGAAATGACCTTAATGATTTTCATATCATCTGCGTAAATAGACAGATAAGAGTCATTAATTATACTTACAACATCGTTTATTGTAAGGACAAAGATAAGAGGGCCCAGGTGACTGCCTTGAGGAACGCCAGAAGTGGCGTTAATGGGATCGGAGATTGAGAATCTGAAGAGAACCCTGTATTAACGTTGTTCTAGGTACGATCTCAACCATGAAATGAAAAAGGGAGGGAACCCAAGGGCATTGAGTTTAAGGTATATAGTTTGGTGACAGATTTTATCAAAGGCTTTACTAAAATCTGTAGTTATGACATCGACTTCTTTACCATTCAGACAAATTCAGTTAGGTTAGTTAGTTAGTTAGTCGATCTACCCTTTAGGAAACCATACTGCTGGGGAGAGAAGATAGACTTGCAGTGAAAGTAAAGAGAGTCATAAACAATGCTTTCAAAGAGCTTCGGGATAGAAGAAAACTTGGCTATAGGCCGGTAGTTGGATATGTCGTTCTTAGAACCTTTTTTGTGGATAGGGAAAATAAAGGAATCCTTCCATAATTTTGGGAAGATAGCTTGCGAGAGATAAAGACGAAATAAAGTTGTTAGGGGCTTACAAAGCGAACTAACACATTTCATTAGTAAAATGGCGGGTAAACCATCGGGGCCGGGAGAGAAGTCATCTTTAAGCATACATATTTTGTTGGTAACAATATCATTCTCAAAGTCAATAGAGACTAGAGAGGTTTGAGGGCAGTTCTTCAAGTAGAAGAAGCTATCAGATTTTTTCTTAATATCAATGAATTGGTAAAAACGTTTAGGATCCGATATCAGACTAACCTGCATTCTATCTAGATAATTATGGTAGAGTGACTCACAGAGAATGGAGAAGTTAAAGGAAGCTTGCTGGTAGAAGGAAAAGTCTGAAGCAGACCTAGATTTTAGATAAGTTTTCCATAGCTTGTTTCTGGCGTTACGAAGTGTTCGCAATTCCTTATTATACCAAGGTGGAGAGTATGAGCAGTTTTTGCGAGCCGCATATGGAACACATTGAATGAGACAGTTAAAAATGGCTGAGTAAAAGAAAGAGACAGCGATGTCGATGGGAATTTTAGTGTTTAAGAAAAGGCTAAAATCAATATTATTGATAAGACGGTTTAATTGGACGAAGTCAGCTTTTCGAAAGTTGAAAGAAAGAGAGTTCTCGGAATCATTAGTTATAAATTCATGAGCATATGTAAAGGTCAGAGCGAGAGGGGGATGGTAGAGATCAAGGGTAGAGAGAAGATGGGTACTTTTGGTAACGACTGAGTTAAAGGGGTCAGATGAGAAAATGAGATCGAGTTGCCTACCTAAATGGTTGGTGACGTCACTAATTTTAAAAAGACCACAGTCTAAAAACGGTCAGTTATAAGAGATTCTTTTTCCTGGTAGGGATTGGAAGGTACAAATGATGATTCGTCCTCGGATGGAACCCAACACAGGTTGGGGAGGTTGAAATCTCCAACAATTATGAAATCATCATCTGGTTCAGCAACGTCTAACAGCGAGTCCAAAGCATCAACAGCCAACTGATATACTTGGATGGTTTGAGAAGGACGAATATAACAACATAATATATAAACACTCCGATTAGGTATAGATATTTTAACACATACAAATTCGCTGGAAGGAGCGTTAGATATTTTAATAAGAGTTGGGTCCAGACGATTGTGTACGGCAAGAAGAACCCCGCGGCCGGAAAGGGCATCGTTGTTGTTGTTGTTGTTGTTGTTGTTGTTGTTGTTGTTGTTGTTGTTGTTGTTGTTGTTGTTGTTGTTGTTGTTGTTGTTGTTGTTGTTGTTGTTGTTGTTGTTGTTGTTGTTGTTGTTGTTGTTGTTGTTGGTGTTGTTGGTGTTGGTGTTGTTGTTGTTGTTGTTGTTGTTGTTGTTGTTGTTTTTGTTGGTGTTGTTGTTGTTGTTGTTGTTGTTGTAGTTGTTGTTGTTTTTGTTGTTGTTGTTGTTGTTGTTGTTGTTGTTGTTGTTTATTTATTTATTTATTTATTGAGCTTAATACAAGCGAAACTTATAGCTATTACTTAAAACTAAACTTATTCAATGGTGGGTTTTTCGTTGTTTTTTTTTTTTTTTTTAATTTATTTATTGCTTTGTGCCGAAAGGCCCACCCACCAGTTTTATTAAAGAAAAAACTTAAAAACAAAACTTGAAGGACTTAGGGAGGAAGCACGGATATGGGAGATTGGTATTATATGAGGTGTGTTAGGTGGAGCGCATGGGGCGATCCTATTAGGAGTTATAGAGTGAGTTTCTAAGCGTGGATATACTAATGTGAAAGTCAAGGGTGTACAGTGAGGTATTTGCCAAACGCAATATTCTTGATAACGGTTCAAAGAAGCCATAGTTTGTTCTATGGTGTGGTGGGCGGAAGAGTGGAGCGGATCTGAGGTTACGCGGGTTAGTATAGATCGGGATCATTTCCAACAGAATGGGTGAATCGATTGTCCCCGTTAAAAGTTGGTACACGAAGAGTATATCAGCTACTTCTCGCCGTTTTTTTAGAGTTTGCAAGTGTATCAACTTTAATCGATCTTCATAGGGAGGCAAGATGATATTATCGGACCACAGAAGGCCGCGGAGGGCGAACCGAAGAAATCTACGTTGCACGGACTCAATTCTTTGGGAGTGAGAGTTCTGATGTGGCGACCAAACTTGGCTAGCGTATTCAAGGAGGGGCCTAACAAAAGTAATGTAAAGGGACTTAGTGACGTAAGGGTTAGAGAATTCTTTAGACCAACGTTTTATGAAGCCGAGAGAGGAATTGGCCTTGTTAATTATTTGATCGATATGAGAGCGAAAGTTAAGCTCAGTGTCCCAAATAATCCCAAGGTCTCGAATGGAACACACAATAGGAATGGCTTCATTACGAAAGTAATAAGTTCTGGGGGTTGAGGGTTACCGTTTACGGGAGAAGGTTATTGATTGACATTTAGCAACGTTGAGTTCTAAGAAATTTTTATCGCACCAAGTTTGGAATAAGTTTAGGTCGTTTTGGAGCAAGTAAAGATCAGTGGGGGAAGAAATGACCTTAATGATTTTCATATCATCTGCGTAAATAGACAGATAAGAGTCATTAATTATACTTACAACATCGTTTATTGTAAGGACAAAGATAAGAGGGCCCAGGTGACTGCCTTGAGGAACGCCAGAAGTGGCGTTAATGGGATCGGAGATTGAGAATCTGAAGAGAACCCTGTATTAACGTTGTTCTAGGTACGATCTCAACCATGAAATGAAAAAGGGAGGGAACCCAAGGGCATTGAGTTTAAGGTATATAGTTTGGTGACAGATTTTATCAAAGGCTTTACTAAAATCTGTAGTTATGACATCGACTTCTTTACCATTCAGACAAATTCAGTTAGGTTAGTTAGTTAGTTAGTCGATCTACCCTTTAGGAAACCATGCTGCTGGGGAGAGAAGATAGACTTGCAGTGAAAGTAAAGAGAGTCATAAACAATGCTTTCAAAGAGCTTCGGGATAGAAGAAAACTTGGCTATAGGCCGGTAGTTGGATATGTCGTTCTTAGAACCTTTTTTGTGGATAGGGAAAATAAAGGAATCCTTCCATAATTTTGGGAAGATAGCTTGCGAGAGATAAAGACGAAATAAAGCTGTTAGGGGCTTACAAAGCGAACTAACACATTTCATTAGTAAAATGGCGGGTAAACCATCGGGGCCGGGAGAGAAGTCATCTTTAAGCATACATATTTTTTTGGTAACAATATCATTCTCAAAGTCAATAGAGACTAGAGAGGTTTGAGGGCAGTTCTTCAAGTAGAAGAAGCTATCAGATTTTTTCTTAATATCAATGAATTGGTAAAAACGTTTAGGATCCGATATCAGACTAACCTGCATTCTATCTAGATAATTATGGTAGAGTGACTCACAGAGAATGGAGAAGTTAAAGGAAGCTTGCTGGTAGAAGGAAAAGTCTGAAGCAGACCTAGATTTTAGATAAGTTTTCCATAGCTTGTTTCTGGCGTTACGAAGTGTTCGCAATTCCTTATTATACCAAGGTGGAGAGTATGAGCAGTTTTTGCGAGCCGCATATGGAACACATTGAATGAGACAGTTAAAAATGGCTGAGTAAAAGAAAGAGACAGCGATGTCGATGGGAATTTTAGTGTTTAAGAAAAGGCTAAAATCAATATTATTGATAAGACGGTTTAATTGGACGAAGTCAGCTTTTCGAAAGTTGAAAGAAAGAGAGTTCTCGGAATCATTAGTTATAAATTCATGAGCATATGTAAAGGTCAGAGCGAGAGGGGGATGGTAGAGATCAAGGGTAGAGAGAAGATGGGTACTTTTGGTAACGACTGAGTTAAAGGGGTCAGATGAGAAAATGAGATCGAGTTGCCTACCTAAATGGTTGGTGACGTCACTAATTTTAAAAAGACCACAGTCTAAAAACGGTCAGTTATAAGAGATTCTTTTTCCTGGTAGGGATTGGAAGGTACAAATGATGATTCGTCCTCGGATGGAACCCAACACAGGTTGGGGAGGTTGAAATCTCCAACAATTATGAAATCATCATCTGGTTCAGCAACGTCTAACAGCGAGTCCAAAGCATCAACAGCCAACTGATATACTTGGATGGTTTGAGAAGGACGAATATAACAACATAATATATAAACACTCCGATTAGGTATAGATATTTTAACACATACAAATTCGCTGGAAGGAGCGTTAGATATTTTAATAAGAGTTGGGTCCAGACGATTGTGTACGGCAAGAAGAACCCCGCGGCCGGAAAGGGCATCGTCAAAGTCCTGACCATCAGCACAAAAGACGAAAAAATCGGAAGTGAATAATTCGCCATCTAGGAAGCTTGGACAAAGATTAGTTTCGGTTAGGGCAAAGATTTCGTATGGTAGTTTCTGGGAGTTAAGATAAACGTTCATAGTTTTAGTTCGAAGACCTCTGACATTCTGGTAGTAGAGCGATAAGAAACTTGGAGTAGATTCAATTTCTGGATTTCTGTTAGGAGCGAAAGTAGTTTTTGAAATTTTTACGAGTATTTTGAAGGTAAGATGTTCGTTTGTAGCTTATGTGGGAGGCATGTGTACGAAGGTCGTTTGTTACTGTGGTGGGTGAGATATTAAAGCTTTCATGATACCGGGTGTAGATGCTTTTTAGGGCTACAGGGTCAGTTGGAAGGCCTTCTTTTTGGATAGAAACAATGAGTTTAGTCTTGGTCTTGCCATCAATACACACGGAATCTGATTTATCATGGAGATATGCGAGGTATAGACGAACGTTTTCAAAGAGTTTCTGACCACGAAGTCTAGCCATAATATATCGTCCATCTAGGTCAGTTATCGTTGGCGTAGGGTCAGCAAATTTGGAAGTTAATTTAACATTGGGAGGGACCATTGGGTCGAAAATTGGAGGAGGCAGAGTTGGTGAGGATCCAGAAAGACTTTCAGAAAGGGAGGCATTGGATGTGGTGGGAAGGGAGGAAGAGTTGGATACAGGAGGAGTGGATGAATCGGGATTGAGTACGTGTGAACGGATAAAATTTGGGTAATAAGAGTTATGAGGCTTTGAAGATGGGGCGTCTGTTGCAATAGGAATGTCGAAAGATACACGTTTGCGTAGAGCCTTTGGAGTGATAGGATGATTTTGAGACAGCATATAGGGGTTACGGGGAATAGAATGAGGCAATTCAGGAGAAGGAGAAGGGGAGGCTGTAGGATAATTTTGAGTATGGTGGCTAAATTCATTTCTATTAGGAAAAGAGGGATTATGGAAGATAGAGTGTGAAAAGTTAGGGAGGATACCCGATTTAAAGCTCCAGTTCGGTTTAGGTTGAGGAGTTTTGTTTTTTCTAGATTTCAAATTCTTGGTCATAGTCATACGTTTCGTGGATGATGTCGTTTTTTCTAGCCATTTGGATAATCTCATGTCACCAATTTGAATTGTTCCATTAGGGCAGGAAAATAGCCATTCGTATTTCGATGGGATAGTGATTTTGAAGCGGCAAGCGGAGGTACGTTGGCATTCGATGACCATAGCAAACATTCGAAAGAAGTAAGATCTAACCCAGTATGCATCAGCAACGGGAGGAGCATTTGTTAGGAAAAACGAGCTCTTGTTCGCGCTATTGAGCTTGGACAGTCTATAGTTCCAGTCCTTGACAGACCAGGAAGTCCCAAACCTCATAAGATTTGGCATAACTGAGGATGGATTCGAAGAAGGAGATGCTTGAGTCGTTGAAATAGGTACAGATAGCAGAGGATATTGGCCGGCAAAATGAGGTGGTGATGGCGATGCGGTTGAGATGGTCTGAAGTGGAGGTTGTTGGCTATCAGGTGCAGGTGGTGATGAAGCTTCAATAGCTTGTAAAGGTGGAGGACAGACAGGTAGAGGTGTGTATGGGGTGGTATCCAAAATTTCAGCCATTAGTGATGTGTTGTAGACAGTAGTGTTGGTTTGGAGTTGAGCCGGTATCTCATCAATTTTGCAGGATGTCGTCTTGATATCATCTGATATTTGGGCGATGCTCAGTCGAGTTTCCACGAGATCATTACTTATTAAGTTGATTGCACCCACGGCATTTTCGAGTAAGGTAAGGGGTTGACGGAGACTAGGTATAATAATATTAGAAGTGCTTTGAAAGTGACATTCAAGATCAGAGCGGAGAAAGTTCAGATTTTCATTAATGGATGCAACAGAATTGGTAGAAAGATAAGAGTTAAACATTGATTTAATATCGTTTTTTAGAGAATCACAACGTTTGTCGATTTGATCATCGCGGGAAAAGTTCGAAACAGACACCGAAAGAGCACTGAGTTGTTTTTCGATGGAAGAGAATTTAGAAACACACCGCTTATTTGAACACTCGATTGTGTTACACAAATCTTCAAAAGATTTTACCACAAAGTCATCCAATTTTACCAACTGACTAATTACACTTTTATGGAATGACTTATTGTCAGCGGCGATAGTGTTGGTGGAAACATTTTTTAAAGCAAAGTCATCTTCCAGTGCGACACTGCGGTTATTGGGTGAATCGGCCTGCGAGTTATCACGAATCGTTTTTGTTAACGCGGTCAGTTGTTTCTCAATAGAGTTAAATTTATTTGAGAGGGAGTTGATGTTGTCGCTGTTGCATTTTATTGCGAACAAAACATCAGAGAGGGATATCTTCACGCACTCATCACAGTAAAAAAAAGAAATGATTAGAATATTCCTTTAAATAAGTGATGGACCTTTTGCTGAGACCGATGCAAGTGGGGTGGAATCTTTTTCGGCAGATACCTTTACAGATCACTCGTTCTGCGTTTTTGTCATTGACGTCACAATGAGCAAATCCACAGCGATTATTTTCCATAGTTAATGTAGGTCGCAAACAAAAAACAATGCAAATGGGGCGATTAAGCACTTACGAGGTATAGTTAAATTGGAATTAAAGCCAACGAAAACTTTAGTGGGTCGAATATAAGCGGTAAGTGATGATTCAGTTATCACACACCTTGAAATATTTATTAACATTTATTTATTAATTGGGGTCAAGAAAAATTGACCAGAAATAATGGAAAAATGTTATTGCGGAGTGAAACAAAAATGCTACTGTATAGTACTGCGAGTATTGTTGTTGTTGTTGTTGTTGTTGTTGTTGTTGTTGTTGTTGTTGTTGTTGTTGTTGTTGTTGTTGTTGTTGTTGTCGTTGTTGTTGTTGTTGTTGTTGTTGTTGTTGTTATTGTTGTTGTTGTTGTTGTTGTTGTTGTTGGTGGTGTTGTTGTTGTTGTTGTTGTTGTTGTTGTAGTTGTTGTTGTTTTTGTTGTTGTTGTTGTTGTTTATTTATTTATTGAGCTTAATACAAGCGAAACTTATAGCTATTACTTAAAACTAAACTTATTCAATGGTGGGTTTTTCGTTGTTTTTTTTTTTTTTTTTAATTTATTTATTGCTTTGTGCCGAAAGGCCCACCCACCAGTTTTATTAAAGAAAAAACTTAAAAACAAAACTTGAAGGACTTAGGGAGGAAGCACGGATATGGGAGATTGGTATTATATGAGGTGTGTTAGGTGGAGCGCATGGGGCGATCCTATTAGGAGTTATAGAGTGAGTTTCTAAGCGCGGATATACTAATGTGAAAGTCAAGGGTGTACAGTGAGGTATTTGCCAAACGCAATATTCTTGATAACGGTTCAAAGAAGCCATAGTTTGTTCTATGGTGAGGTGGGCGGAAGAGTGGAGCGGATCTGAGGTTACGCGGGTTAGTATAGATCGGGATCATTTCCAACAGAATGGGTGAATCGATTGTCCCCGTTAAAAGTTGGTACACGAAGAGTATATCAGCTACTTCTCGCCGTTTTTTTAGAGTTTGCAAGTGTATCAACTTTAATCGATCTTCATAGGGAGGCAAGATGATATTATCGGACCACAGAAGGCCGCGGAGGGCGAACCGAAGGAATCTACGTTGCACGGACTCAATTCTTTGGGAGTGAGAGTTCTGATATGGCGACCAAACTTGGCTAGCGTATTCAAGGAGGGGCCTAACAAAAGTAATGTAAAGGGACTTAGTGACGTAAGGGTTAGAGAATTCTTTAGACCAACGTTTTATGAAGCCGAGAGAGGAATTGGCCTTGTTAATTATTTGATCGATATGAGAGCGAAAGTTAAGCTCAGTGTCCCAAATAATCCCAAGGTCTCGAATGGAACACACAATAGGAATGGCTTCATTACGAAAGTAATAAGTTCTGGGGGTTGAGGGTAACCGTTTACGGGAGAAGGTTATTGATTGACATTTAGCAACGTTGAGTTCTAAGAAATTTTTATCGCACCAAGTTTGGAATAAGTTTAGGTCGTTTTGGAGCAAGTAAAGGTCAGTGGGGGAAGAAATGACCTTAATGATTTTCATATCATCTGCGTAAATAGACAGATAAGAGTCATTAGTTATACTTACAACATCGTTTATTGTAAGGACAAAGATAAGAGGGCCCAGGTGACTGCCTTGAGGAACGCCAGAAGTGGCGTTAATGGGATCGGAGATTGAGAATCTGAAGAGAACCCTGTATTGACGTTGTTCTAGGTACGATCTCAACCATGAAATGAAAAAGGGAGGGAACCCAAGGGCATTGAGTTTAAGGTATATAGTTTGGTGACAGATTTTATCAAAGGCTTTACTAAAATCTGTAGTTATGACATCGACTTCTTTACCATTCTCTAATGCATTAAGTGTCCTAGAGACAAATTCAGTTAGGTTAGTTAGTTAGTTAGTCGATCTACCCTTTAGGAAACCATGCTGCTGGGGAGAGAAGATAGACTTGCAGTGAAAGTAAAGAGAGTCATAAACAATGCTTTCAAAGAGCTTCGGGATAGAAGAAAACTTGGCTATAGGCCGGTAGTTGGATATGTCGTTCTTAGAACCTTTTTTGTGGATAGGGAAAATAAAGGAATCCTTCCATAATTTTGGGAAGATAGCTTGCGAGAGATAAAGACGAAATAAAGTTGTTAGGGGCTTACAAAGCGAACTAACACATTTCATTAGTAAAATGGCGGGTAAACCATCGGGGCCGGGAGAGAAGTCATCTTTAAGCATACATATTTTGTTGGTAACAATATCATTCTCAAAGTCAATAGAGACTAGAGAGGTTTGAGGGCAGTTCTTCAAGTAGAAGAAGCTATCAGATTTTTTCTTAATATCAATGAATTGGTAAAAACGTTTAGGATCCGATATCAGACTAACCTGCATTCTATCTAGATAATTATGGTAGAGTGACTCACAGAGAATGGAGAAGTTAAAGGAAGCTTGCTGGTAGAAGGAAAAGTCTGAAGCAGACCTAGATTTTAGATAAGTTTTCCATAGCTTGTTTCTGGCGTTACGAAGTGTTCGCAATTCCTTACTATACCAAGGTGGAGAGTATGAGCAGTTTTTGCGAGCCGCATATGGAACACATTGAATGAGGCAGTTAAAAATGGCTGAGTAAAAGAAAGAGACAGCGATGTCGATGGGAATTTTAGTGTTTAAGAAAAGGCTAAAATCAATATTATTGATAAGACGGTTTTTTTTATTATTTTAACACATACAAATTCGCTGGAAGGAGTGTTAGATATTTTAATAAGAGTTGGGTCCAGACGATTGTGTACGGCAAGAAGAACCCCGCGGCCGGAAAGGGCATCGTCAAAGTCCTGACCATCAGCACGAAAGACGAAAAAATCGGAAGTGAATAATTCGCCATCTAGGAAGCTTGGACAAAGATTAGTTTCGGTTAGGGCAAAGATTTCGTATGGTAGTTTCTGGGAGTTAAGATAAACGTTCATAGTTTTAGTTCGAAGACCTCTGACATTCTGGTAGTAGAGCGATAAGTAACTTGGAGTAGATTCAATTTCTGGATTTCTGTTAGGAGCGAAAGTAGTTTTTGAAATTTTTACGAGTATTTTG
Source organism: Leucozona laternaria (assembly GCA_932273885.2). NCBI lineage: Eukaryota > Metazoa > Arthropoda > Insecta > Diptera > Syrphidae > Leucozona > Leucozona laternaria. The sequence goes on along the minus strand of OW026366.1, from coordinate 133,402,055 downwards.
AAGGTAAGATGTTCGTTTGTAGCTTATGTGGGAGGCATGTGTACGAAGGTCGTTTGTTACTGTGGTGGGTGAGATGTTAAAGCTTTCATGATACCGGGTGTAGATGCTTTTTAGGGCTACAGGGTCAGTTGGAAGGCCTTCTTTTTGGATAGAAACAATGAGTTTAGTCTTGGTCTTGCCATCAATACACACGGAATCTGATTTATCATGGAGATATGCGAGGTATAGACGAACGTTTTCAAAGAGTTTCTGACCACGAAGTCTAGCCATAATATATCGTCCATCTAGGTCAGTTATCGTTGGCGTAGGGTCAGCAAATTTGGAAGTTAATTTAACATTGGGAGGGACCATTGGGTCGAAAATTGGAGGAGGCAGAGTTGGTGAGGATCCAGAAAGACTTTCAGAAAGGGAGGCATTGGATGTGGTGGGAAGGGAGGAAGAGTTGGATACAGGAGGAGTGGATAAATCGGGATTGAGTACGTGTGAACTGATAAAATTTGGGTAATAAGAGTTATGAGGCTTTGAAGATGGAGCGTCTGTTGCAATAGGAATGTCGAAAGATACACGTTTGCGTAGAGCCTTTGGAGTGATAGGATGATTTTGAGACAGCATATAGGGGTTACGGGGAATAGAATGAGGCAATTCAGGAGAAGGAGAAGGGGAGGCTGTAGGATAATTTTGAGTATGGTGGCTAAATTCATTTCTATTAGGAAAAGAGGGATTATGGAAGATAGAGTGTGAAAAGTTAGGGAGGATACCCGATTTAAAGCTCCAGTTCGGTTTAGGTTGAGGAGTTTTGTTTTTTCTAGATTTCAAATTCTTGGTCATAGTCATACGTTTCGTGGATGATGTCGTTTTTTCTAGCCATTTGGATAATCTCATGTCACCAATTTGAATTGTTCCATTAGGGCAGGAAAATAGCCATTCGTATTTCGATGGGATAGTGATTTTGAAGCGGCAAGCGGAGGTACGTTGGCATTCGATGACCATAGCAAACATTCGAAAGAAGTAAGATCTAACCCAGTATTCATCAGCAACGGGAGGAACATTTGTTAGGAAAAACGAGCTCTTGTTCGCGCTATTGAGCTTGGACAGTCTATAGTTCCAGTCCTTGACAGACCAGGAAGTCCCAAACCTCATAAGATTTGGCATAACTGAGGATGGATTCGAAGAAGGAGATGCTTGAGTCGATGAAATAGGTACAGATAGCAGAGGATATTGGCCGGCAAGATGAGGTGGTGATGGCGATGCGGTTGAGATGGTCTGAAGTGGAGGTTGTTGGCTATCAGGTGCAGGTGGTGATGAAGCTTCAATAGCTTGTAAAGGTGGAGGACAGACAGGTAGAGGTGTGTATGGGGTGGTATCCAAAATTTTAGCCATTAGTGATGTGTTGTAGACAGTAGTGTTGGTTTGGAGTTGAGCCGGTATCTCATCAATTTTGCAGGATGTCGTCTTGATATCATCTGATATTTGGGCGATGCTCAGTCGAGTTTCCACGAGATCATTACTTATTAAGTTGATTGCACCCACGGCATTTTCGAGTAAGGTAAGGGGTTGACGGAGGCTAGGTATAATAATATTAGAAGTGCTTTGAAAGTGACATTCAAGATCAGAGCGGAGAAAGTTCAGATTTTCATTAATGGATGCAACAGAATTGGTAGAAAGATAAGAGTTAAACATTGATTTAATATCGTTTTTTAGAGAATCACAACGTTTGTCGATTTGATCATCGCGGGAAAAGTTCGAAACAGACACCGAAAGAGCACTGAGTTGTTTTTCGATGGAAGAGAATTTAGAAACACACCGCTTATTTGAACACTCGATTGTGTTACACAAATCTTCAAAAGATTTTACCACAAAGTCATCCGTTTTTACCAACTGACTAATTACACTTTTATGGAATGACTTATTGTCAGCGGCGATAGTGTTGGTGGAAACATTTTTTAAAGCAAAGTCATCTTCCAGTGCGACACTGCGGTTATTGGGTGAATCGGCCTGCGAGTTATCACGAATCGTTTTTGTTAACGCGGTCAGTTGTTTCTCAATAGAGTTAAATTTATTTGAGAGGGAGTTGATGTTGTCGCTGTTGCATTTTATTGCGAACAAAACATCAGAGAGGAATATCTTCACGCACTCATCACAGTAAAAAAAAGAAATGATTAGAATATTCCTTTAAATAAGTGATGGACCTTTTGCTGAGACCGATGCAAGTGGGGTGGAATCTTTTTCGGCAGATACCTTTACAGATCACTCGTTCTGCGTTTTTGTCATTGACGTCACAATGAGCAAATCCACAGCGATTATTTTCCATAGTAGTAGTTGTTGTTGTTGTTGTTGTTGTTGTTGTTGTTGTTGTTGTTGTTGTTGTTGTTGTTGTTGTTGTTGTTGTTGTTGTTGTTGTTGTTGTTGTTGTTGTTGTTGTTGTTGTTGTTGTTGTTGTTGTTGTTGTTGTTGTTGTTGTTGTTGTTGTTGTTGTTGTTGTTGTTGTTGTTGTTGTTGTTGTTGTTGTTGTTGTTGTTGTTGTTGTTGTTGTTGTTGTTGTTGTTGTTGTTGTTGTTGTTGTTGTTGTTGTTGTTGTTGTTGTTGTTGTTGTTGTTGTTGTTGCTGTTGTTGTTGTTGTTGTTGTTTTTGTTGTTGTTGTTGTTGTTGTTGTTGTTTTTGTTGTTGTTGTTGTTGTTTATTTATTTATTTATTTATTGAGCTTAATACAAGCGAAACTTATAGCTATTACTTAAAACTAAACTTATTCAATGGTGGGTTTTTCGTTGTTTTTTTTTTTTTTTTAATTTATTTATTGCTTTGTGCCGAAAGGCCCACCCACCAGTTTTATTAAAGAAAAAACTTAAAAACAAAACTTGAAGGACTTAGGGAGGAAGCACGGATATGGGAGATTGGTATTATATGAGGTGTGTTAGGTGGAGCGCATGGGGGGATCCTATTAGGAGTTATAGAGTGAGTTTCTAAGCGTGGATATACTAATGTGAAAGTCAAGGGTGTACAGTGAGGTATTTGCCAAACGCAATATTCTTGATAACGGTTCAAAGAAGCCATAGTTTGTTCTATGGTGAGGTGGGCGGAAGAGTGGAGCGGATCTGAGGTTACGCGGGTTAGTATAGATCGGGATCATTTCCAACAGAATGGGTGAATCGATTGTCCCCGTTAAAAGTTGGTACACGAAGAGTATATCAGCTACTTCTCGCCGTTTTTTTAGAGTTTGCAAGTGTATCAACTTTAATCGATCTTCATAGGAAGGCAAGATGATATTATCGGACCACAGAAGGCCGCGGAGTGTGAACCGAAGAAATCTACGTTGCACGGACTCAATTCTTTGGGAGTGAGAGTTCTGATGTGGCGACCAAACTTGGCTAGCGTATTCAAGGAGGGGCCTAACAAAAGTAATGTAAAGGGACTTAGTGACGTAAGGGTTAGAGAATTCTTTAGACCAACGTTTTATGAAGCCGAGAGAGGAATTGGCCTTGTTAATTATTTGATCGATATGAGAGCGAAAGTTAAGCTCAGTGTCCCAAATAATCCCAAGGTCTCGAATGGAACACACAATAGGAATGGCTTCATTACGAAAGTAATAAGTTCTGGGGGTTGAGGGTTACCGTTTACGGGAGAAGGTTATTGATTGACATTTAGCAACGTTGAGTTCTAAGAAATTTTTATCGCACCAAGTTTGGAATAAGTTTAGGTCGTTTTGGAGCAAGTAAAGGTCAGTGGGGGAAGAAATGACCTTAATGATTTTCATATCATCTGCGTAAATAGACAGATAAGAGTCATTAATTATACTTACAACATCATTTATTGTAAGGACAAAGATAAGAGGGCCCAGGTGACTGCCTTGAGGAACGCCAGAAGTGGCGTTAATGGGATCGGAGATTGAGAATCTGAAGAGAACCCTGTATTGACGTTGTTCTAGGTACGATCTCAACCATGAAATGAAAAAGGGAGGGAACCCAAGGGCATTGAGTTTAAGGTATATAGTTTGGTGACAGATTTTATCAAAGGCTTTACTAAAATCTGTAGTTATGACATCGACTTCTTTACCATTCAGACAAATTCAGTTAGGTTAGTTAGTTAGTTAGTCGATCTACCCTTTAGGAAACCATGCTGCTGGGGAGAGAAGATAGACTTGCAGTGAAAGTAAAGAGAGTCATAAACAATGCTTTCAAAGAGCTTCGGGATAGAAGAAAACTTGGCTATAGGCCGGTAGTTGGATATGTCGTTCTTAGAACCTTTTTTGTGGATAGGGAAAATAAAGGAATCCTTCCATAATTTTGGGAAGATAGCTTGCGAGAGATAAAGACGAAATAAAGCTGTTAGGGGCTTACAAAGCGAACTAACACATTTCATTAGTAAAATGGCGGGTAAACCATCGGGGCCGGGAGAGAAGTCATCTTTAAGCATACATATTTTGTTGGTAACAATATCATTCTCAAAGTCAATAGAGACTAGAGAGGTTTGAGGGCAGTTCTTCAAGTAGAAGAAGCTATCAGATTTTTTCTTAATATCAATGAATTGGTAAAAACGTTTAGGATCCGATATCAGACTAACCTGCATTCTATCTAGATAATTATGGTAGAGTGACTCACAGAGAATGGAGAAGTTAAAGGAAGCTTGCTGGTAGAAGGAAAAGTCTGAAGCAGACCTAGATTTTAGATAAGTTTTCCATAGCTTGTTTCTGGCGTTACGAAGTGTTCGCAATTCCTTATTATACCAAGGTGGATTGTATGAGCAGTTTTTGCGAGCCGCATATGGAACACATTGAATGAGGCAGTTAAAAATGGCTGAGTAAAAGAAAGAGACAGCGATGTCGATGGGAATTTTAGTGTTTAAGAAAAGGCTAAAATCAATATTATTGATAAGACGGTTTAATTGGACGAAGTCAGCTTTTCGAAAGTTGAAAGAAAGAGAGTTCTCGGAATCATTAGTTATAAATTCATGAGCATATGTAAAGGTCAGAGCGAGAGGGGGATGGTAGAGATCAAGGGTAGAGAGAAGATGGGTACTTTTGGTAACGACTGAGTTAAAGGGGTCAGATGAGAAAATGAGATCGAGTTGCCTACCTAAATGGTTGGTGACGTCACTAATTTTAAAAAGACCACAGTCTAAAAACGGTCAGTTATAAGAGATTCTTTTTCCTGGTAGGGATTGGAAGGTACAAATGATGATTCGTCCTCGGATGGAACCCAACACAGGTTGGGGAGGTTGAAATCTCCAACAATTATGAAATCATCATCTGGTTCAGCAACGTCTAACAGCGAGTCCAAAGCATCAACAGCCAACTGATATACTTGGAGGGTTTGAGAAGGACGAATATAACAACATAATATATAAACACTCCGATTAGGTATAGATATTTTAACACATACAAAATCGCAGGAAGGAGCGTTAGATATTTTAATAAGAGTTGGGTCCAGACGATGGTGTACGGCAAGAAGAACCCCGCGGCCGGAAAGGGCATCGTCAAAGTCCTGACCATCAGCACAAAAGACGAAAAAATCGGAAGTGAATAATTCGCCATCTAGGAAGCTTGGACAAAGATTAGTTTCGGTTAGGGCAAAGATTTCGTATGGTAGTTTCTGGGAGTTAAGATAAACGTTCATAGTTTTAGTTCGAAGACCTCTGACATTCTGGTAGTAGAGCGATAAGAAACTTGGAGTAGATTCAATTTCTGGATTTCTGTTAGGAGCGAAAGTAGTTTTTGAAATTTTTACGAGTATTTTGAAGGTAAGATGTTCGTTTGTAGCTTATGTGGGAGGCATGTGTACGAAGGTCGTTTGTTACTGTGGTGGGTGAGATGTTAAAGCTTTCATGATACCGGGTGTAGATGCTTTTTAGGGCTACAGGGTCAGTTGGAAGGCCTTCTTTTTGGATAGAAACAATGAGTTTAGTCTTGGTCTTGCCATCAATACACACGGAATCTGATTTATCATGGAGATATGCGAGGTATAGACGAACGTTTTCAAAGAGTTTCTGACCACGAAGTCTAGCCATAATATATCGTCCATCTAGGTCAGTTATCGTTGGCGTAGGGTCAGCAAATTTGGAAGTTAATTTAACATTGGGAGGGACCATTGGGTCGAAAATTGGAGGAGGCAGAGTTGGTGAGGATCCAGAAAGACTTTCAGAAAGGGAGGCATTGGATGTGGTGGGAAGGGAGGAAGAGTTGGATACAGGAGGAGTGGATGAATCGGGATTGAGTACGTGTGAACGGATAAAATTTGGGTAATAAGAGTTATGAGGCTTTGAAGATGGGGCGTCTGTTGCAATAGGAATGTCGAAAGATACACGTTTGCGTAGAGCCTTTGGAGTGATAGGATGATTTTGAGACAGCATATAGGGGTTACGGGGAATAGAATGAGGCAATTCAGGAGAAGGAGAAGGGGAGGCTGTAGGATAATTTTGAGTATGGTGGCTAAATTGATTTCTATTAGGAAAAGAGGGATTATGGAAGATAGAGTGTGAAAAGTTAGGGAGGATACCCGATTTAAAGCTCCAGTTCGGTTTAGGTTGAGGAGTTTTGTTTTTTCTAGATTTCAAATTCTTGGTCATAGTCATACGTTTCGTGGATGATGTCGTTTTTTCTAGCCATTTGGATAATCTCATGTCACCAATTTGAATTGTTCCATTAGGGCAGGAAAATAGCCATTCGTATTTCGATGGGATAGTGATTTTGAAGCGGCAAGCGGAGGTACGTTGGCATTCGATGACCATAGCAAACATTCGAAAGAAGTAAGATCTAACCCAGTATTCATCAGCAACGGGAGGAACATTTGTTAGGAAAAACGAGCTCTTGTTCGCGCTATTGAGCTTGGACAGTCTATAGTTCCAGTCCTTGACAGACCAGGAAGTCCCAATCCTCATAAGATTTGGCATAACTGAGGATGGATTCGAAGAAGGAGATGCTTGAGTCGTTGAAATAGGTGCAGATAGCAGAGGATACTGGCTGGCAAGATGAGGTGGTGATGTCGATGCGGTTGAGATGGTCTGAAGTGGAGGTTGTTGGCTATCAGGTGCAGGTGGTGATGAAGCTTCAATAGCTTGTAAAGGTGGAGGACAGACAGGTAGAGGTGTGTATGGGGTGGTATCCAAAATTTTAGCCATTAGTGATGTGTTGTAGACAGTAGTGTTGGTTTGGAGTTGAGCCGGTATCTCATCAATTTTGCAGGATGTCGTCTTGATATCATCTGATATTTGGGCGATGCTCAGTCGAGTTTCCACGAGATCATTACTTAATAAGTTGATTGCACCCACGGCATTTTCGAGTAAGGTAAGGGGTTGACGGAGGCTAGGTATAATAATATTAGAAGTGCTTTGAAAGTGACATTCAAGATCAGAGCGGAGAAAGTTCAGATTTTCATTAATGGATGCAACAGAATTGGTAGAAAGATAAGAGTTAAACATTGATTTAATATCGTTTTTTAGAGAATCACAACGTTTGTCGATTTGATCATCGCGGGAAAAGTTCGAAACAGAGCACTGAGTTGTTTTTCGATGGAAGAGAATTTAGAAATACACCGCTTATTTGAACACTCGATTGTGTTACACAAATCTTCAAAAGATTTTACCACAAAGTCATCCATTTTTACCAACTGACTAATTACACTTTTATGGAATGACTTATTGTCAGCGGCGATAGTGTTGGTGGAAACAGTTTTTAAAGCAAAGTCATCTTCCAGTGCGACACTGCGGTTATTGGGTGAATCGGCCTGCGAGTTATCACGAATCGTTTTTGTTAACGCGGTCAGTTGTTTCTCAATAGAGTTAAATTAATTTGAGAGGGAGTTGATGTTGTCGCTGTTGCATTTTATTGCGAACAAAACATCAGAGAGGGATATCTTCACGCACTCATCACAGTAAAAAAAAGAAATGATTAGAATATTCCTTTAAATAAGTGATGGACCTTTTGCTGAGACCGATGCAAGTGGGGTGGAATCTTTTTCGACAGATACCTTTACAGATCACTCGTTCTGCGTTTTTGTCATTGACGTCACAATGAGCAAATCCACAGCGATTATTTTCCATGGTTAATGTAGGTCGCAAACAAAAAACAATGCAAATGGGGCGATTAAGCACTTACGAGGTATAGTTAAATTGGAATTAAAGCCAACGAAAACTTTAGTGGGTCGAATATAAGCGGTAAGTGATGATTCAGTTATCACACACCTTGAAATATTTATTAACAATTATTTATTAATTGGGGTCAAGAAAAATTGAACAGAAATAATGGAAAAATGTTATTGCGGAGTGAAACAAAAATGCTACTGTATAGTACTGCGAGTATTGTTGTTGTTGTTTTTGTTGTTGTTGTTGTTGTTCTTTTGGTTGTTTTTGTTGTTGTTTTTGGTGTTGTTGCTGTTTGGTTTTGTATTTGTTTATTCTTGTTGGTAGCAGATTTCCTCTTTTTGCTGTTTTAAAAGCAACTTCAGATCATCCAAAGTAATTGCCATTTTACTCCAGTAGTACATTTTGGTACTTTTATTTTTCGATGGCGGCCCTGAATAATCTTGTCGGTCTAGTGTTTGTCGCTAGATGGCTTTTAATTAGCTGTCGTATCGAAGATCTTACTGACACGTGGTTGTTTTTACGTTTAGGATTGTGGATTGTTTTTCGGGATGAATTCGTGAGTTTTATATATTATTTTTTGTTCTTTTTGGTAAATAAATGTTTTTAATTCCCCTATTTTTACTCTCTTGAGTGTTCTAAAACTAACGCTTTGTGACAATATTTAGTTTTTTCTTCTTTCTCTTTATGTGAAAATTGGCAATTTTAAATGAAAATTTATAGAAAATACCTTGATTTTCGCCAATAATTTGTTCCTTCCCTACTTACCGTCGTATAGCATTTGCGCTACCTCGGTTTTTTTTCTTTTTTTATACTTATACTTTTCTCAAAAACGCCTTTTAAAATCACGCACCAAAAAACACTTCCAACCCTTGCAACAACTCTCTTCAGCTGTTGTTTACATCTTAAAGTGTGAGAATGTACGGTAGTAGATACACGCAAACGGCGAAGCAACCAAGGCCATCAAAACGTAGCATAAACAAACCTAAACCTACCTTAATACATTCCACAATTCAGCAAATTGGACTTAATTTCAGAAAATTGATCCAGTCAATTTACATTTTGACTATATACTTATACACATGAATAAAATATTCACAAAAATAATTGCATACAAATTGGTTGGGTTTTTTCGTTGAATTTTTTGTGAGAAATGTTTTCCTCACCAGAACAGTATGTGTATTGAAGGTTTTGAATGAAACAACAACCACTTGGGTGAGGTACCACCAAGTCATTATAGGCTGGAGTTAAAGCTTTTTCACGGCTTGCAGCGGATCATCAGACTCCTTTTAGTGTTGTTGTTGTTGTTTTTGTTGTTGTTGTTGTTTTGTTGTTGTTGTTGTTGTTCTTTTGGTTGTTTTTGTTGTTGTTTTTGGTGTTGTTGTTTTTTGTGTTGTTGCTGTTTGGTTTTGTATTTGTTTATTTTTGTTGGTTCCGGTTCTTTTTAGGCTTGGTTCGGGGTTAGGTCGTTTAATGTTGTTTGCTTATCCAAGTTGACCACTTTGCTACCACCAGGCTCATTTGCTGGACTAGTTTTTGGGGAAAGTGTTTTGTTCAGTAAGTCCTTCGGACTCTGCTGTCTTAGGAATTTCGTTATTGGGGGTGTTTTCTTGGATTTAATTCTGTTGATCCTATTATGGTTGTTTTTGTTTTGTTTCTGGGGATATTCGACATTTTTGTTTGTTGGGGTGGAGTATTTTCTGTCGAGCGAATTCGTTTCCTGGGTTTTTCTGGATCATTTTCTTTATTTTCATTCCAAACTTTTCCTTCCACCACTAGTTCATCCAGCCTGAAATATGCTCTTTTGCCTTGTTTTTTGAGTTCTAATAGTTTTGGGACGAGTGGTTTCCTTGCCTGGAGAAGAGATTTTGGTAAATCTTCTGCGATGCTATGTTGTTTTAAAAGCAACTTCAGATCATCCAAAGTAATTGCCATTTTACTCCAGTAGTACTTTTTGGTACTTTTATTTTTCGATGGCGGCCCTGAATAATCTTGTCGGTCTAGTGTTTGTCGCTATATGGCTTTTAATTAGCTGTCGTATCGAAGATCTTTCTGACAGGTAGTTGTTTTTACGTTTAGGATTGTGGATTGTTTTTCAAGAGGAATTTGTGAGTTTTATATATTATTTTTTGTTCCCCTATTTTTACTCTCTTGAGTGTTCTAAAACTAACGCTTTGTGACAATATTTAGTTTTTTCTTCTCTCTCTTTATGTGAAAATTGGCAATTTTAAATGAAAATTTATAGAAAATACCTTGATTTTCGCCAATATTTTGTTTCTTCCCTTCGTACCGTCTTATAGCATTTGCGCAACCTCGGTTTTTTTTTCTTTTTTTATACTTATACTTTTCTCAAAAACGCTTTTTAAAATCACGCACCAAAAAAACACTTCCAACCCTTGGAAAAACGCTCTTCAGCTGTTGTTTACATCTTAAAGTGTGAGAATGTACTGTAGTAGATACACGCAAACAGCGAAGCAACCAAGGCCATCAAAACGTAGCATAAACAAACCTTAACCTACATTACATTCCACAATTCAGCAAATTGCACTTAATTTCAGAAAATTGATCCATTCAATTTACATTTTGACTATATACTTATACACATGAATAAAATATTCACAAAAATAATTGCATACAAATTGGTTGGGTTTTTTCGTTGAATTTTTTGTGAGAAATGTTTTCCTCACCAGAACAGTATGTGTATTGAAGGTTTTGAATGAAACAACAACCACTTGGGAGGTACCACCAAGTCATTATAAGCTAGAGTTAAAGCTTTTTCACGGCTTGCAGGCGGATCATCAGACTCCTTTTAGTGGTGCTTAGTCTTTACGATAAATTTTAATTCGAAAAAAACTTTTTGCCTAGCTGAGAGTTGAATTTAGACCAAGCATCTTCAGAGTCACGTGATCAGGTCCATCCCAATGTCGGTTTTATTGTTTGACCATTGCATTTGAATCAAATAGCATTTTTATTAGCTACACACAGGTTGGTTATGGTACATTCGATTTCTCGTTGGACATATAAGGAGGGAGATTGGTTGAAAGATTTGACGCTGGTCAAGAATTGTTTTGATATTGAAAGTTGGTTTTTGTGTGATAACACACTCGCATTAAGGTGCGAAGCCTACACCGAGAAAAAAAAACATTTTCTATAAGAAGAAAACTGTTTGCCACAAGAGAAAAAAGGCACCACGCGTTTTTCCTGCTTGTAGCCATAAGTTTTGATTTCTGTAATGATCTCTGTGCAAATATATCTTCTTGGAATAATACACAATTTATAGTTTATTATTAAGTTTATTCAGCTACACACTTCGAGTACTAATGAAGTAATCAAAAATAATAAAATAATTATATTACGAAGATAATCATTACTTGCTTTGATAATGATTTGATTTACAAGTAATAAACAGATCTCTACATCCCTTCTATATTCTTTGTTCTTGAGAATAATACAATCTCATTCTGTGTCTAGAGGAGAAACACTTAGCGAACATGAGATGGGGACGTCTGGAGTGATTTCAGCTTGTTCTGAAACTGATTTGGAAATCAATGGAATCTTTTTCACATGGCTTATGTTTCGTCTTAAAACTCTTCCATTCTCCATTCGTACCATTACTTCATTTGGTGTTTGCTTAATTACCTTGAACTCAGTTGGAATGAAAGTTGGTGTCAATTTATTTTGGGAAACCATGCTGCGAACAAGTACTTTATCTCCAACTTTAATTTCATTTTGTTTTGCACCGCGTATTTTATCTGCTACCTGTTTTCCTTTTTCCTTGTTGATTATGTCAAAATCTCGTGCTTCTGAGTCAACAATTTCTGGGTCTATATCCTGAACAGAAGGAATCTTGTCTCTAATTAGCCTACTATAAATAAGCTCGGATGGCGCTTTTCCTGTAGTACCATGCGGTGTTACATTATACATAAGCATAAACTTCTGAATTTCCTTTTTATAATCAGCTCCATTCCCATTGGCAATTTGAAGCCTTTTCAATATCGATCGGTTCATGTTTTCTACCTCGCCGTTTGCTTGTGGCCAATATGGAGGTGAAGTTATAAGTTTTATGTTATTGTTTTTGCAGAAAGTTTTGAATTCTTCGCTAACAAATTGACGTCCATTGTCAGCTTTTATTGATTTAGGATATCCTAATCGGCTAAATATTTCTTCCAAAATCGAAATAATTTTTGATGAAGTTATTGTTCTTATAAATCTTATCTCTTGATATCTTGAATAGTAGTCTATAATAACAAAAACGAAATCATGATTTGGTAGTGGCCCCAACAAATCCATTGCTACACACTGCCAAGGACCATCTGGAAATGCATGTCGTGTCATAGGTACTGGTGGTGTTGGACGAGATACCAAAAGACATTCACGGCAGCTTTTCACCCAATTTGTCACGTCTCTGTCCATTGAAGGCCACCAAACTTTGGCCCGAAGTCTTCGTTTCATGACGGTCTCTCCTGGATGACCTTCATGTGCGAGATTTAAAACTCTGGTTCGTAAAGCTACTGGTATAATGATCCGGGAACCTCGCAGAAGAATATTTCCCAAAGTACATAATTCCCACCTAAATGGAAAATATTTATTTTTCATAGACATGCTCCAACCCAAGAACCCACACTTGTTACATTTTGATTTTCTAGCTGGGCAAAGAAGGTCATCTCCCAGGTGATCTGTTCGACTGCATCTAAAACATTCTTTAACAAATCCCGAATGTTTTTTCTTGTTACTAGTGTTAGAAAAAACTTTATTGACTTCATTTGACAAGGTAGAATAAGTCATCGTATCCGTTTGGCTTCTTATCTGTTCATGGACAATACATATTTCCAGTGTTTCATCTAGAGTATATTCTTTTTCAAGAAGTCGTTTCTTAAGATCTCCTTGAGCCCACACATCTATGATCTTGTCCTTTAAGTTGATATTTATAATGTCTTGCTGTGTAGTGCCAAAAGAACACTTAGTAGTCTGATTTCGCAGTCTCGTAACAAATTTATTAAAATTTTCACCATCTTCTGGTCGAAGTGATCGGAACAAATGTCTTTCGAATGTAGAATTTCGTTTTGGTGAAAAATAATTATTTAGTTTATCCACTAAAATTGAAAATACATCTCCAGGTGTACCTGGCTCAACCTCTTCAACCAAAGCACCTGGAATATTAAAAATTACCTCTTGAAGTTGAGGTCCACCCAAATGGAGAAGTTTATTTTTCTTTTTTTCGGGATAAACAATTTCTTCTGACTTAAGAAACAATTGAAAACTCCGGTACCATTTTTCCCATTCTAATCGAATTAACGATTTGTCGATAACTTCGCACAAAAATGGTTTTATGGCTGTTTCATTCATTGTAAATTCTTTTTATTTTCTTTTGTTTCTTTTCTTGTTTGCATCAACTTTTTTGCAAATTCTGTAGTTGGTTTTTTTTTTTTTTTTTTTTTTTTGTTTGCCTTTAAAACCAAAAAAAATACACATGTACACTTATCTCCATAATTAATTTTGCATAAACTTTTTTGCAATTTTTTTTTTTTTTTTTTTTTTTTTGTTTGCATTAACTTTTTTGCAATTTTTGTTTACCTTTTTTTTTTTTACCTCGTCGCCAATGTAATGATCTCTGTGCAAATATATCTTCTTGGAATAATACACAATTTATAGTTTATTATTAAGTTTATTCAGCTACACACTTCGAGTACTAATGAAGTAATCAAAAATAATAAAATAATTATATTACTAAGATAATCATTACTTGCTTTGATAATGATTTGATTTACAAGTAATAAACAGATCTCTACAATTTCAAATGGCAGCCTATTAATATTTTGCTTCTAAAAAGCAAAACTTTGAACTGCAAACGAAAAGTTCTTTGTGACAAACAATATTCATGCCACAGCTCATTTTCTTACTTATATCTCCAAGTCAGTAAGCACTGTAGAATATTTATTTAATATCGAACTATAAACAGTTTTGAAATTAGTAGTAGGAATATACTAGATTGACTTAAATAGTTTGATAACTAACAATAAAAGATTTAATCATTAAATTCAGGAATTGTATTAGTTGGCTCTAGAATTTTTCCTTAAAACTCCAAACACTTTATCTTTTGCCTCAAAAAATAAAATTTTGAATCACTAGCAAATAAAATTTTGAATCACTAGCAAACATTGTTGGTTACAAACAATATAAATGTCTGACAATAATTATATTACCTTTATTGAAAAGGAAATAACAATCAGCTTTAGAAGTATTCCTTCAAACTCCAAACACTTTATCTTTTGCCTCAAAAAATAAAATTTTGAATCACTAGCAAACATTGTTGGTTACAAACAATATAAATGTCTGACAATAATTATATTACCTTTATTGAAAAGGAAATAACAATCAGCTCTAGAAGTATTCCTTCAAACTCCAAACACTTTATCTTTTGCCTCAAAAAATAAAATTATGAATCACTAGCAAACATTGTTGGTTACAAACAATATAAATGTCTGACAATAATTATATTACCTTTATTGAAAAGGAAATAACAATCAGCTCTAGAAGTATTCCTTCAAACTCCAAACACTTTATCTTTTGCCTCAAAAAATAAAATTTTGAATCACTAGCAAACATTGTTGGTTACAAACAATATAAATGTCTGACAATAATTATATCACCTTTATTGAAAAGGATATAACAATCAGCTCTAGAAGTATTCCTTCAAACTCCAAACACTTTATCTAAATAAAATTTTGAATCACTAGCAAATATTGTTGGTTACAAAAAATATAAATGTCTCAGAATAATTGTTTTACCTTTGGTGAAACGGAAAAAATCATTGAAGTGCTAGTATTATAGATTTATTTTAAGTATTTCTGAAATTTGTGAGAAAATTATTTCCATTTTGTTGTAAAAGCTTAAAAGACGTTTGATGATATTATATATTTTTGCATTCAAGACTAAGAATTTTAGTTTTAAGTTATTTAAATGCTATTCCTTAGCTGGTTCAAAGTGTCCCTCAGTTGAATTTATATATTAATATAAGAAGCATAGTGGTCTCGAAACTGTTTTTATTATTTAAGCTAATAGCTTTATTGTTATTAACAAGCAGACAAACTGGTAATGTTAAGGATTCTTATTTTTATTTTACCGTTCTAGAATGTTTGTAAATTAAGTAACCATAGCTGATATTATTTTAAAAGTAATTTTTATAAATACAAAATTTTTGTCTACAGCTAAATGTTGTTACTCTTGCCTCCCTAGCGTTTAAAGTACACAAAGTTTTAATTTAATACATTCTTTTAAAGTTAGGTTCTTCAACTAAATATAAGTCTTCTCAAATTTTAACAAAAAAAAAAAGAAACAATTTAATTTTAATAATATTGACATTATGTTTTTATTTTCCAAAAGATTATTTAGTTTATACATACATAGAACTTAGAACTCAACAAGTACCATATTCATGTTCACATTCGCCATTTTTAAAATAAATTGAAATTTAATTTAAAAAAATCTACAAAGAAGGATAGAAAAAATATTTTTAACTGCTCATGAGGATTGACTTTTCAGCAGAGTATATATATATACACACTTTAAGTATTTTTTTTTTTCAGAAACACACAAAAAAAATAAAGCAAAACTTTGAATTTTCTTATGATTTTAATTTGTGTTTAAGCTCAATTTGAAAATGGTTAATCGAGTCACAATATGAAGAATATAACTATATGCATATTAAGTTAAAAAAATAATTTATATCTCCTTTTGAAAAGTCACTCTTCAGTTTTAAAATACTGTACAGATTCATAAAAGTTTTTTAAAATCGTGAAAAATAAAGGATCTACCCTCTATGGTTACAACTGAATACATGTTAAGGATATCTTCATATCTACCAATAATATGCAGCCTAGGTGTCGTTAGGTTATTTTCTTTAAAAAAATCCTTCGCTTCATCAATGTTGTCGAAAATGGGGATGAACAGAGCTGCAGAAAAAGCTTTAGTTGATCTTTTGGGATCGTTTTGCTTTTGTTTCGCCTTAAGGGATTTAGCTGGAAAAAAGTATGGCAATGCCCTCAGGCCAATTATTGTCCTCGAATCTTAATATTGAAGAAACAAAATTATTATTGTGAGTTTGTTTATTTATTAACTAAAAAAAGGAAATCCTACCCCTATGTTGCTCGGATAAAGCGAAGTAGTTTGAAATTTCCTTGTTCTTGCTTTTAAACGCTAGTCTTAGCACAGCTTCCGTGAATTTATCCAAACTATCACAAGACAACTTAGACTTGTCTGAGAAAAAATGCTCGGCATCTGCCAGGATCTGTAAAATTAGAAACCAATTAAAAAAGATATGGTCATAAAAATCTTAAATCAATTTACAAGTTTTATTGCATTATCTCCAGCTAGGCATTTATATTGTTGAAAATATGCGTCCACTCCATTTCTTGCAACGAAATTTTTTCTGCTCGCGAATGAAGCTTCCCATAAATTGTTTATTTCACACTCATCATATATCCTCGAAATTAGTTTTTCATTCGCTTCATCGGGTGGGATATCGCACACTAATGACAAATTCAAATTCAGTATTCTGTATTTACCCATATTGAATAATTATAATCTAAAATATACAATTTAAACTAATGAAATTCGAGTTCATGGTTTAGTATAATTTATTAAAAAAAAAATTAATTTGAACTAAATATCATGAAACCCAAAGAATTATAAACAACTCAAATGTTAATAATTTGTAATACAGCAATTTGGTTTACTAAAATTCACTTTTTGAATCAGGTCTAAGCTCAATATAAAACCTCTCACAACTTTGTATATACTTCGTCTATTTTTATGACTGATATAAAACCCGATTCCAATTTCGATTGTCTTAAATGTGCTATAAATCATTTTTGGTATAAAAATCTAGTTTTAAAAATCATTTTTGGAATCAGGTTTGAACTGATTTTCCGATTACTCAATATAAAACCTCTCACAACTTTGTATATACTTGGCCTATTTTGATGACTGATGTAAAACCTGATTCCAATTTCGATTGTCTTAAATGTGCTATAAATCATTTTTGGTATAAAAATCTAGTTTTAAAAATCATTTTTGGAATCAGGTTTGAACTGATTTTCCGATTAGTCAATATAAAACCTCCCACAACTTTTTATATACTTGGCCTATTTTGATGACTGATGTAAAACCCGATTCCAATTTCGATTGTCTTAAATGTGCTATAAATCATTTTTGGTATAAAAATCTAGTTTTAAAAATCATTTTTGGAATCAGGTTTGAACTGATTTTCCGATTAGTCAATATAAAACCTCCCACAACTTTTTATATACTTGGCCTATTTTGATGACTGATGTAAAACCCGATTCCAATTTCGATTGTCTTAAATGTGCTATAAATCATTTTTGGTATAAAAATCTAGTTTTAAAAATCATTTTTGGAATCAGGTTTGAACTGATTTTCCGATTACTCAATATAAAACCTCTCACAACTTTGTATATACTTGGCCTATTTTGATGACTGATGTAAAACCTGATTCCAATTTCGATTGTCTTAAATGTGGTATAAATCATTTTTGGTATAAAAATCTAGTTTTAAAAATCGTTTATGGAATCAGGTTTGAGATGATATTTCGAAAACTTAAAATAAACGACCACTACTATATATGTATAATTGTATATACTTTAGAAATAAAATGCAAACTTTGTACCTTTTATTTTTTCCCCGTTCGTAATTGATCGGCGCTTTACTAGTCCAAAGGCTTTAAGCGATGTACGGGTATTCATTTGGGCGCTCCACAGCTATCCCCCAACTTTTATTTTTCCGGCAGCTGGGGAGTAAAACGTCTCCCTTGCTTCCGTCGGGAAAATTTCACAGATTATTTTTGATAACAAAATGTATTCCGATTTTTGAAGTCTTTAATTAAAAAATATTAGTGTCATGTTCTTTTGATATTCTAGAATAATTGATACTTACAATCGGTCAAAATTATCCAGAAGGATGTCATTAATAATTATTTTCGCGATTTTTGACCTGTCAGCCTCGTCTAGGCAATTGTTGTTTTTGAAATTTCGTATAATTATGATAGTATCCAAGTTTCTCTCTAAACAGCCCGTTAAAAGAGCCTAATCAAAATGTATTTCAAAGAAAAGAGGTATATTTTTTTTGAACAAAGCCAATTTGGGCTTAAGCCTTATTAGAACATCCAAGCGAAGTAATAAACCTATTTGTATTATTTTGTTCCCAGTCATACAAAAAACTGATTTGCCCACATAAATACCTATAAAAACTTTGATTTTTTGTGTTAAAAGGTCAAAAAGCATGCGGAAACTATTTTCGTATCGAATGAAACTAAGCTGTGAACTTATGTTTGTTCAACGAAATAATGTAAATCTGATTTTTAACTTTTTTCAATAAATCAACTAATAAATCAAACTAAAATTTCTCTAAAAAAAATCACTTGACTTTAGTTTCACGAAATCAACGTAAAACTGTCCAAAACTTTTTATAAGTACCTAGCCTTATCAAATAAACAATTATCTGCAGAAAATATTTTATATTTCATCTGGGATTTAATTTCATTTCGCTTTTTGATGTATAAACAAAGCTTAGGCTTAATAGGAATTAAATAGTTCTGACCTCTTTCGTGAAATACATTTTTGTGTTTATTGAAAGGGTGAATGATACAACGTCGGAAACCGACACGACCGATGCTAAGTCACTTGTGGTGGACAATATGGACATATTCAAATTATTATTTAAATAAACGATTCCCGAACTATTATTATCATTTAAATCGGATTTAACAAATAGATGGCCACAACTCAAATCACCAAACAAATTGAACGCAATGCTAATTATTTTGTTTGACTAACTTGTTATATTATAAATACTACAGGACAAACAAATACTGGCATCTGCGTCGTTGCGTTGAAAAGAATGTAATGAAATATACAAGAACAAAGAAAAAGGTTCTTGTTGAGCGATGCGCGACGAAAATAATAACTGCGCATCGTGTTATGTACCATCTTGTGGGTGTTGCTTGCGTTCAGTGTTGCCATAGTATTTTCATTTTTTTAGTAGAGAAACTTTAATATTTTTAATGATGTACTTACATTCAGGAACTACGTAAAAATACTTTTTATTATTATTTCATTTTTAAAACTTTTTTTTTTAGGAAGAGTAAAATTATTATTTTTTTATCATAAATTCAATATTGCAGATAGTTTTAAGTCTTAACATCTTGTAAACACACAAAAACAAAACGTGGAATACGTATTGCTAGCTACATTTAAATGATCCAATATTAGGGTTAACACTGGTTCCATATGGTTATTTTGTTTTCAAAATGTGAGTATGTACTAGGTATTACTTTAAAAGAATATAAACAAATATACAGGATGTTGAGTAGAAAAAGTAGGTCGTTTTGGTATTTTGTTTTAGTAGAATGAGTAAAACATGTCAAAGCCTAATGAACCAAAAACCGTATTTCAAAAATTAGGTTTTGTTGACGATTGGCGAGTAATTAACAAAGAATTAAATCGAATAATACATTTTATAAGCTAATTAATAATTATATAATTTATTTTCACATCAGAGATCAGACACACCACAATTTCAAATTAAAAGCGCCAGTACAATTGTGCGCGTTCAACACATACATATCTGAATTTTCAGAATTCTAAATTTTTTAATTTTCTAACTGGCCAGCTCTCAGCTGTTATAAAAAGTTGGGTGTCAGCCGAATTTTCAGAACTTTTTATGACAGCTCCAAAAATTCAGAATTCCTAAAATTCAGATATGCGTTCTCAAGTTATTTAATGGAGGGGACATTTTTTTTCTTCATTGTGTTCTATTCTTGCAACTTTTTGGAGATAACCAACATTTGTTTTCAAAAATTTCTCGTTAAAAATAACGATGAATATTTTTTTGTTTTTTTGGATGTACATTTTATTATTTTAACCAGTTTAAGAAACAAAAAGTTTCTAAAATTTAAAAAAAAAAAAAGTTTTTATAGGTTTACTAAAGTTAATGTGTAAAGCTTTAATATCTTCCACTCACTGCAACACGTTTCCCGAAACTTTGATTAGAACGCAAAAATAATTTAAAACAACATATCAACAACTTTATATTATTTTCGCATAACGTATTAATGTACACACAATTATGTGCATAGTTCAATTGAAGTAAGTACCTAAATTTTACCAGAAAAGAAATTTCGATTCGGCAACACTATTCTTTTCCAACGCTCGTGTAAGAAAAAAAATGTATCTAGGTATTTATATTTACCTATCTACGGAGATTGTGGAGAAGAAAAATAAACTGTGTTGAAATAGCACTAAAGCCTGCCCACTGTGGTGGTGGTTTCAATGTGTAATACATAACACTCACAGTGAAATAGAAATCTGTTTGACACAAACGATATGTTCGTTTAGTGTGACAAAATATATCAATTGACAAAAATAATTGATTGATTTGTGGAGAGAAGAATTTTGCCTCATGGAAACTATATATTTTATTTCTTTTCAAAAGGATATACTCTTGCTAAAAATGAAACATGGATATTATACGTCTTTTTTGAAAAAAATTTAATACATGTTATGTTCCCCCCAAAACGAAATCTGAGATTTCGAATTGGTGGAACAGGATTTCATTGAAAATTAAAACCTAACACAATAACAAAGAAAAGTGTTGCTATTGAGCGTCGAAAATAGTTATAACCTCGTATAGCTTCCTATGTGCGTAAGTTCTTATTAAGTTTTCATGAGTTATACCTATGCATTGTAGTACTTGTAGTATTGTTACGCCGCACTTTTCCACTATCTGTATGAAAAAGGAGTGTTTCTTAATCTTAATCCAATTAATTTCGAACACGTATACGTTCGTGTACTAGGCTTAACTTAAATTTTATTTTTATTAAATTTTGTCCACAAATCCAAAAGAAAATGAATCCCCCGCAACAGAATTATAACACAGTGGTAACTCTGGTAGTTATGTGTACTGCAGTGCATAAACGTTGAGAGTCGTCCATGCAACGCGCTTCAACTCCCAGGCGCCAAATGTGATAAAGTTAGTGCATCTCTTGTTTCGCATAAAAGCCTACTATGAAAGAGCGTTGGGTTTTGCCGCTTTTTTTGTGTGCGTTGAAATTTGAAAATGGTACCAATTTAAAAGTAAAAACCATGCGGCGCACATACGACGCGACGTTTGGAATTTAAAAGTAGTCGTGCTTTATATTAGGGTATTTAATATCTTAAACTTAAGGCTGAGACAATACTAGTTTTTTTTTTAGACGCACACAATTTTAAACAATCTGATGTAAAGGCATTCGCATGGTATAAGATAATAATTTGCTAATTTTTTTAATACGCATTACTAAACTTTCTTAATTTTAAACAGTTAGGTACTAAGACTAACTAGTTTTCTCAATAACATCAATACAAACACATAGTTTTTTTCATACTTAAAAAACAGTTTGCGGGCCCACAAAATCAAGAATATAAAACGCTAGTGTAGTCCTATCTTTAAAGCTTAATTTCCCAACTTCGACACGGCAGCACTTTTTCAAATTTTAATACCTAGCCAGGCATCACCTTGAAAGGCGCAACCAGTGAGATAAGTAGATTTTATGTGTGTTAAAATGAGAAGATTCGCTACTTTGAAAAATAATTCTCGTCACGAGCATGAAGCATTTTTTACTGTGTGAGTGAGAGGTAGACGAATTTTACTTACGTAAGTGGGATAGGGAAGGGTAGATTGAACTGAAAGGATTTTTCTTAATCGTGTAGCCACGGTGTGCGTTAATTATGCTATTCCAGAAACTATCTTTGTCTTTTCTCTTTCTAATTTTGACATACAAAAATGTAGGGAAAACAAACAAACTGTCAAACAATTGATTTTTTTTTGCTTGTTTGGCACTGAAGTCTGGTGGAAGTTCCAAATACGACTTTCAGATCGTCCATGTAGCAAAGCACTTATAATGTGTCACGTCGCGGCTCATTACTTTGAATACAAAAAAAAGTCAAACGCATGCTTCATTGCACATTTTATGGCAGTGTTGCCCATACATGCTTTCTCAAATGAATGGAATTTTCATCAACACGTGATGACGTGTAGACAGATTTATGTAATATAGGTACCTACTTAAAGTAATATTGCACTGAGTATATCGTCGGTATCCTGCAAAAACATCTCAAGTCACATTTTTGTGTTTCTGAGTTATTGAAGATTTAAAGTTTATGGCGGCTGGAAAAATCACTAAGCAGTTTCGATTTGAAAATTGTAATTAAAATCTGATAGTAAAAGTATTTATAAATAAGATGAAACCAAAAAATTTAACTCAATTCAATTTATTCAACTTTTTTTTATACAAAAATTAAATGAATCTTGGACATAGGTCTTTTTTGCATTAAAAAAAAGGTTTAAAGGGACATGGGTTTTTTATGAACATTTTTTTTGTTTTTTTTTTTATGTATTAATCTTGGTCTGATTCCGAATCCTCATTTATACCATTGGTGAAACTCTTCCGGTATGGCTCCTGACTTGCAAAGACTAAGTAAATCTTTTTTCTTTTCCACACTTATAGGAAGGCTGCTGTTATAGACTCTTTTGATGGTAACTTCTTTTAAATTAATTGGACGACCTTTACCAAAAACACGTATCTCTTTATAAGTTTCAGTGTGGTCATATTTGTATTCCATCACACCAGGTTTTATCTTTTGGTACCTAAAAGATTTTACTTTTAACCAGTTAACCTTGTCTCCATTTTCGTCCAAATTTTTGTTTTTTATAATATCCGACAGTTGTGACAAGTCCAGAAAGTCAGTGTATCGCATTTGGGTTATATTATACGGATTTCCTTTGCTCTTAAGTCTTTTGGAACGTGCGAGTCTAAATATAGTCAGCCAGTCCTGGATCGTATAGACTGGAAAATTCTTTTTTTGCCTCTCGATTGCGCTGTGCATGCTATCAACTTCCATGTAGCTGTGTCCACTTTCTAGAAATTTGTGTTCAATTATATCTAAATTTAAAGTTTGAACCAAATAGAGAAATAATATTGAAATATTTTTATTTCTATTTTGGCCACTGCACGTATCAGAAAAAAAAGACACTTCTTTTATTTTTGGTGATAGTTGATGCAAATACTTATACAAGCACGAACCAATTTCATTGCTTCCTCTTTTGCCATCAGTTTCTGTCCAAAAATAGCAAAAAGCATCGTTAGGTGGAGCGGCGTTGTAAATAGTTAAGTTATATGCACATAGTTTTCGGCTGTAATACATTGGACTTATATCGCTTGAAGGAATTTGCAACACCGATTGCAAGTCGAATGTGCATGCCATGAAATTAGGCTCCTTGATGGCCCTTTCTTTGTCCAAGGATTTTGCTTCTGAACATTCTTTTTTTCTCTTTAAATGGGCAATGTAATCAGCATTTTGGCTATCTTTGCCTTTTTCACATGCTTGGCATTGATCTTTCTTTGGACGAAAGAACGACAAATTGTAGCACTCACCGAAAACTTTCCTGTAGGTAGTCGATGAAGGTATCTTTGTTGACGTGTCACTCTTGTATTTTTCTAAGAATAAGGCATACATTTTTGATATACTCAGATTTGCATCTAAAAACATCCGATTAGAACTTTTGCGGCAGTAGTGAGACTCTACAGTTGGAAAGCTTTCGATGTGGTCCTTAATGCGTGTTAAATTTTCATCCGATATTTTATTTGCGGGTTTTTATCTGCCCCTTTCGTCTTCTTTACAAAAAACTCCGGTTGGCCCTTTATATTTAAACGCCGTTTTAATTGTGCTACTCGAAATACTTAGGGTCCCACAAAAAAAGTCGCGACAAACCCGTACATTGGAGTTTTCATTTTTCAAAAAGTACGATCTAGCTACACTACGGTTAACTTTTTTAATTGAAGATCTTACTCGGGGCCTTTGTATCTGCGAATCGACGACCGCCTTTAAAATGAAATCTTTTTGGCGTTGATATGGTAACTTCCAATTACATACTACATTTCACACTTTGATTGCTTGGGATTCTTACCTCGTATTAAATCAGCATGCTTTAAATTTCGTTTCCATAGTTCTGGACACGATTTTCTCCACCTTCTATTTTTCTTTTCAGTGATTGGTGTTTCTGCAGTAGATTCTTGAGGCGCCTCCAAAACCACGACATCTCCTTCACCATCATTATCGCTTGATTCGTTGTTGTTGTCAGGAATATAATCAAGGTCATCATCGTCGCCTGAAAAATCTTGATCAAGACTTGATTCATCCCATTCTTTTTCACTGTTTTCTTTACTACATCCAGGAATGGGTTCTTGAATATCTAAACATAAAATTCAAAATCGAATTTAAGCCTTACATACATCATGAAATGATTTTCAAAAGTCAGGAAGTACCATTTGATACCGTAGATTTTGTTTTTGAAGCTCTTGAAGTACTGGGTTTGTTAAAATTTATAATATCACAATTTTTATTGGAATGTTCTGAAAGTAATTAATCATTAAGTTAAAAAACGTTCTAGCTATTCTGAAACAAAATAATAACCTTTTTTTAACGCAAGCTGTAGAAGAACAGCACTTCGGCTTGAGAAAATCATTTTTCTTAAAGTAAAGTAAAAAAGCTCAACCTATTCACATGAACAACTTTCAATAATGATCATTTTTCTTAACGTAAATTCAAAGCAAAAGTATTTGGGAAATCGACTAATAAAAAAATTCAAGTAGGCCATGAAAAAGTTTTTTATTTGAATTTCAGAAATTGGGATTTTTGGAGAGAAAATTTGAAGTACCATGAGTGTATTTTATTTGAATTTCAGTACTTGGGCTTTTTTTGCAGAGAAAATGAAATAAAAGAGTTGTGCAAAAAGGACCCAAGTCCACTTGGGTCTTTCTTGCTCTACGCATTTGGATGTTTTGGACATAGAATGGATGGTTTTGATACAATAACTACATAATAATACTTTAAATAGAGATGGGATTTTTTTTCACGACATGGATTATGACTTTTGGGACATTTTTGCATTATTAACTCTATTTCACAAAAAAGTGGACTTGAGACGTTTTTGCAGGATACCGACGATATGTATGTAGGTATTTACGATATGTGCAATTGTGCATACATTCATGGGAAAGGAGGGCCTTTTATTTAACTGAATGTAAATGGTTGCCTGCCGATTTTAGTGCAGTTTAATATTTTATATTGTCCACCTCCCAGAGTTAAGACTTATTTTGGAAACATGAAGCGAAAGGATCATATCGGATAGTAGTGAAAAAGGTAACCATTTTCGTAGGCAAGGCACGTTTAAAAAAGAATTATGTAGCTGAGAAAAAAATTGTTCTAACAAAATTTTGTTTTGAATTTTCTTTAAAAAAATATGTTTTTTTAATTTCCAGAAATTCGAAGTTGCCAAACACATTAGTTTAGATCACTCAAAAGCTTAATTGAAAACAGAAAAAGATATATGTATCTGCCTTCGTGTACACAACTTTCTTTTACAAAACAACACTACCTACATACTCTGGATAAACGTACAAAGTATTCACGTGGATATTGTCGGAAAGTTACTTCATATGAGTGCTTTCATAAATGCATGGTTACACGTTTTTCTAAACGAAAACTTAAAATATTAAGAGCAAGTCAAATGCAATCAGATTTTCTTGTATTTTAAATCACCCATTTATGTAAGAATTTAATTTTCTGCATAGGATACACTTGCATTAAATTCGACACACGCAAATAAGAGAATATTAACAGTGATGATACATATAGCCTTTTACGGAAAAATATTACCGATTGTTGAAAAGTCGGAATTTTTTTTGAGTATTGGTAGGTATTTTAATACAGAATTTGGTTTGTTTGAACCTATCCTAACACCCCGAATCCTACTACGCAATCTCAAAACAAAAATATAATTTTTTTTTGTTTTCTCTATGTAAGTAGTGTAAGACTGTAAGTAGGCATGGCTCACATTATCCACCATTACCGCAATTTTGCGTCAAAAATCAAAATTCCAAATAGAAATACCTACACAACTTGCCAATCGTCACTAGTTCAAATAAAAAGATCGGAAACCTTCCTTTTTCTTCTTACCCACCAAAACCAATTTCAAGCATTGTACTATTGTAGTTTTTGTTATTCCATTAAGAGATTCGAGACTGCCGCATATCCAGCACAAAAACACGCAGTGATAGTGATAGGGAACACTAAACAGTGATGCATATGCGACGACCGGCGCGAGCGGTGATGTATGATATAACCGGAATGGGTTTTGTACGAAAACCCTCTATATATATTTGCCAAAATACCTACCTACCAGGGTTAGAACCTCAGTAGTAAAACTTCGGAGCAGATTTGTAAAAAAAGTGGAGTAAATAGGAAATTTCTGGAGTAGATTTGAAAACGAAAGAAAAAAACCTTCAAAAATTGAAATTTTAACAAAAACAAAAGTTTGGCTAAAGAATTTGTGATTTTTTTGGTGTAGGAAAAAAGGAGTAGATATCAAAAAAACAAAGTGGTGGAGTAGATTTATTTTCTTTCTCAAAATTGGAGTAAATTTACTCCGATTGGAGCATGGTTCTAACGCTGCTATTTACCTTAAAATTATTTATTTTCTGTTTTGTGTCAACAAAATAGACCTGCTTTTCAGTCCATTTTTATCTTCGCTTAGAAAAAATGTCCATGTTAAATATAACAATATACCGAATTAAAGGTACCAGATGTTTGCTTTATTTTACGAAGGAATATTTTTTAAGCGAAGATAAAAATGCACCAAAAACACGGCTAGTCAATTTATTTGTCTCTGTTCAAATAAAGTAGAAAGTAGTGTCGTTGCTCATGGACCACCCATTTTACAATAATTGTAAATTATTCATAAATATAATCAAGAACATTTTTATTTTTTTTTGGAAGCTGCGAAGATCCTGTTCCTGAGCCGTCACCCTGATTCATTTAAGAAGCACGTCTCAGTTATTGACTTTCACGTAAGTTTAAGGGAAGTCGAAGCTTTCCTTGAATGAAGGTTTTCCATTTCGCCAAAACGACATATTTTCACAGGATATTGTACGCGCTTCCAGATGTGAGGGCGATTCTAAAGTTGAATTTCAAATTTACCAATTGTTAATTGAAAGCGCCTTGAAGAAAATGCAAATGATAGGTATTGGATGTTTTAATAAATAAATATCTGAACAATGATTTCTTGAACTAATAAAATAGGAATTAGCCTTGCAAAGACTAACATTTTGATTTTAATAACAATAATTTTAAAATTTTAGATAATATTATAAAATGTCATTTTCATTAATTTATATTATGAAGATTTCGGTAGGTATAGGGAAGTTTGTTTGGTTAAAGTTTGCACTTTTAAAGAAACCTTATTTACAATACGTGATTCTCAGAAAAGTGATAGATACTTTTATGTTCACTTCGTCCATTTCGGCTGTTTATCAACCGTTTTCTTTACATATTTATAAAAACTGTAGGTGCCTACCTATAAAGTGTGCATTATCTATGTTTTTAATAGGCACGTACAATTTAGAAATCGATAAATATTGTATATATATGTAAAATTGCATAATATACTTACCCCAAATAACACCACCGTGTCCCAACAAATAAAATTTCGAATATCGAATCCGTACTTCGTTTGCAGTGAACAATAACATGTTCTAAGAAACAGTATAGAGTTTATATTTGGCAATCCTTTTCGGTTGCTGCAAGAAACTCATTTTATTTCATTGATTGTTATAAATGTACTGACCATAAACGTTAATGTGTACATAGGTTACAAATATTATATCTTGTGACAAACAATTCTCAACCTATACACAGTATCTCATAAATTTTTCAACCTTAGGTGCATTGCTAATTATGAGCAAGACTTTTATCGTTTGCAACAAACAACTAACAAAGTACCAGATAATAGAAATTAACGTTTTTGAATATTTCTTTTAACACTCGCCAGCAATATTTTTTTCCTTGTGGAATACAGAGAAAAACTATACTCACAAACAATTTTTTGACAAACTGTTTAAAAAGTTCAATATTTGAGAATTTGAGAAATACTATACTCACAAACATTTGTTGCCCAAAATGTTTTCTAAAGCTAAAAGTTTTTGAGTGAAACGGTAAAACATTATTCCCCATAGATTAATATTGATATTGAGTGATTTCCACTTCAGGTAAACACTATGAAAAACATATCGCTAGTCACAAGGGTATTTTTCGGAGAGTGTACGCACTATCATATTAATATTGAAGGTTTTGAATGAAACAACAATCACCAAGTAATTATAGGCTGGAGTTATAGTTATTTTACGGTTGCCAGGCCGATCATCAGACTCCTTTTAGTGGTGGCCTTAATGCGAGTAACAGTATGTATTTTCGATACAACTGTGCATTTTTTGCTATTATTTGCAACATTTAAATAAGAAATTCCATTGGAAAAATACCAGCTTCATTTTTCTGACAAAGAATAGTTTATAATGTGGCAAAACTGCTTTAGTTTGAGTGTGACGTCTTTTTTTTCGCTCCTCCTAAACAAAGTTTTTAATTGTGAATTCTGTTATATAAACATTTTTTTTTTTGGGTTTTATATTTTCATCAAGATCATTTATGAATTTGATCAAATTGTTTTAAACTGAACTCCGTAAAGTTCTGTGTCTTTTAATTAAATTACTTTTGATTGCTCTGTGTCTTAACATTTTGTGAATCATCCACTTTTGAGCCCATATTGTGTTAATTTACCCATTAATTTGAGTGAAACAAAAATAAAACTTGCTCCGTATATTGCTGTTACTTACCCACAAGCTCAGCTTACTTTTTGTTTGAGTGTTCTTTTTCGTTTCATTTTGTATCGCATATATTTATGCTATAATAACATCCATCCTATAATTAACTGAAATTTTGTATTGCATACATTTTAACCGTCTGTGTTTTTATTCAAATAACGCCCCTAAATATACCTTTGTAATACGCCAATACAAATACCTTTATCAGTTCTACATCGGTAAGACATTTTTAAAATGGATCTTTTAATAAATAGTAACATTAGAGCTGATATCAACTCTTCAGAACAAAAGGTTGATCAGCTTATTGACGCGGTTGCCCTTATTAATGAGCAACTTTTTCATTTTTCTTTATCACCTAAAGATATAATGCCTAAGGAAAAACTTCTAAAATTGATAACATAAAAAAGAGTTCAATAACTACCCAAAAATGATCGCCAACATTAAATTGACCTTCTGGCTCCAGTCGTGTTACCCGCAATACCGTTAAAAGAACAAACATTGCTCTCACACCATTAGCTCCGAAGTAAAAAAAAAATACATTTGCATTGACACCAATATCATCACCATCTCGTAAATCATCCATTCCGTCAACTTCATCATCGTCAACTTAATCATTCATTCAATCTGCTTCATCGTTAACAACTGCGTCTATGCCTCCTTCGTCTTCTTCGTCATCTACACCATATATATCTTTTTCATCTTCGTCATCTACGATTTTTACGTTTTCCCCTCCATATACATTACCGTCAACATCACTATCACTCTGCTACTCTGCCTATTCCATCTACTTATCACACACAATCTACGTTACCCACGTCAAGTCAACTGGACCTCTTATGTTATCTACCGCATCTACATACATCATCTATCTCATCGTCCTGTACTTCATCTTTACCATCTACGATATCTACATCTTTTTCATTTTTCTTCTCGTACATCATCATCAAGTTCATATCCACCTTCATCTATATTTTCACTACCAACCAATATATGTACCTAGGCTAACTTCGCCTACTTTAACTTCAACATCTTCAGTTAATATTCCTAACGCCTTTTCTAACAATGAAATTCAACTTAAGGCAACAGAACGTTTCGAATGCATTTTTTATCAAATTTTGATCCTCAAACAAGCTGCAATGATATATCAACATACATACATTCATGTTTTTACCAAGCCAAACTTAAACTTCAACAATTGCCAACTAAAAGTATGGAGTATGCACCGTTTTTACTGTTTGTTACGCAAGAAAATTTCAATCACCTATTTGATCATAAATATTGGCCTGAAGACATCATCGTTCATGATTTCGTTAACAAAAGGAAAACTGTTTATAACCCTTGTTCAAAAAACACTGACAAGACAAATAAATCGTCGCCAATAATTGATTTTTTTTTATCAAAATATAAAAGGGCTAAATACTTAGACCAACAAGGTCTACTATTCATCCTCTACCTGCTTTTATGACGTTGTTGCCCTCACCGAAACTTGGTTATATGCTGGTATCAACGATTCTGAAATCTTTGACAACACATTTAATGGTTTTAGACGTGACAGATACTCTGTTGTTTTTGTTTTGCTTCTGGGGATATTCAACATTTTTGTTTGTTGCGGTGGAGTATTTTCTGTCAAGCGAATTCGTTTCCTGGGGTTTTCTGGATCATATTCTATATTTTCATTCCAAACTTTTCCTTCCACCACTAGTTCATCCAGCCTGAAATATGGTCTTTTGCCTTGTTTTTTGAGTTCTAATAGTTTTTTGACGAGTGGTTTCCTTGCCTCCAGAAGAGATTTAGGTAAATCCTCTGCGATGCTATAATTAGTTAGCAATTTTTTTGACAAGAGTATTTTCTGTTTTTTTTTAGTAGCTTTTAAAGGTTAGGCGTATTGGTCTAATCTTTACTTCAGAAGATTTCCCTAAACGGAAGCAGTTTTCAATGTCGTTTAAAAACTAACGCTTTGTGACAATATTAAGTTTTTTCTTCTTTCTCTTTATGTGAAAATTGGCAATTTTAAATGAAAATTCATAGAAAATACCTTGATTTTCGCCAATAATTTGTTTCTTCCCTACGTACCGTCTTATAGCATTTGCGCAACCTCGGTTTTTTTTTCTTTTTTTATACTTATACTTTTCTCAAAAACGCCTTTTAAAATCACGCACCAAAAAACACTTCCAACCTTTGCAACAAATCTCTTCAGCTGTTGCTTACATCTTAAAGTGTGAGAATGTACGGTAGTAGATACACGCAAACGGCGAAGCAACCAAGACCATCAAAACGTAGCATAAACAAACCTAAACCTACCTTAATACATTCCACAATTCAGCAAATTGCACTTAATTTCAGAAAATTGATCCATTCAATTTACATTATGACTATATACTTATACACCTAGTCACATGAATAAAATATTCACAAAAATAATTGCATACAAATTGGTTGGGTTTTTTCATTGAATTTTTTGTGAGAAATGTTTTCCTCACCAGAACAGTATGTGTATTGAAGGTTTTGAATGAAACAACAACCACTTGGGTGAGGTACCACCAAGTCATTATAGGCTGGAGTTAAAGCTTTTTCACGGCTTGCAGGCGGATCATCAGACTCCTTTTAGTGTTGTTGTTGTTGTTTTTGTTGTTGTTGTTGTTGTTTTATTTGTTCTTGTTTTGTTGTTGTTGGGGTGGAGTATTTTCTGTCGAGCGAATTCGTTTCCTGGGTTTTTCTGGATCATATTCTATATTTTCATTCCAAACTTTTCCTTCCACCACTAGTTCATCCAGCCTGAAATATGCTCTTTTGCCTTGTTTTTGAGTTCTAATAGTTTTTTGACGAGTGGTTTCCTTGCCTCCAGAAGAGATTTAGGTAAATCCTCTGCGATGCTATAATTAGTTAGAAATTTTTTTGACAAGAGTATTTTCTGTTTTTTTTCGTAGATTTTAATGGTTAGGCGTATTGGTCTAATCTTTCCTTCAGAAGATTTCCCTAAACGGAAGCAGTTTTCAATGTCGTTTAAAATTAATTGAAACTCGTCGTTGCTTTTATTAAAAATATTAATAACAACTTCTTTTAGTTTCTCCGCGTTTGTTTCGGTTTCTTCTACCTTGAATATTATTACATTGTTTTTTCTCAGACCTACTTCCAGCTGAGAAATTCTTTTTTCTTGCTTCAAACACATGGCTTCTTGCTTTTCTATTATATTTCCTTGAGTTTCTACAATCTTTTCTAGCTTATCAACCTTTTCAGAAATAATTCCTACTTTCTCATCAGTATTTTTGATCACCCTATCAGTAGCTTCATTGATGCTTTAGCAGATCTCCTCTTTTTGCTGTTTTAAAAGCAACTTCAGATCATCCAAAGTAATTGCCATTTTACTCCAGTAGTACTTTTTGGTACTTTTATTTTTCGATGGCGGCCCTAAATAATCTTGTCGGTCTAGTGTTTGTCGCTAGGTGGCTTTTAATTAGCTGTCGCATCGAAGATCTTACTGACAGGTGGTTGTATTTACGTTTAGGATTGTGGATTGTTTTTCGGGATGAATTCGTGAGTTTTGGTGTTGTTGCTGTTTGGTTTTGTATTTGTTTATTTTTGTTGGTTCCGGTTCTTTTGAGGCTTGGTTCGGGGTTAGGTCGTTTAATGTTGTTTGCTAATCCAAGTTGACCACTTTGCTACCACCAGGCTCATTTGTTGGACTAGTTTTTGGGGAAAGTGTTTTGTTCAGGAAGTCCTTCGTACTCTGCTGTTTTAGGAATTTTGTTATTGGGTTTCTGGGGCGTTTTCTTGGATTTAGTTCTGGTGATCCTATTATGGTTGTTTTTGTTTTGCTTCTGGGGATATTCAACATTTTTGTTTGTTGCGGTGGAGTATTTTCTGTCGAGCGAATTCATTTCCTGGGGTTTTCTGGATCATATTCTATATTTTCATTCCAAACTCTTCCTTCCACCACTAGTTCATCCAGCCTGAAATATGCTCTTTTGCCTTGTTTTTTGAGTTCTAATAGTTTTGGGACGAGTGGTTTCCTTGCCTCGAGACGGAAGCAGTTTTCAATCATCATCATCGTCGGCTCGACAACCGGGGTCCGGTCCTGGCCTCCTTCAACAAGTCTCTCCACCCATCCCGGTCTCGAGCCGCCACCATCCAGTTGCGCACCCCAAGGCTCCGGGCGTCCTGGTCTACGCCATCTCTCCAGCGCAAGCATGGTCTACCACGCTGTCGTCTACCATAGAATGTACCACAAAGAACTTTCCGAGCAGGTTCCTCTTCGCTCATGCGAGCTAGGTGCCCTGCCCACCGGAGTCTACCGAGCTTAATTTTTGTCACGATATCTGCTTCAAGGTAGATTGCGTACAATTCATGATTGTCTCCGGAATCGTCCTTCCTCACATATGGGGCCAACAATTCTCCTTAAGACTTTTCTCTCGAACGCGGCTAAGAGGTCGGAGTGCCTTTTGCTAAGCACCCAAGTCTCGGATCCATATGTGAGTACTGGCAGGACCATGGTCCTGTACAGCAGCAGTTTTGAAGTTATGGTGAGATTTCTGGATTTGAAGAGCTTTGACAGACTATAGTAGGCTCTGTTGGATTTGAGAAGCCGCCCGCGTATTCCTTCTTCTATATTGTTATCGGCTGCTACTATTGACCCAAGGTATTTAAAGGATTGCACCACTTCAAATTCGTGCTCCGCTACCTGGATTGTTTGACCAACTGTTCCTCTCGCATTCGACGCCACCATGTACTTTGTTTTACCTTCACTAATGTGCAGCCCCAGATTTTGTGCCGCCTGCTCGATCTGGATGAAGGAATCATGTACAGCTTGCTCGGTTCTTCCGATGATGTCGATGTCGTCTGCGTAAGCCAGTATCTGGCTGGACCTGTTGACGATGGTACCTCTTGTTGCCGTGCCAGAGTCACGGATTGCTTTCTCCAAC
This sequence comes from Leucozona laternaria, assembly GCA_932273885.2. Lineage (NCBI taxonomy): Eukaryota > Metazoa > Arthropoda > Insecta > Diptera > Syrphidae > Leucozona > Leucozona laternaria. The sequence continues at coordinate 133,368,299 of OW026366.1, read as the reverse complement.
GCCAGGTTGAAGAGGAGGCAGGCCAAACCATCCCCTTGTCGGATTCCATTAAAGATGTTGATTGGTTTGGATAGCAATCCGGCTATTTTTACTTGGCTTGTTACGTTGGTCATGGTCAACCTACATAGTCGTGTCAATTTATTTGGGATGCCGAATTCTCTCATGGCTTTGTAAAGTTCTTCCCTGGTTATGCTATCGTAGGCGGCCTTAAAGTCTATAAACAGGTGGTATGTTGGGATGTTAAATTCTAGACATTTTTCCATCGCCTGCCTAAGGGTAAATATCTGATCAGTTGTGATTTGCCTGGAATGAAACCACACTGATATTGTCCGATGATGGTTTTAGCGTATGGGGTTATCCGGTCTTGTAGGATAGAGGAGAGTATCTTATAGGCGGTACTCAACAACGTGATACCTCTATAATTGCTGCACGTTGTGACATCTCCCTTCTTATGTATGGGGCAAATTATACCTTTTCGCCAGTCTTCTGGAATTTCTTCATGCTCCCACACGTGCACTATAATCTCATGAATTGCTTGACGTAAAGCTGGCCCACCGTGTTGACATAGTTCGGCTGGTATACCATCGGCTCCCGGGGCTTTGTTTTTCTTTAGCCGGCCTATAGCCTTCTCAACCTCTTCTATGCTTGGTGGCGGCAACATAGGGTACTCTTCTTGAAGTAGTGGAGCCTCCACTTCTGCAGTGAGCTGACCATTTAGCAATTCATTGAAGTACACTTCCCATCGCTCCAGTATGCTTTGAGGATCGGTGATCAGATTTCCCTCTCCGTCCTTGCAGTATGTGCAGCGTGGTGTGTACTGCGTCATGTTTCGGATGGATTGGTAGAACTTCCGCGCCTGGTGCGGACCTCGCTCTCGGCTTTTCTCTATTTCACAGATTATGTTCTTCTCCCAGGCTGATTTTTTCTGTCTGTGAAGCCGTTTTTCAATTCTTCTGAGCTCTTTATATTCGTCTTCGCGTGCCCGCGTTCTATGAGATTGTTGCATTGCTCGGTACGCAACATTCTTACGTTCAGTCGCTAGCTTGCATTCATCATCAAACCAGTCGTTCCGATTTCTACGATTGCTGCCTAAGATGGAGTTGGCAGTACTAATGACAGTATTCTTAAGGCGTATCCACTTCTCATCTACGCCCAGCATACTAGCTCCAGGACTTACTCTACCCAGTTCTAGGGCGAGTCCTAACGCATTACCAAAGGTGTTACTGGTGTTTTCATTGCGTAGAGCAGACGTGTTGATTCGAACCTGATCGGCGGATGCAATACGTCTTCGCAAGGCAATCCGCCCTCGGAAAACCATACCAACAAGATAGTGATCCGAGTCGATATTGGCACCTCGGTTCGTACCGTCATCAAGTTCGAGTAGTGGCGACGGTCTATCAACACGTGGTCAATTTGGTTACGAGTGACTCCATCAGGTGATACCCAGGTGGCTTTGTAGATATCTTTACGCGGGAACCTGGTACTCGCAACGACCATGTTTTTCGATGCTGCCAATTCTAAGACTCGAAGTCCATTGTCATTAGTGTTCTCATGCAAACTATGGGTGCCTGCGTAATGCCTGAATACCGGCTCCCGACCTATTTTTGCATTCAAATCCCCAAGGATGATTTTTACGTCATACCTTGGACAGGCATTGAGGGCCCTCTCGACTTGTTCGTAGTAAGTCTCTTTTTCTTCGTCTGAGGACTCCTCCGTAGGTCCGTGAACGTTAATGAGGCTGATGTTCTTAAATTTGCCTCGCACGCGAAGGGTGCATAGCCTTTCGCTTATAGCGTTAAAGCCGATGATGGCAGACTTCATTTTTTCGCAGACTAGGAAGCCTACCACGAGCACATGGTGTTTTGTATGACAGCTGTAGTATAAGTCATAATCTTTCTTCTGTAGAACACCATTCCCTGTCCATCTTATTTCTTGGAGTGCTGTCATGTCAGCTTTATATTTTGACAGGGCATCGGCTAGCTGCTGAGCAGCTCGAGCTCTATAGAGCGATCGTACGTTCCATAAGAAAATTCGTAAATCGTTTTCAATGTCGTTTGAAATTAATTGAAACTCGTCGTTGCTATTATTAGAAATATTAATAACAACTTCTTTTAGGTTCTCCGCGTTTGTTTCGGTTTCTTCTACCTTGAATATTATTACATTGTTTTTTCTCAGACCTACTTCCAGCTGAGAAATTCTTTTTTCTTGCTTCAAACACATGGCTTCTTGCTTTTCTATTATATTTCCTTGAGTTTCTACAATCTTTTCTTGCTTATCAACCTTTTCAGAAATAATTCCTACTTTCTCATCAGTATTTTTGATCGACCTATCAGTAGCTTCATTGATGCTTTAGCAGATTTCCTCTTTTTGCTGTTTTAAAAGCAACTTCAGATCATCCAAAGTAATTGCCATTTTACTCCAGTAGTACATTTTGGTACTTTTATTTTTCGATGGCGGCCCTGAATAATGTTGTCGGTCTAGTGTTTGTCGCTAGATGGCTTTTAATTAGCTGTCGTATCGAAGATCTTACTGACAGGTGGTTGTTTTTACGTTTAGGATTGTGGATTGTTTTTCGGGATGAATTCGTGAGTTTTATATATTATTTTTTGTTCTTTTTGGTAAATAAATGTTTTTAATTCCCCTATTTTTACTCTCTTGAGTGTTCTAAAACTAACGCTTTGTGACAATATTTAGTTTTTTCTTCTTTCTCTTTATGTGAAAATTGGCAATTTTAAATGAAAATTTATAGAAAATACCTTGATTTTCGCCAATAATTTGTTTCTTCCCTACTTACCGTCTTATAGCATTTGCGCAACCTCGGTTTTTTTTCTTTTTTTATACTTATACTTTTCTCAAAAACGCCTTTTAAAATCACGCACCAAAAAACACTTCCAACCCTTGCAACAACTCTCTTCAGCTGTTGTTTACATATTAAAGTGTGAGAATGTACGGTAGTAGATACACGCAAACGGCGAAGCAACCAAGGCCATCAAAACGTAGCATAAACAAACCTAAACCTACCTCAATACATTCCACAATTCAGCAAATTGGACTTAATTTCAGAAAATTGATCCAGTCAATTTACATTTTGACTATATACCTATGTATACACCTAGTCACATGAATAAAATATTCAAAAAAATAATTGCATACAAATTGGTTGGGTTTTTTCGTTGAATTTTTTGTGAGAAATGTTTTCCTCACCAGAACAGTATGTGTATTGAAGGTTTTGAATGAAACAACAACCACTTGGGTGAGGTACCACCAAGCCATTATAGGCTGGAGTTAAAGCTTTTTCACGGCTTGCAGCGGATCATCAGACTCCTTTTAGTGTTGTTGTTGTTGTTTTTTTGTTCTTGTTTTGTTGTTGTTGTTGTTGTTGTTCTTTTGGTTGTTTTTGTTGTTGTTGTTTTTGGTGTTGTTGTTTTTGGTGTTGTTGCTGTTTGGTTTTGTATTTGTTTATTTTTGTTGGTTCCGGTTCTTTTTAGGCTTGGTTCGGGGTTAGGTCGTTTAATGTTGTTTGCTTATCCAAGTTGACCACTTTGCTACCACCAGGCTCATTTGCTGGACTAGTTTTTGGGGAAAGTGTTTTGTTCAGTAAGTCCTTCGGACTCTGCTGTCTTAGGAATTTCGTTATTGGGTTTCTGGGGTGTTTTCTTGGATTTAATTCTGTTGATCCTATTATGGTTGTTTTTGTTTTATTTCTGGGGATATTCGACATTTTTGTTTGTTGGGGGGGAGTATTTTCTGTCGAGCGAATTCGTTTCCTGGGTTTTTCTGGATCATATTCTATATTTTCATTCCAAACTTTTCCTTCCACCACTAGTTCATCCAGCCTGAAATATGCTCTTTTGCCTTGTTTTTTGAGTTCTAATAGTTTTGGGGCGAGTGGCTTCCTTGCCTGGAGAAGAGATTTTGGTAAATCTTCTGCGATGCTATAATTAGTTAGCAATTTTTTTGACAAGAGTATTTTCTGTTTTTTTTTTCGTAGCTTTTAGTGGTTAGGCGTTAGGTCTAATCTTTCCTTCAGAAGATTTCCCTAAACGGAAGCAGTTTTCAATGTCGTTTAAAATTAATTGGAACTCGCCGTTGCTTTTATTAAAAATATTAATAACAACTTCTTTTAGTTTCTCCGCGTTTGTTTCGGTTTCTTCTACCTTGAATATTATTACATTGTTTTTTCTCAGACCTACTTCTAGCTGAGTAATTCTTTTTTCTTGCTTCAAACACATGGCTTCTTGCTTTTCTTTTATATTTCCTTGAGTTTCTACAATCTTTTCTTGCTTATCAACCTTTTCAGAAATAATTCCTACTTTCTCATCAGTATTTTTAATCACCCTATCAGTAGCTTCATTGATGCTTTAGCAGATCTCCTCTTTTTGCTGTTTTAAAAGCAACTTCAGATCATCCAAAGTAATTGCCATTTTACTCCAGTAGTACTTTTTGGTACTTTTATTTTTCGATGGCGGCCCTGAATAATCTTGTCGGTCTAGTGTTTGTCGCTATATGGCTTTTAATTAGCTGTCGTATCGAAGATCTTTCTGACAGGTAGTTGTTTTTACGTTTAGGATTGTGGATTGTTTTTCAAGATGAATTTGTGAGTTTTATATATTATTTTTTGTTTTGGATTGTTTTTCAAGATGAATTGGTGAGTTTTATATATTATTTTTTGTTCCCCTATTTTTACTCTCTTGAGTGTTCTAAAACTAACGCTTTGTGACAATATTTATAGAAAATACCTTAATTTTCGCCAATATTTTGTTTCTTCCAATCGTACCGTCTTATAGCATTTGCGCAACCTCGGTTTTTTTTTCTTTTTTTATACTTACACTTTTCTCAAAAACGCTTTTTAAAATCACGCACCAAAAAACACTTCCAACCCTAGGAACAACGCTCTTCAGCTGTTGTTTACATCTTAAATTGTTAGAATGTACGGTAGTAGATACACGCAAACGGCGAAGCAACCAAGGCCATCAAAACGTTGCATAAACAAACCTTAACCTACATTACATTCCACAATTCAGCAAATTGCACTTAATTTCAGAAAATTGATCCATTCAATTTACATTTTGACTATATACTTATACACCTAGTCACATGAATAAAATATTCACAAAAATAATTGCATACAAATTGGTTGGGTTTTTACGTTGAATTTTTTGTGAGAAATGTTTTCCTCACCAGAACAGTATGTGTATTGAAGGTTTTGAATGAAACAACAACCACTTGGGTGAGGTACCACCAAGTCAATATAAGCTAGAGTTAAAGCTTTTTCACGGCTTGCAGGCAGATCATCAGACTTCTTTTAGTGGTGCTTAGTCTTTACGATAAATTTTAATTCGAAAAAAACTTTTTGCCTAGTTGAGAGTTGAATTTAGACCAAGCATCTTCAGAGTCACGTGATCAGGTCCATCCCAATGTCGGTTTTATTGTTTGACCATTGCATTTGAATTAAATAGCATTTTTATTAGCTACACACAGGTTGGTTATGGTACATTCGATTTCTCGTTGGGCATTATAAGGAGGGAGATTGGGTGAATGATTTGACGCTGGTCAAGAATTGTTTTGACATTGAAAGTTGGTTTTTGTGTGATAACACACTCGCATTAAGGTGCGAAGCCTACGCACTATCATATTAATATTGAAGGTTTTGAATGAAACAACAATCACCAAGTAATTATAGGCTGGAGTTATAGTTATTTTACGGTTGCCAGGCCGATCATCAGACTCCTTTTAGTGGTGGCCTTAATGCGAGTAACAGTATGTATTTTCGATACAACTGTACATTTTTTGCTATTATTTGCAACATTTAAATACGAAATTCCATTGGAAAAATACCAGCTTCGTTTTTCTGACAAAGAATAGTTTATAATGTGGCAAAACTGCTTTAGCTTGAGTGTGACGTCTTTTTTTTCACTCCTCCTAAACAAAGTTTTTAATTGTGAATTCTGTTATATAAACATTTTTTTTTTTTGGGTTTGGCGATATTTTCATCTAGATCATTTATGAATTTGATCAAATTGTTTTAAACTGAACTCCGTAAAGTTCTGTGTCTTTTAATTAAATTACTTTTGATTGCTCTGTGTCTTAACATTTTGTGAATTATCCACTTTTGAGCCCATATTGTGTTAATTTACCCATTAATTTGAGTGAAACAAAAATAAAACTTGCTCCGTATATTGCTGTTACTTACCCACAAGCTCAGCTTACTTTTTGTTTGAGTGTTCTTTTTCGTTTCATTTTGTATCGCATATATTTATGCTATAATAACATCCATCCTATAATTAACTGAAATTTTGTATTGCATACATTTTTTTTTTTTTTTTTTTTATAATCAGCGCGCACTAAAGGGATTTTGACTACCCTTAAAATGTTTTAACACAGTGCGAGCGTTAGGAAAATAGGGAAGGATTTAATAGGAGATACCGATGCACATTGGTTTTGAATTTCTGAATATCAAAATGGGAGGTAAAAATAGAGCCAGGCAAAGCATTCCACATTCTTGTAGTGCGGCTAAAGAATGAATCTCTATACTTGACGGTACGTCCGAAATTGGGCTCTAGGGTAAACTGATGAGCATTCGTAAAAGCGCGAGTATTACGGTTGAATTGTTTTAGGGGAGGAATGCAGCTGGCTATTTCACTAGAACACTGTTTATGGAAGTAGCGATAAAATAGAGAGAGACATGAAACATTACGGCGGTGTTCCAGAGTTGTAATTGTTTCTGTTATACTTATATCACCTATCATTTTTAAAGCTCTTTTTTGAATTCTATCCAAGAGATTCAGATGAGTTAAAGGAGCACCTGCCCAGATGTGAGAGTTGTACTCAAGCTTTGGACGGATAAAGGCTTTGTAGATTACAGCCAGATCAGAAGGGGAGAAAAATTTCTTGCATCGCCGAAGAAAACCTAAGCATTTAGCAGCATTTTTGGCGACGTTGAATATGTGGTCATTCCACAAAAGGTGGTCTGTGATGCACATGCCGAGAACTGAAAGCTGTTCGGTTTCATCAATGCAAGTACCGCTCATGGATAGCGGCATGGGGGGCGGGTTCCGCTTCAACGACAAGAGACAGCATTGGGTTTTTGAAGCATTAAATTCTACACGGTTTTTGATTCCCCATTGGACAATGCTGTCGAGATCAGAATTTAATGAACTTATCATACGCTGCCGCTCTAAATCCACATCCGAAGGACAAGGATGTGACTCTAGAAACGAATATGAAAAGCTGAGGGTACTGTCGTCAGCAAAACAATTTAATGGATTAGAAGTTTGAGACAGAAGATCGTTGATAAATATCAGAAAGAGAGTCGGAGACAAAACGGAGCCCTGGGGCACACCAGCGTTTATTTTATGAATATCAGACTTAAAACCATCCAATACGACTTGTATTGAGCGGTCCGAAAGGTAATTTCTAATCCAACGAAGAAGAGACTCATCAATACCAAAAGCACGCATTTTCGATAAGAGAGCTTTATGCCAAACTCTATCAAACGCTTTTGAAATATCAAGTGCAATAATCTTACTTTCACCAAAACGGTGTAAAGATTTGTTCCACTGTTCGGTGAGATATACCATCAGATCACCAGTGGACCTATTGCTACGAAAGCCATACTGCCGGTCATTTAGAAGCTTTCGTTCTTCAAGATATTTCTTAAGCTGATGATTAATCAGCGTTTCCATGACCTTGGAAAGAAGGGACGTAAGTGCAATTGGACGATAGTTGGAGGGTGAAGAAGATTCGCCTTTTTTAGGGGCAGGCTGGACAAATGCTGTTTTCCATCCACTCGGAACGAGACCAGTAGAGTAGGACAGATGGAAAAGCTTACGCAGTGGTTTTGCCAGCGTAGAAGAACACCTCTTCAGAACAATAGGAGGGATACGATCCGGGCCAGCGGATTTGTGCACATCAAGGTCCTTAAGAACTCTTGCGACTGCACGAGTGCGAAAGAAGATTCGTCCCATGAAATCATTACCGCTCTCAAGTACAGGAGGAGTCATAACACTTACTGGTAACGTCGAATTAACAGCAAACTGTGCTGCAAGCAAATTGGCTTTCTCTAACGCGCTTACAGCAGGGGTGTCATTGCAAACGAGCGTTGGAACAAAAGACGAAGTAGTATTTCGTATTTGTTTTGCAAATGACCAAAAATTTTTACTACTTTTGGGACATTGTAGTATTTTTCGCCTTAATTTTTGGTCATGCAAAAATTTGGTTCGTCGAATATGGACGTTACAGGTCTTTCTAGCTTGTTTGAACTTATTCCGGTTTTCCTCAGTGGGGTTGGCCTTATAACTTCGGGAACTTACTTCTCTAACCCGGATAACCTCTTTACAGCTCGAATCAAACCATGAGTTTTCTTTTGGTTTGATAGATTTTTCCCTATTCGGGATAAAATTTCTCATTCCAGAAAGAATTAAATTTGCAATCATATCTGCGCTGGAGTCTACGTCACTACCGAGGAAGCATAGTGACCAGTTAAAGTTTTTGAAGAAATCGTTGAGACCGTCCCAGTTGGCTTTCTCGAATTGCCAAACGGTTCTCTTGGGAGATTTTACTTTAACTGGGTTTATTTGGCACGAGAAATTTGCAGATATGACACAATGTTCTGACGTGCCTAGAGGCGATAATACACTGATAGTATATTTACCAGGGTCAGAGGTAAGAAACAAGTCTAGAGTGTTGGCGGTTTGACCTGCAACGTCCGGTATTCGTGTTGGCTCGTCAACAAGCTGAGTCAGTTGGTTTAACTCAGAAAAGACCTCAACATACCTTCCTTCGGGTGTTGTTTGGCCTGAAAAGTGAATCCAACTAGAATTGTGTACATTAAAATCGCCCGCAATGACGATTTCAGTGTGAGGATAATGGGAAACAATTCTTTGAATGGAGTCGGACACAGCATCAAATTCGTTAAAAGTTGAATTTCTGTCCAAATTTGGGCTCCTATAAATGAAACACGTGTGTATGATGTGCTTATTGATCGAAAATTTTAACCACATGAAGTTAAAGTTTGTGTTTGAGCACAAACCATATTGTGGTTGGAGTTGGTACGCAACATCATTTTTTATATAAACGGCGAGACCATGGTGGGGAAAGAATAGTGGCACTAAGCTGTACCCATATAGATTAAATTCTGAATGATCAGAATCTGCACCTATCTGGGTTTCACTCAGTGCCAAGACAGCTGGCCTGTTTTGCACAGTATGAACATACTTAGCATAGAAATTTTTTCTTAGTCCGCGAATGTTACAAAAGTCCACTCTAAATTCACCAGCCATTTAAAATATTTAAAAACACTAAAACACAAGTCAGACAATTACCTAAGGAGAGTGTTTTCTCTAGATCCCAATTTGAACTTTTCAATAACAATTTGTCACTAGTGTTATGCCTTAATGACAAAATTGTATTGATCCGCCCCTGGTTAACTAGAAAAAAACTCCTATCTATACGATCTCATGTTCAGCTTGACCACTGCAAGCATTGCATGGGAGCAACACACCACACAATGCCTACAATGGTCAAGTAAAACTTGAGTGTGAGAGATGTAGGGGAAGGAAAAGGAAGGATAAAACACTCGAAGCTGTTTGGTTGTTAACTGTTATTTTTTTTGTATATGATGAATATTTCGCACTGAATTGGGTAGGTACATGCACTAGCACTGATTTTTTTTGCGCGGAGTGGGTTAGGGTTGTTGTTTTTTTTTAATGATTTATTGTTGCACAGGTGGTTTTGTTTTATTTTGGGGTATTTAATTTAATTGATTTTGATTTGTTTGGGCTTTAAATTTATTTAAAAACAAATAAGGGAACACGGAACAGATTTAACAAAAACGAGGGGAAACTTCCGACAAGAACACTCTCAGTAGGACGTGTGCAGCCGATGGAAGGCGATACGGCACATTTTAACCGTCTGTGTTTTTATTCAAATAACGCCCCTAAATATACCTTTGTAATACGCCAATACAAATACCTTTATCAGTTCTACATCGGTAAGACATTTTTAAAATGGATCTTTTAATAAATAGTAACATTAGAGCTGATATCAACTCTTCAGAACAAAAGGTTGATCAGCTTATTGACGCGGTTGCCCTTATTAATGAGCAACTTTTTCATTTTTCTTTATCATCTAAAGATATAATGCCTAAGGAAAAACTTCTAAAATTGATAACATAAAAAAGAGTTCAATAACTACCCAAAAATGATCGCCAACATTAAATTGACCTTCTGGCTCCAGTCGTGTTACCCGCAATACCGTTAAAAGAACAAACATTGCTCTCACACCATTAGCTCCGAAGTAAAAAAAAAATACATTTGCATTGACACCAATATCATCACCATCTCGTAAATCATCCATTCCGTCAACTTCATCATCGTCAACTTAATCATTCATTCAATCTGCTTCATCGTTAACAACTGCGTCTATGCCTCCTTCGTCTTCTTCGTCATCTACACCATATATATCTTTTTCATCTTCGTCATCTACGATTTTTACGTTTTCCCCTCCATATACATTACCGTCAACATCACTATCACTCTGCTACTCTGCCTATTCCATCTACTTATCACACACAATCTACGTTACCCACGTCAAGTCAACTGGACCTCTTATGTTATCTACCGCATCTACATACATCATCTATCTCATCGTCCTGTACTTCATCTTTACCATCTACGATATCTACATCTTTTTCATTTTTCTTCTCGTACATCATCATCAAGTTCATATCCACCTTCATCTATATTTTCACTACCAACCAATATATGTACCTAGGCTAACTTCGCCTACTTTAACTTCAACATCTTCAGTTAATATTCCTAACGCCTTTTCTAACAATGAAATTCAACTTAAGGCAACAGAACGTTTCAAATGCATTTTTTATCAAATTTTGATCCTCAAACAAGCTGCAATGATATATCAACATACATACATTCATCTTTTTACCAAGCCAAACTTAAACTTGAACAATTGCCAACTAAAAGTATGGAGTATGCACCGTTTTTACTGTTTGTTACGCAAGAAAATTTCAATCACCTATTTGATCATAAATATTGGCCTGAAGACATCATCGTTCATGATTTCGTTAACAAAAGGAAAACTGTTCATAACCCTTGTTCAAAAACCACTGACAAGACAAATAAATCGTCGCCAATAATTGATTTTTTTATCAAAATATAAGAGGGCTAAATACTTAGACCAACAAGGTCTACTATTCATCCTCTACCTGCTTTTATGACGTTGTTGCCCTCACCGAAACTTGGTTATATGCTGGTATCAACGATTCTGAAATCTTTGATAACACATTTAATAGTTTTAGACGTGACAGATACTCTGTTGTTTTTGTTTTGCTTCTGGGGATATTCAACATTTTTGTTTGTTGCGGTGGAGTATTTTCTGTCAAGCGAATTCGTTTCCTGGGGTTTTCTGGATCATATTCTATATTTTCATTCCAAACTTTTCCTTCCACCACTAGTTCATCCAGCCTGAAATATGCTCTTTTGCATTGTTTTTTGAGTTCTAATAGTTTTGGGACGAGTGGTTTCCTTGCCTCGAGAAGAGATTTAGGTAAATCCTCTGCGATGCTATAATTAGTTAGCATTTTTTTTGACAAGAGTATTTTCTGTTTTTTTTCGTAGCTTTTAAAGGTTAGGCGTATTGGTCTAATCTTTCCTTCAGAAGATTTCCCTAAACGGAAGCAGTTTTCAATGTCGTTTAAAATTAATTGAAACTCGTCGTTGCTATTATTTAAAATATTAATAACAACTTCTTTTAGTTCCTCCGCGTTTGTTTCGGTTTCTTCTACCTTGAATATTATTACATTGTTTTTTCTCAGACCTACTTCCAACTGAGAAATTCTTTTTTCTTGCTTCAAACACATGGCTTCTTGCTTTTCTATTATATTTCCTTGAGTTTCTACAATCTTTTCTAGCTTATCAACCTTTGCAGAAATAATTGCTACTTTCTCATCAGTATTTTTGATCACCCTATCAGTAGCTTCATTGATGCTTTAGCAGATCTCCTCTTTTCGCTGTTTCAAAAGCAACTTCAGATCATCCAAAGTAATTGCCATTTTACTCCAGTAGTACTTTTTGGTACTTTTATTTTTCGATGGCGGCCCTGAATAATCTTGTCGGTCTAGTGTTTGTCGCTAGATGGCTTTTAATTAGCTGTCGTATGGAAGATCTTACTGACAGTTGGTTGTTTTGACGTTTAGGATTGTGGATTGTTTTTCGGGATGAATTCGTGAGTTTTATTTATTATTTTTTTGTTCTTTTTGGTAAATAAATGTTTTTAATTCCCCTATTTTTACTCTCTTGAGTATTCTAAAACTAACGCTTTGTGACAATATTTAGTTTTTTCTTCTTTCTCTTTATGTGAAAATTGGCAATTTTAATTGAAAATTTTTAGAAAATACCTTGATTTTCGCCAATAATTTGTTTCTTCCTTTCGTACCATCTTATAGCATTTGCGCAACCTCGTTTTTTTTTTTCTTTTTTTATACTTATACTTTCCTCAAAAACGCCTCAGAATGTACGGTAGTAGATACACGCAAACGGCGAAGCAACCAAGGCCATCAAAACGTAGCATAAACAAACCTAAACCTACCTTAATACATTCCACAATTCAGCAAATTGCACTAAATTTCAGAAAATTGATGCATTCAATTTACATTTTGACTATAAACTTATACACCTAGTCACATGAATAAAATATTCACAAAAATAATTGCATACAAATTGGTTGGGTTTTTTCATTGAATTTTTTGTGAGAAATGTTTTCCTCACCAGAACAGTATGTGTATTGAAGGTTTTGAATGAAACAACAACCACTTGGGTGAGGTACCACCAAGTCATTATAGGCTGGAGTTAAAGCTTTTTCACGGCTTGCAGGCGGATCATCAGACTCCTTTTAGTGGTGCTTAGTCTTTTACGATAAATTTTAATTCGAAAAAAATATTTTGCCTAGCTGAGAGTTGAATTTAGACCAAGCATCTTCAGAGTCACGTGATCAGGTCCAACCCAATGTCGGTTTTATTGTTTGACCATTGCATTTGAATCAAATAGCATTTTTATTAGCTACACACAGGTTGGTTATAGTACATTCGATTTCTCGTTGGGCATTATAAGGAGGGAGATTGGGTGAATGATTTGACGCTGGTCAAGAATTGTTTTGACATTGAAAGTTGGTTTTTGTGTGATAACACACTCGCATTAAGGTGCGAAGCCTACGCACTATCATATTAATATTGAAGGTTTTGAATGAAACAACAATCACCAAGTAATTATAGGCTGGAGTTATAGTTATTTTACGGTTGCCAGGCCGATCATCAGACTCCTTTTAGTGGTGGCCTTAATGCGAGTAACAGTATGTATTTTCGATACAACTGTACATTTTTTGCTATTATTTGCAACATTTAAATACGAAATTCCATTGAAAAAATACCAGCTTCGTTTTTCTGACAAAGAATAGTTTATAATGTGGCAAAACTGCTTTAGCTTGAGTGTGACGTCTTTTTTTTCACTCCTCCTAAACAAAGTTTTTAATTGTGAATTCTGTTATATATAAACATTTTTTTTTTTATCAAGATCATTAATGAATTTGATCAAATTGTTTTAAACTGAACTCCGTAAAGTTCTGTGTCTTTTAATTAAATTACTTTTGATTGCTCTGTGTCTTAACATTTTGTGAATTATCCACTTTTGAGCCCATATTGTGTTAATTTACCAATTAATTTGAGTTAAACAAAAATAAAACTTGCTCCGTATATTGCTGTTACTTACCCACAAGCTCAGCTTAATTTTTGTTTGAGTGTTCTTTTTCGTTTCATTTTGTATCGCATATATTTATGCTATAATAACATCCATCCTATAATTAACTGAAATTTTGTATTGCATACATTTTAACCGTCTGTGTTTTTATTCAAATAACGCCCCTAAATATACCTTTGTAATACGCCAATACAAATACCTTTATCAGTTCTACATCGGTAAGACATTTTTAAAATGGATCTTTTAATAAATAGTAACATTAGAGCTGATATCAACTCTTCAGAACAAAAGGTTGATCAGCTTATTGACGCGGTTGCCCTTATTAATGAGCTACTTTTTCATTTTTCTTTATCATCTAAAGATATAATGCCTAAGGAAAAACTTCTAAAATTGATAACATAAAAAAGAGTTCAATAACTACCCAAAAATGATCGCCAACATTAAATTGACCTTCTGGCTCCAGTCGTGTTACCCGCAATACCGTTAAAAGAACAAACATTGCTCTCACACCATTAGCTCCGAAGTAAAAAAAAAATACATTTGCATTGACACCAATATCATCACCATCTCGTAAATCATCCATTCCGTCAACTTCATCATCGTCAACTTAATCATTCATTCAATCTACTTCATCGTTAACAACTGCGTCTATGCCTCCTTCGTCTTCTTCGTCATCTACACCATATATATCTTTTTCATCTTCGTCATCTACGATTTTTACGTTTTCCCCTCCATATACATTACCGTCAACATCACTATCACTCTGCTACTCTGCCTATTCCATCTACTTATCACACACAATCTACGTTACCCACGTCAAGTCAACTGGACCTCTTATGTTATCTACCGCATCTACATATATCATCTATCTCATCGTCCTGTACTTCATCTTTACCATCTACGATATCTACATCTTTTTCATTTTTCTTCTCGTACATCATCATCAAGTTCATATCCACCTTCATCTATATTTTCACTACCAACCAATATATGTACCTAGGCTAACTTCGCCTACTTTAACTTCAACATCTTCAGTTAATATTCCTAACGCCTTTTCTAACAATGAAATTCAACTTAAGGCAACAGAACGTTTCAAATGCATTTTTTATCAAATTTTGATCCTCAAACAAGCTGCAATGATATATCAACATACATTCATCTTTTTACCAAGCCAAACTTAAACTTGAACAATTGCCAACTAAAAGTATGGAGTATGCACCGTTTTTACTGTTTGTTTCGCAAGAAAATTTCAATCACCTATTTGATCATAAATATTGGCCTGAAGACATCATCGTTCATGATTTCGTTAACAAAAGGAAAACTGTTCATAACCCTTGTTCAAAAAACACTGACAAGACAAATAAATCGTCGCCAATAATTGATTTTTTTTTATCAAAATATAAGAGGGCTAAATACTTAGACCAACAAGGTCTACTATTCATCCTCTACCTGCTTTTATGACGTTGTTGCCCTCACCGAAACTTGGTTATATGCTGGTATCAACGATTCTGAAATCTTTGACAACACATTTAATGGTTTTAGACGTGACAGATACTCTGTTGTTTTTGTTTTGCTTCTGGGGATATTCAACATTTTTGTTTGTTGCGGTGGAGTATTTTCTGTCAAGCGAATTCGTTTCCTGGGGTTTTCTGGATCATATTCTATATTTTCATTCCAAACTTTTCCTTCCACCACTAGTTCATCCAGCCTGAAATATGCTCTTTTGCATTGTTTTTTGAGTTCTAATAGTTTTGGGACGAGTGGTTTCCTTGCCTCGAGAAGAGATTTAGGTAAATCCTCTGCGATGCTATAATTAGTTAGCATTTTTTTTGACAAGAGTATTTTCTGTTTTTTTTCGTAGCTTTTAAAGGTTAGGCGTATTGGTCTAATCTTTCCTTCAGAAGATTTCCCTAAACGGAAGCAGTTTTCAATGTCGTTTAAAATTAATTGAAACTCGTCGTTGCTATTATTTAAAATATTAATAACAACTTCTTTTAGTTCCTCCGCGTTTGTTTCGGTTTCTTCTACCTTGAATATTATTACATTGTTTTTTCTCAGACCTACTTCCAACTGAGAAATTCTTTTTTCTTGCTTCAAACACATGGCTTCTTGCTTTTCTATTATATTTCCTTGAGTTTCTACAATCTTTTCTAGCTTATCAACCTTTGCAGAAATAATTCCTTCTTTCTCATCAGTATTTTTGATCACCCTATCAGTAGCTTCATTGATGCTTTAGCAGATCTCCTCTTTTCGCTGTTTCAAAAGCAACTTCAGATCATCCAAAGTAATTGCCATTTTACTCCAGTAGTACTTTTTGGTACTTTTATTTTTCGATGACGGCCCTGAATAATCTTGTCGGTCTAGTGTTTGTCGCTAGATGGCTTTTAATTAGCTGTCGTATGGAAGATCTTACTGACAGTTGGTTGTTTTGACGTTTAGGATTGTGGATTGTTTTTCGGGATGAATTCGTGAGTTTTATTTATTATTTTGTTGTTCTTTTTGGTAAATAAATGTTTTTAATTCCCCTATTTTTACTCTCTTGAGTGTTCTAAAACTAACGCTTTGTGACAATATTTAGTTTTTTCTTCTTTCTCTTTATGTGAAAATTGGCAATTTTAATTGAAAATTTTTAGAAAATACCTTGATTTTCGCCAATAATTTGTTTCTTCCTTTCGTACCATCTTATAGCATTTGCGCAACCTCGTTTTTTTTTTTTCTTTTTTTATACTTATACTTTCCTCAAAAACGCCTTTTAAAATCACGCACCAAAAAACACTTCCAACCCTTGCAACAACTCTCTTCAGCTGTTGTTTACATCTTAAAGTGTCAGAATGTACGGTAGTAATTGGTGATTTTTTAAGAGGTGTAGAACTTTTTTTAAAAAAAAAACACAAAAAATTCGAAAAAATGAATGAAATATTTATTTGAATCGATAGTTTGAACCTTGCAATTTAATGTTTAAAGATAATTTCATGCAAATGTTGACCGCGGCTGCGTCTCAGGTAGCCCATCCGCTGAGTCCAATTTTGGCATACTCTTTCACACATATCGGCCGGTATCTCACGAATGAATGCATGGATGTTGGCTTCCAGTGCGTCAATCGAAGCGGGCTTATCCCTATAGACATTAGCCTTGACATACCCCCACAAAAAATAATCTAATGGTGTCCAATCGCACGATCTAGGCGGCCAATTGACCGGCCCGAAACGTGAAATTAACTGTTCACCAAACTCGCCTCGCAATTGCGCCATTGTTTCGCGTGCTGTGTGGCATGTGGCACCGTCTTGTTGAAACCACATATCATGCAAGTCAAGAACTTCCATTTCGGGCAAAAAAAAGTTTGTTATCATCGCTCGGTAGCGATTCGCATCATCTTTGAAGAAATATGGCCCAATAATGCCGCCGGCCCATAAACCGCACCAAACAGTGGCTTTTTCGGGATGCATTGGTAGCTGTTGCAATGCTTCTGGCTGATCTTCACTCCAAATGCGGCAATTTTGCTTATTTACGTACCCATTCAACCAAAAATGAGCCTCATCGCTGAACACAAGCAGCGCGCGATGAACATTTCGAACCGAGCACGAATTTTGATAGTAAAATTCAATAATTTGCAAGCGTTGTTCATTTGTAAGACGATCCATGGTTAAATTGCAAACCAAACTGAAGCTGTTTGACAGTGACACAAGGTACTAAACACACGTCAGCTGTCAAAACCAGTGTTGCCAAAACCAAACCAGCCAAAAAATCAGATACAGATACACGCAAACGGCGAAGCAACCAAGGCCATCAAAACGTAGCATAAACAAACCTAAACCTACCTTAATACATTCCACAATTCAGCAAATTGCACTAAATTTCAGAAAATTGATGCATTCAATTTACATTTTGACTATAAACTTATACACCTAGTCACATGAATAAAATATTCACAAAAATAATTGCATACAAATTGGTTGGGTTTTTTCATTGAATTTTTTGTGAGAAATGTTTTCCTCACCAGAACAGTATGTGTATTGAAGGTTTTGAATGAAACAACAACCACTTGGGTGAGGTACCACCAAGTCATTATAGGCTGGAGTTAAAGCTTTTTCACGGCTTGCAGGCGGATCATCAGACTCCTTTTAGTGGTGCTTAGTCTTTTACGATAAATTTTAATTCGAAAAAAATATTTTGCCTAGCTGAGAGTTGAATTTAGACCAAGCATCTTCAGAGTCACGTGATCAGGTCCAACCCAATGTCGGTTTTATTGTTTGACCATTGCATTTGAATCAAATAGCATTTTTATTAGCTACACACAGGTTGGTTATGGTACATTCGATTTCTCGTTGGGCATTATAAGGAGGGAGATTGGGTGAATGATTTGACGCTGGTCAAGAATTGTTTTGACATTGAAAGTTGGTTTTTGTGTGATAACACACTCGCATTAAGGTGCGAAGCCTACGCACTATCATATTAATATTGAAGGTTTTGAATGAAACAACAATCACCAAGTAATTATAGGCTGGAGTTATAGTTATTTTACGGTTGCCAGGCCGATCATCAGACTCCTTTTAGTGGTGGCCTTAATGCGAGTAACAGTATGTATTTTCGATACAACTGTACATTTTTTGCTATTATTTGCAACATTTAAATACGAAATTCCATTGGAAAAATACCAGCTTCGTTTTTCTGACAAAGAATAGTTTATAATGTGGCAAAACTGCTTTAGTTTGAGTGTGACGTCTTTTTTCACTCCTCCTAAACAAAGTTTTTAATTGTGAATTCTGTTATATAAACATTTTTTTTTTTGGGTTTGGCGATATTTTCATCTAGATCATTTATGAATTTGATCAAATTGTTTTAAACTGAACTCCGTAAAGTTCTGTGTCTTTTAATTAAATTACTTTTGATTGCTCTGTGTCTTAACATTTTGTGAATTATCCACTTTTGAGCCCATATTGTGTTAATTTACCCATTAATTTGAGTGAAACAAAAATAAAACTTGCTCCGTATATTGCTGTTACTTACCCACAAGCTCAGCCTACTTTTTGTTTGAGTGTTCTTTTTCGTTTCATTTTGTATCGCATATATTTATGCTATAATAACATCCATCCTATAATTAACTGAAATTTTGTATTGCATACATTTTAACCGTCTGTGTTTTTATTCAAATAACGCCCCTAAATATACCTTTGTAATACGCCAATACAAATACCTTTATCAGTTCTACATCGGTAAGACATTTTTAAAATGGATCTTTTAATAAATAGTAACATTAGAGCTGATATCAACTCTTCAGAACAAAAGGTTGATCAGCTTATTGACGCGGTTGCCCTTATTAATGAGCAACTTTTTCATTTTTCTTTATCATCTAAAGATATAATGCCTAAGGAAAAACTTCTAAAATTGATAACATAAAAAAGAGTTCAATAACTACCCAAAAATGATCACCAACATTAAATTGACCTTCTGGCTCCAGTCGTGTTACCCGCAATACCGTTAAAAGAACAAACATTGCTCTCACACCATTAGCTCCGAAGTAAAAAAAAAATACATTTGCATTGACACCAATATCATCACCATCTCGTAAATCATCCATTCCGTCAACTTCATCATCGTCAACTTAATCATTCATTCAATCTACTTCATCGTTAACAACTGCGTCTATGCCTCCTTCGTCTTCTTCGTCATCTACACCATATATATCTTTTTCATCTTCGTCATCTACGATTTTTACGTTTTCCCTCCATATACATTACCGTCAACATCACTATCACTCTGCTACTCTGCCTATTCCATCTACTTATCACACACAATCTACGTTACCCACGTCAAGTCAACTGGACCTCTTATGTTATCTACCGCATCTACATACATCATCTATCTCATCGTCCTGTACTTCATCTTTACCATCTACGATATCTACATCTTTTTCATTTTTCTTCTCGTACATCATCATCAAGTTCATATCCACCTTCATCTATATTTTCACTACCAACCAATATATGTACCTAGGCTAACTTCGCCTACTTTAACTTCAACATCTTCAGTTAATATTCCTAACGCCTTTTCTAACAATGAAATTCAACTTAAGGCAACAGAACGTTTCAAATGCATTTTTTATCAAATTTTGATCCTCAAACAAGCTGCAATGATATATCAACATACATACATTCATCTTTTTACCAAGCCAAACTTAAACTTGAACAATTGCCAACTAAAAGTATGGAGTATGCACCGTTTTTACTGTTTGTTACGCAAGAAAATTTCAATCACCTATTTGATCATAAATATTGGCCTGAAGACATCATCGTTCATGATTTCGTTAACAAAAGGAAAACTGTTCATAACCCTTGTTCAAAAAACACTGACAAGACAAATAAATCGTCGCCAATAATTGATTTTTTTATCAAAATATAAGAGGGCTAAATACTTAGACCAACAAGGTCTACTATTCCTCCTCTACCTGCTTTTATGACGTTGTTGCCCTCACCGAAACTTGGTTATATGCTGGTATCAACGATTCTGAAATCTTTGACAACACATTTAATGGTTTTAGACGTGACAGATACTCTGTTGTTTTTGTTTTGCTTCTGGGGATATTCAACATTTTTGTTTGTTGCGGTGGAGTATTTTCTGTCAAGCGAATTCGTTTCCTGGGGTTTTCTGGATCATATTCTATATTTTCATTCCAAACTTTTCCTTCCACCACTAGTTCATCCAGCCTGAAATATGCTCTTTTGCATTGTTTTTTGAGTTCTAATAGTTTTGGGACGAGTGGTTTCCTTGCCTCGAGAAGAGATTTAGGTAAATCCTCTGCGATGCTATAATTAGTTAGCAATTTTTTTGACAAGAGTATTTTCTGTTTTTTTTCGTAGCTTTTAAAGGTTAGGCGTATTGGTCTAATCTTTCCTTCAGAAGATTTCCCTAAACGGAAGCAGTTTTCAATGTCGTTTAAAATTAATTGAAACTCGTCGTTGCTATTATTTAAAATATTAATAACAACTTCTTTTAGTTCCTCCGCGTTTGTTTCGGTTTCTTCTACCTTGAATATTATTACATTGTTTTTTCTCAGACCTACTTCCAGCTAAGAAATTCTTTTTTCTTGCTTCAAACACATGGCTTCTTGCTTTTCTATTATATTTCCTTGAGTTTCTACAATCTTTTCTAGCTTATCAACCTTTGCAGAAATAATTCCTTCTTTCTCATCAGTATTTTTGATCACCCTATCAGTAGCTTCATTGATGCTTTAGCAGATCTCCTCTTTTTGCTGTTTCAAAAGCAACTTCAGATCATCCAAAGTAATTGCCATTTTACTCCAGTAGTACTTTTTGGTACTTTTATTTTTCGATGGCGGCCCTGAATAATCTTGTCGGTCTAGTGTTTGTCGCTAGATGGCTTTTAATTAGCTGTCGTATGGAAGATCTTACTGACAGTTGGTTGTTTTGACGTTTAGGATTGTGGATTGTTTTTCGGGATGAATTCGTGAGTTTTATTTATTATTTTGTTGTTCTTTTTGGTAAATAAATGTTTTTAATTCCCCTATTTTTACTCTCTTGAGTGTTCTAAAACTAACGCTTTGTGACAATATTTAGTTTTTTCTTCTTTCTCTTTATGTGAAAATTGGCAATTTTTATTGAAAATTTTTAGAAAATACCTTGATTTTCGCCAATAATTTTTTTCTTACTTTCGTACCATCTTATAGCATTTGCGCAACCTCGTTTTTTTTTTTCTTTTTTTATACTTATACTTTCCTCAAAAACGCCTTTTAAAATCACGCACCAAAAAACACTTCCAACCCTTGCAACAACTCTCTTCAGCTATTGTTTACATCTTAAAGTGTCAGAATGTACGGTAGTAATGGGTGATTTTTTAAGAGGTGTAGAACTTTTTTTAAAAAAAAACACAAAAAATTCGAAAAAATAAATGAAATTTTTATTTGAATCGATAGTTTGAACCTTGCAATTTAATGTTTAAAGATAATTTCATGCAAATGTTGACCGCGGCTGCGTCTCAGGTAGCCCATCCGCTGAGTCCAATTTTGGCATACTCTTTCACACATATCGGCCGGTATCTCACGAATGAATGCATGGATGTTGGCTTCCAGTGCGTCAATCGAAGCGGGCTTGTCCCTATAGACATTAGCCTTGACATACCCCCACAAAAAATAATCTAATGGTGTCAAATCGCACGATCTAGGCGGCCAATTGACCGGCCCGAAACGTGAAATTAACTGTTCACCAAACTCGCCTCGCAATTGCGCCATTGTTTCGCGTGCTGTGTGGCATGTGGCACCGTCTCGTTGAAACCACATATCATGCAAGTCAAGAACTTCCATTTCGGGCAAAAAAAAGTTTGTTATCATCGCTCGGTAGCGATTCGCATCATATTTGAAGAAATATGGCCCAATAATGCCACCGCCCATAAACCGCACCAAACAGTGGCTTTTTCGGGATGCATTGGTAGCTGTTGCAATGCTTCTGGCTGATCTTCACTCCAAATGCGGCAATTTTGCTTATTTACGTACCCATTCAACCAAAAATGAGCCTCATCGCTGAACACAAGCAGCGCGCGATGAACATTTCGAACCGAGCACGAATTTTGATAGTAAAATTCAATAATTTGCAAGCGTTGTTCATTTGTAAGACGATCCATGGTTAAATTGCAAACCAAACTGAAGCTGTTTGACAGTGACACAAGGTACTAAACACACGTCAGCTGTCAAAACCAGTGTTGCCAAAACCAAACCAGCCAAAAAATCAGATACAGATACACGCAAACGGCGAAGCAACCAAGGCCATCAAAACGTAGCATAAACAAACCTAAACCTACCTTAATACATTCCACAATTCAGCAAATTGCACTAAATTTCAGAAAATTGATGCATTCAATTTACATTTTGACTATAAACTTATACACCTAGTCACATGAATAAAATATTCACAAAAATAATTGCATACAAATTGGTTGGGTTTTTTCATTGAATTTTTTGTGAGAAATGTTTTCCTCACCAGAACAGTATGTGTATTGAAGGTTTTGAATGAAACAACAACCACTTGGGTGAGGTACCACCAAGTCATTATAGGCTGGAGTTAAAGCTTTTTCACGGCTTGCAGGCGGATCATCAGACTCCTTTTAGTGGTGCTTAGTCTTTTACGATAAATTTTAATTCGAAAAAAATATTTTGCCTAGCTGAGAGTTGAATTTAGACCAAGCATCTTCAGAGTCACGTGATCAGGTCCAACCCAATGTCGGTTTTATTGTTTGACCATTGCATTTGAATCAAATAGCATTTTTATTAGCTACACACAGGTTGGTTATGGTACATTCGATTTCTCGTTGGGCATTATAAGGAGGGAGATTGGGTGAATGATTTGACGCTGGTCAAGAATTGTTTTGACATTGAAAGTTGGTTTTTGTGTGATAACACACTCGCATTAAGGTGCGAAGCCTACGCACTATCATATTAATATTGAAGGTTTTGAATGAAACAACAATCACCAAGTAATTATAGGCTGGAGTTATAGTTATTTTACGGTTGCCAGGCCGATCATCAGACTCCTTTTAGTGGTGGCCTTAATGCGAGTAACAGTATGTATTTTCGATACAACTGTACATTTTTTGCTATTATTTGCAACATTTAAATACGAAATTCCATTGGAAAAATACCAGCTTCGTTTTTCTGACAAAGAATAGTTTATAATGTGGCAAAACTGCTTTAGATGTGTATCTGAGAATAGATAAAGATGATTCTCATCGGCTTTGTTGGTCGTTTTGATGACGAAAATGAAAAAATTAATTCATTTACTTTTTCCCAACGTTTCGACGGTGGTTGCCGTCTTCTTCAGGGGATCTTTATTTGTAAAAAAAAGAGAAGTAATTACATAAAAGTGTCAATGTATGTAGGGCGGACGTGGTATACACTTACATTAAAGTTTTAAACAATTATGTATATAAAAAAAAAAAACAAAACAATATTTGGAAATATTTAATAATTTAAACTTGAATAATTTAAGTGCAAATTAGTAATTAAACACTTCAGATGCAGTTTAGTCCAATGAGTACAATCAAGTTTTGGATCTACTGTTGGAAACTAAGGAGCAGTAAACTGCTGAGATGTTTTGTGTGTCTTGTTTACGGTTCATGTTGTTCTTGTTATTGATTATGTGTAGTGTTTCTAACGTGTATCGTTTGGAAGTGTGTCTTTCCGTTGCCAAGATCTCCACACCATCAAAGTCCAGTTGGTGGCCAGTTTCAACGCTGTGGCAAGCCAGTGCTGTCTTTCCAGAATTTTTTGAACGAATGTCCGACTTGTGACCCGCCATTCTCTGTCGAAGGAGTTGTTTGGTCGTGCCGACGTAGCATAGATTACATGGATCATTGGTTTTACCTTGGCAGTTTACTTTGTACACCACGTCTGTACAACGGTCCTTTTCTGTCTTCTTTTTTAGACCTGTGAAGAGGGAAGCCATGGTCTGGTTCGACTTGTATGCCAAGTTGACATCAATTTTGTTTTTGCCGATTATTTCTTTAAAGTTTTCGGAAAGCTTTGGGACATAAACGACACTTTTGTAAACACCTTTCCTCTCTTCCAATAATATATCTTTGGTAATCCATATATAGAGGGATTACCAAAGATCCACAAGCATAACATGCCGCTCAGACCAATTACGTCATCAATGAAGGTGCCATGCTATGAACTTTCCAAGTACCTAGGAAAAATACTACAGTGTGTGACGAAAGAATCTCCCTATTCGATTAAAAATTCGTTTGAGTTTAAGAATAAAGCGAAAAATTTAGTACTTGGCACAAATGATGTTTTGGTTTCTTATGACGCTATTTCTCTTTTTACCAATGTTCCCATTCAACTCGCGATTAATATAATTAAAAAGAAGTGGGAAACAATAAGTAAAGCTACAAAACTGAGCCTAAGTAAGTTTCTTGAGTTGTTTGATTTTTGTATGAAAGAAAACAACTATTTACAATTTAAAGACAATTTGTATAAACAAGTGCACGGAATGCCAATGGGAAATCCGCTCTCGCCGACAATCGCAGATTTGGTGTTGGATTTTCTTCTCGATGAGTGTTTCAAGGAGGAGTGTAAACCAAAATTCATCGCTAAATATGTCGATGACATTTTTGCGATTGTGGACAAAGAAGAGATTGAAAATGTGCTACGATGCCTCAACGAATTTAACGAGAAAATCCAATTCACCGTAGAGAAAGAAATAAGTAGATCAATACCATTTTTGGATGTCAAGATCCATCGAAAAAACGACCGGCTTTCATTCGACTGGTACCAAAAAGATATGGCATCGGGAAGACTGATCAATTTCCGGTCAAACCAAGCTAAACACATTCGTGTAAACACAGCATCGAACCTTATAAACAAAGTCTTTGCGTTGAGTGATCGGGAATTCCACTCCGCTAACGAAGAAAAGGTTACGAAAATCCTCTTGGATAATAGCTTTCCAATCGAAATCATAAGAAGCTTGATACAACGTCAAAAATATAAAGCTCGATCGGAAAATATATTGGAAGAGAGGAAAGGTGTTTACAAAAGTGTCGTTTATGTCCCAAAGCTTTCCGAAAACTTTAAAGAAATAATCGGCAAAAACAAAATTGATGTCAACTTGGCATACAAGTCGAACCAGACCATGGCTTCCCTCTTCACAGGTCTAAAAAAGAAGACAGAAAAGGACCGTTGTACAGACGTGGTGTACAAAGTAAACTGCCAAGGTAAAACCAATGATCCATGTAATCTATGCTACGTCGGCACGACCAAACAACTCCTTCGACAGAGAATGGCGGGTCACAAGTCGGACATTCGTTCAAAAAATTCTGGAAAGACAGCACTGGCTTGCCACAGCGTTGAAACTGGCCACCAACTGGACTTTGATGGTGTGGAGATCTTGGCAACGGAAAGACACACTTCCAAACGATACACGTTAGAAACACTACACATAATCAATAACAAGAACAACATGAACCGTAAACAAGACACACAAAACATCTCAGCAGTTTACTGCTCCTTAGTTTCCAACAGTAGATCCAAAACTTGATTGTACTCATTGGACTAAACTTCATCTGAAGTGTTTAATTACTAATTTGCACTTAAATTATTCAAGTTTAAATTATTAAATATTTCCAAATATTGTTTTGTTTTTTTTTTTATATACATAATTGTTTAAAACTTTAATGTAAGTGTATACCACGTCCGCCCTACATACATTGACACTTTTATGTAATTACTTCTCTTTTTTTTACAAATAAAGATCCCCTGAAGAAGACGGCAACCACCGTCGAAACGTTGGGAAAAAGTAAATGAATTAATTTTTTCATTTTCGTCATCAAAACGACCAACAAAGCCGATGAGAATCATCTTTATCTATTCTCAGATACACATCTAACAATCAACTTGGTCAACAAAATTCACTAAAAACTGCTTTAGCTTGAGTGTGACGTCTTTTTTCACTCCTCCTAAACAAAGTTTTTAATTGTGAATTCTGTTATATAAACATTTTTTTTTTTTGGGTTTGGCGATATTTTCATCTAGATCATTTATGAATTTGATCAAATTGTTTTAAACTGAACTCCGTAAAGTTCTGTGTCTTTTAATTAAATTACTTTTGATTGCTCTGTGTCTTAACATTTTGTGAATTATCCACTTTTGAGTCCATATTGTGTTAATTTACCCATTAATTTGAGTGAAACAAAAATAAAACTTGCTCCGTATATTGCTGTTACTTACCCACAAGCTCAGCCTACTTTTTGTTTGAGTGTTCTTTTTCGTTTCATTTTGTATCGCATATATTTATGCTATAATAACATCCATCCTATAATTAACTGAAATTTTGTATTGCATACATTTTAACCGTCTGTGTTTTTATTCAAATAACGCCCCTAAATATACCTTTGTAATACGCCAATACAAATACCTTTATCAGTTCTACATCGGTAAGACATTTTTAAAATGGATCTTTTAATAAATAGTAACATTAGAGCTGATATCAACTCTTCAGAACAAAAGGTTGATCAGCTTATTGACGCGGTTGCCCTTATTAATGAGCAACTTTTTCATTTTTCTTTATCATCTAAAGATATAATGCCTAAGGAAAAACTTCTAAAATTGATAACATAAAAAAGAGTTCAATAACTACCCAAAAATGATCGCCAACATTAAATTGACCTTCTGGCTCCAGTCGTGTTACCCGCAATACCGTTAAAAGAACAAACATTGCTCTCACACCATTAGCTCCGAAGTAAAAAAAAATACATTTGCATTGACACCAATATCATCACCATCTCGTAAATCATCCATTCCGTCAACTTCATCATCGTCAACTTAATCATTCATTCAATCTACTTCATCGTTAACAACTGCGTCTATGCCTCCTTCGTCTTCTTCGTCATCTACACCATATATATCTTTTTCATCTTCGTCATCTACGATTTTTACGTTTTCCCCTCCATATACATTACCGTCAACATCACTATCACTCTGCTACTCTGCCTATTCCATCTACTTATCACACACAATCTACGTTACCCACGTCAAGTCAACTGGACCTCTTATGTTATCTACCGCATCTACATACATCATCTATCTCATCGTCCTGTACTTCATCTTTACCATCTACGATATCTACATCTTTTTCATTTTTCTTCTCGTACATCATCATCAAGTTCATATCCACCTTCATCTATATTTTCACTACCAACCAATATATGTACCTAGGCTAACTTCGCCTACTTTAACTTCAACATCTTCAGTTAATATTCCTAACGCCTTTTCTAACAATGAAATTCAACTTAAGGCAACAGAACGTTTCAAATGCATTTTTTATCAAATTTTGATCCTCAAACAAGCTGCAATGATATATCAACATACATACATTCATCTTTTTACCAAGCCAAACTTAAACTTGAACAATTGCCAACTAAAAGTATGGAGTATGCACCGTTTTTACTGTTTGTTACGCAAGAAAATTTCAATCACCTATTTGATCATAAATATTGGCCTGAAGACATCATCGTTCATGATTTCGTTAACAAAAGGAAAACTGTTCATAACCCTTGTTCAAAAACCACTGACAAGACAAATAAATCGTCGCCAATAATTGATTTTTTTTATCAAAATATAAGAGGGCTAAATACTTAGACCAACAAGGTCTACTATTCATCCTCTACCTGCTTTTATGACGTTGTTGCCCTCATCGAAACTTGGTTATATGCTGGTATCAACGATTCTGAAATCTTTGACAACACATTTAATGGTTTTAGACGTGACAGATACTCTGTTGTTTTTGTTTTGCTTCTGGGGATATTCAACATTTTTGTTTGTTGCGGTGGAGTATTTTCTGTCAAGCGAATTCGTTTCCTGGGGTTTTCTGGATCATATTCTATATTTTCATTCCAAACTTTTCCTTCCACCACTAGTTCATCCAGCCTGAAATATGCTCTTTTACATTGTTTTTTGAGTTCTAATAGTTTTGGGACGAGTGGTTTCCTTGCCTCGAGAAGAGATTTAGGTAAATCCTCTGCGATGCTATAATTAGTTAGCAATTTTTTTGACAAGAGTATTTTCTGTTTTTTTTCGTAGCTTTTAAAGGTTAGGCGTATTGGTCTAATCTTTCCTTCAGAAGATTTCCCTAAACGGAAGCAGTTTTCAATGTCGTTTAAAATTAATTGAAACTCGTCGTTGCTATTATTTAAAATATTAATAACAACTTCTTTTAGTTCCTCCGCGTTTGTTTCGGTTTCTTCTACCTTGAATATTATTACACTGTTTTTTCTCAGACCTACTACCAGCTGAGAAATTCTTTTTTCTTGCTTCAAACACATGGCTTCTTGCTTTTCTATTATATTTCCTTGAGTTTCTACAATCTTTTCTAGCTTATCAACCTTTGCAGAAATAATTCCTTCTTTCTCATCAGTATTTTTGATCACCCTATCAGTAGCTTCATTGATGCTTTAGCAGATCTCCTCTTTTTGCTGTTTCAAAAGCAACTTCAGATCATCCAAAGTAATTGCCATTTTACTCCAGTAGTACTTTTTGGTACTTTTATTTTTCGATGGCGGCCCTGAATAATCTTGACGGTCTAGTGTTTGTCGCTAGATGGCTTTTAATTAGCTGTCGTATGGAAGATCTTACTGACAGTTGGTTGTTTTGACGTTTAGGATTGTGGATTGTTTTTCGGGATGAATTCGTGAGTTTTATTTATTATTTTTTTGTTCTTTTTGGTAAATAAATGTTTTTAATTCCCCTATTTTTACTCTCTTGAGTGTTCTAAAACTAACGCTTTGTGACAATATTTAGTTTTTTCTTCTTTCTCTTTATGTGAAAATTGGCAATTTTTATTGAAAATTTTTAGAAAATACCTTGATTTTCGCCAATAATTTTTTTCTTCCTTTCGTACCATCTTATAGCATTTGCTCAACCTCGTTTTTTTTTTTCTTTTTTTATACTTATACTTTCCTCAAAAACGCCTTTTAAAATCACGCACCAAAAAACACTTCCAACCCTTGCAACAACTCTCTTCAGCTGTTGTTTACATCTTAAAGTGTCAGAATGTACGGTAGTAATGGGTGATTTTTTAAGAGGTGTAGAACTTTTTTTAAAAAAAAACACAAAAAATTCGAAAAAATGAATGAAATATTTATTTGAATCGATAGTTTGAACCTTGCAATTTAATGTTTAAAGATAATTTCATGCAAATGTTGACCGCGGCTGCGTCTCAGGTAGCCCATCCGCTGAGTCCAATTTTGGCATACTCTTTCACACATATCGGCCGGTATCTCACGAATGAATCCATGGATGTTGGCTTCCAGTGCGTCAATCGAAGCGGGCTTGTCCCTATAGACATTAGCCTTGACATACCCCCACAAAAAATAATCTAATGGTGTCAAATCGCACGATCTAGGCGGCCAATTGACCGGCCCGAAACGTGAAATTAACTGTTCACCAAACTCGCCTCGCAATTGCGCCATTGTTTCGCGTGCTGTGTGGCATGTGGCACCGTCTTGTTGAAACCACATATCATGCAAGTCAAGAACTTCCATTTCGGGCAAAAAAAAGTTTGTTATCATCGCTCGGTAGCGATTCGCATCATCTTTGAAGAAATATGGCCCAATAATGCCGCCGGCCCATAAACCGCACCAAACAGTGGCTTTTTCGGGATGCATTGGTAGCTGTTGCAATGCTTCTGGCTGATCTTCACTCCAAATGCGCCAATTTTGCTTATTTACGTACCCATTCAACCAAAAATGAGCCTCATCGCTGAACACAAGCAGCGCGCGATGAACATTTCGAACCGAGCACGAATTTTGATAGTAAAATTCAATAATTTGCAAGCGTTGTTCATTTGTAAGACGATCCATGGTTAAATTGCAAACCAAACTGAAGCTGTTTGACAGTGACACAAGGTACTAAACACACGTCAGCTGTCAAAACCAGTGTTGCCAAAACCAAACCAGCCAAAAAATCAGATACAGATACACGCAAACGGCGAAGCAACCAAGGCCATCAAAACGTAGCATAAACAAACCTAAACCTACCTTAATACATTCCACAATTCAGCAAATTGCACTAAATTTCAGAAAATTGATGCATTCAATTTACATTTTGACTATAAACTTATACACCTAGTCACATGAATAAAATATTCACAAAAATAATTGCATACAAATTGGTTGGGTTTTTTCATTGAATTTTTTGTGAGAAATGTTTTCCTCACCAGAACAGTATGTGTATTGAAGGTTTTGAATGAAACAACAACCACTTGGGTGAGGTACCACCAAGTCATTATAGGCTGGAGTTAAAGCTTTTTCACGGCTTGCAGGCGGATCATCAGACTCCTTTTAGTGGTGCTTAGTCTTTTACGATAAATTTTAATTCGAAAAAAATATTTTGCCTAGCTGAGAGTTGAATTTAGACCAAGCATCTTCAGAGTCACGTGATCAGGTCCAACCCAATGTCGGTTTTATTGTTTGACCATTGCATTTGAATCAAATAGCATTTTTATTAGCTACACACAGGTTGGTTATGGTACATTCGATTTCTCGTTGGGCATTATAAGGAGGGAGATTGGGTGAATGATTTGACGCTGGTCAAGAATTGTTTTGACATTGAAAGTTGGTTTTTGTGTGATAACACACTCGCATTAAGGTGCGAAGCCTACGCACTATCATATTAATATTGAAGGTTTTGAATGAAACAACAATCACCAAGTAATTATAGGCTGGAGTTATAGTTATTTTACGGTTGCCAGGCCGATCATCAGACTCCTTTTAGTGGTGGCCTTAATGCGAGTAACAGTATGTATTTTCGATAGAACTGTACATTTTTTGCTATTATTTGCAACATTTAAATACGAAATTCCATTGGAAAAATACCAGCTTCGTTTTTCTGACAAAGAATAGTTTATAATGTGGCAAAACTGCTTTAGCTTGAGTGTGACGTCTTTTTTCACTCCTCCTAAACAAAGTTTTTAATTGTGAATTCTGTTATATAAACATTTTTTTTTTTTGGGTTTGGCGATATTTTCATCTAGATCATTTATGAATTTGATCAAATTGTTTTAAACTGAACTCCGTAAAGTTCTGTGTCTTTTAATTAAATTACTTTTGATTGCTCTGTGTCTTAACATTTTGTGAATTATCCACTTTTGAGCCCATATTGTGTTAATTTACCCATTAATTTGAGTGAAACAAAAATAAAACTTGCTCCGTATATTGCTGTTACTTACCCACAAGCTCAGCCTACTTTTTGTTTGAGTGTTCTTTTTCGTTTCATTTTGTATCGCATATATTTATGCTATAATAACATCCATCCTATAATTAACTGAAATTTTGTATTGCATACATTTTAACCGTCTGTGTTTTTATTCAAATAACGCCCCTAAATATACCTTTGTAATACGCCAATACAAATACCTTTATCAGTTCTACATCGGTAAGACATTTTTAAAATGGATCTTTTAATAAATAGTAACATTAGAGCTGATATCAACTCTTCAGAACAAAAGGTTGATCAGCTTATTGACGCGGTTGCCCTTATTAATGAGCAACTTTTTCATTTTTCTTTATCATCTAAAGATATAATGCCTAAGGAAAAACTTCTAAAATTGATAACATAAAAAAGAGTTCAATAACTACCCAAAAATGATCGCCAACATTAAATTGACCTTCTGGCTCCAGTCGTGTTACCCGCAATACCGTTAAAAGAACAAACATTGCTCTCACACCATTAGCTCCGAAGTAAAAAAAAAATACATTTGCATTGACACCAATATCATCACCATCTCGTAAATCATCCATTCCGTCAACTTCATCATCGTCAACTTAATCATTCATTCAATCTGCTTCATCGTTAACAACTGCGTCTATGCCTCCTTCGTCTTCTTCGTCATCTACACCATATATATCTTTTTCATCTTCGTCATCTACGATTTTTACGTTTTCCCCTCCATATACATTACCGTCAACATCACTATCACTCTGCTACTCTGCCTATTCCATCTACTTATCACACACAATCTACGTTACCCACGTCAAGTCAACTGGACCTCTTATGTTATCTACCGCATCTACATACATCATCTATCTCATCGTCCTGTACTTCATCTTTACCATCTACGATATCTACATCTTTTTCATTTTTCTTCTCGTACATCATCATCAAGTTCATATCCACCTTCATCTATATTTTCACTACCAACCAATATATGTACCTAGGCTAACTTCGCCTACTTTAACTTCAACATCTTCAGTTAATATTCCTAACGCCTTTTCTAACAATGAAATTCAACTTAAGGCAACAGAACGTTTCAAATGCATTTTTTATCAAATTTTGATCCTCAAACAAGCTGCAATGATATATCAACATACATACATTCATCTTTTTACCAAGCCAAACTTAAACTTGAACAATTGCCAACTAAAAGTATGGAGTATGCACCGTTTTTACTGTTTGTTACGCAAGAAAATTTCAATCACCTATTTGATCATAAATATTGGCCTGAAGACATCATCGTTCATGATTTCGTTAACAAAAGGAAAACTGTTCATAACCCTTGTTCAAAAACCACTGACAAGACAAATAAATCGTCGCCAATAATTGATTTTTTTATCAAAATATAAGAGGGCTAAATACTTAGACCAACAAGGTCTACTATTCATCCTCTACCTGCTTTTATGACGTTGTTGCCCTCACCGAAACTTGGTTATATGCTGGTATCAACGATTCTGAAATCTTTGATAACACATTTAATAGTTTTAGACGTGACAGATACTCTGTTGTTTTTGTTTTGCTTCTGGGGATATTCAACATTTTTGTTTGTTGCGGTGGAGTATTTTCTGTCAAGCGAATTCGTTTCCTGGGGTTTTCTGGATCATATTCTATATTTTCATTCCAAACTTTTCCTTCCACCACTAGTTCATCCAGCCTGAAATATGCTCTTTTGCATTGTTTTTTGAGTTCTAATAGTTTTGGGACGAGTGGTTTCCTTGCCTCGAGAAGAGATTTAGGTAAATCCTCTGCGATGCTATAATTAGTTAGCAATTTTTTTGACAAGAGTATTTTCTGTTTTTTTTCGTAGCTTTTAAAGGTTAGGCGTATTGGTCTAATCTTTCCTTCAGAAGATTTCCTTAAACGGAAGCAGTTTTCAATGTCGTTTAAAATTAATTGAAACTCGTCGTTGCTATTATTTAAAATATTAATAACAACTTCTTTTAGTTCCTCCGCGTTTGTTTCGGTTTCTTCTACCTTGAATATTATTACACTGTTTTTTCTCAGACCTACTTCCAGCTGAGAAATTCTTTTTTCTTGCTTCAAACACATGGCTTCTTGCTTTTCTATTATATTTCCTTGAGTTTCTACAATCTTTTCTAGCTTATCAACCTTTGCAGAAATAATTCCTTCTTTCTCATCAGTATTTTTGATCACCCTATCAGTAGCTTCATTGATGCTTTAGCAGATCTCCTCTTTTTGCTGTTTCAAAAGCAACTTCAGATCATCCAAAGTAATTGCCATTTTACTCCAGTAGTACTTTTTGGTACTTTTATTTTTCGATGGCGGCCCTGAATAATCTTGACGGTCTAGTGTTTGTCGCTAGATGGCTTTTAATTAGCTGTCGTATGGAAGATCTTACTGACAGTTGGTTGTTTTGACGTTTAGGATTGTGGATTGTTTTTCGGGATGAATTCGTGAGTTTTATTTATTATTTTTTTGTTCTTTTTGGTAAATAAATGTTTTTAATTCCCCTATTTTTACTCTCTTGAGTGTTCTAAAACTAACGCTTTGTGACAATATTTAGTTTTTTCTTCTTTCTCTTTATGTGAAAATTGGCAATTTTTATTGAAAATTTTTAGAAAATACCTTGATTTTCGCCAATAATTTTTTTCTTCCTTTCGTACCATCTTATAGCATTTGCGCAACCTCGTTTTTTTTTTTCTTTTTTTATACTTATACTTTCCTCAAAAACGCCTTTTAAAATCACGCACCAAAAAACACTTCCAACCCTTGCAACAACTCTCTTCAGCTGTTGTTTACATCTTAAAGTGTCAGAATGTACGGTAGTAATGGGTGATTTTTTAAGAGGTGTAGAACTTTTTTTAAAAAAAAACACAAAAAATTCGAAAAAATGAATGAAATATTTATTTGAATCGATAGTTTGAACCTTGCAATTTAATGTTTAAAGATAATTTCATGCAAATGTTGACCGCGGCTGCGTCTCAGGTAGCCCATCCGCTGAGTCCAATTTTGGCATACTCTTTCACACATATCGGCCGGTATCTCACGAATGAATGCATGGATGTTGGCTTCCAGTGCGTCAATCGAAGCGGGCTTGTCCCTATAGACATTAGCCTTGACATACCCCCACAAAAAATAATCTAATGGTGTCAAATCGCACGATCTAGGCGGCCAATTGACCGGCCCGAAACGTGAAATTAACTGTTCACCAAACTCGCCTCGCAATTGCGCCATTGTTTCGCGTGCTGTGTGGCATGTGGCACCGTCTTGTTGAAACCACATATCATGCAAGTCAAGAACTTCCATTTCGGGCAAAAAAAAGTTTGTTATCATCGCTCGGTAGCGATTCGCATCATCTTTGAAGAAATATGGCCCAATAATGCCGCCGGCCCATAAACCGCACCAAACAGTGGCTTTTTCGGGATGCATTGGTAGCTGTTGCAATGCTTCTGGCTGATCTTCACTCCAAATGCGGCAATTTTGCTTATTTACGTACCCATTCAACCAAAAATGAGCCTCATCGCTGAACACAAGCAGCGCGCGATGAACATTTCGAACCGAGCACGAATTTTGATAGTAAAATTCAATAATTTGCAAGCGTTGTTCATTTGTAAGACGATCCATGGTTAAATTGCAAACCAAACTGAAGCTGTTTGACAGTGACACAAGGTACTAAACACACGTCAGCTGTCAAAACCAGTGTTGCCAAAACCAAACCAGCCAAAAAATCAGATACAGATACACGCAAACGGCGAAGCAACCAAGGCCATCAAAACGTAGCATAAACAAACCTAAACCTACCTTAATACATTCCACAATTCAGCAAATTGCACTAAATTTCAGAAAATTGATGCATTCAATTTACATTTTGACTATAAACTTATACACCTAGTCACATGAATAAAATATTCACAAAAATAATTGCATACAAATTGGTTGGGTTTTTTCATTGAATTTTTTGTGAGAAATGTTTTCCTCACCAGAACAGTATGTGTATTGAAGGTTTTGAATGAAACAACAACCACTTGGGTGAGGTACCACCAAGTCATTATAGGCTGGAGTTAAAGCTTTTTCACGGCTTGCAGGCGGATCATCAGACTCCTTTTAGTGGTGCTTAGTCTTTTACGATAAATTTTAATTCGAAAAAAATATTTTGCCTAGCTGAGAGTTGAATTTAGACCAAGCATCTTCAGAGTCACGTGATCAGGTCCAACCCAATGTCGGTTTTATTGTTTGACCATTGCATTTGAATCA
Organism: Leucozona laternaria; assembly: GCA_932273885.2. Classification (NCBI taxonomy): domain Eukaryota; kingdom Metazoa; phylum Arthropoda; class Insecta; order Diptera; family Syrphidae; genus Leucozona; species Leucozona laternaria. The sequence goes on along the minus strand of OW026366.1, from coordinate 133,332,545 downwards.
AATAGCATTTTTATTAGCTACACACAGGTTGGTTATGGTACATTCGATTTCTCGTTGGGCATTATAAGGAGGGAGATTGGGTGAATGATTTGACGCTGGTCAAGAATTGTTTTGACATTGAAAGTTGGTTTTTGTGTGATAACACACTCGCATTAAGGTGCGAAGCCTACGCACTATCATATTAATATTGAAGGTTTTGAATGAAACAACAATCACCAAGTAATTATAGGCTGGAGTTATAGTTATTTTACGGTTGCCAGGCCGATCATCAGACTCCTTTTAGTGGTGGCCTTAATACGAGTAACAGTATGTATTTTCGATACAACTGTTCATTTTTTGCTATTATTTGCAACATTTAAATACGAAATTCCATTGGAAAAATACCAGCTTCGTTTTTCTGACAAAGAATAGTTTATAATGTGGCAAAACTGCTTTAGCTTGAGTGTGACGTCTTTTTTCACTCCTCCTAAACAAAGTTTTTAATTGTGAATTCTGTTATATAAACATTTTTTTTTTTTGGGTTTGGCGATATTTTCATCTAGATCATTTATGAATTTGATCAAATTGTTTTAAACTGAACTCCGTAAAGTTCTGTGTCTTTTAATTAAATTACTTTTGATTGCTCTGTGTCTTAACATTTTGTGAATTATCCACTTTTGAGCCCATATTGTGTTAATTTACCCATTAATTTGAGTGAAACAAAAATAAAACTTGCTCCGTATATTGCTGTTACTTACCCACAAGCTCAGCCTACTTTTTGTTTGAGTGTTCTTTTTCGTTTCATTTTGTATCGCATATATTTATGCTATAATAACATCCATCCTATAATTAACTGAAATTTTGTATTGCATACATTTTAACCGTCTGTGTTTTTATTCAAATAACGCCCCTAAATATACCTTTGTAATACGCCAATACAAATACCTTTATCAGTTCTACATCGGTAAGACATTTTTAAAATGGATCTTTTAATAAATAGTAACATTAGAGCTGATATCAACTCTTCAGAACAAAAGGTTGATCAGCTTATTGACGCGGTTGCCCTTATTAATGAGCAACTTTTTCATTTTTCTTTATCATCTAAAGATATAATGCCTAAGGAAAAACTTCTAAAATTGATAACATAAAAAAGAGTTCAATAACTACCCAAAAATGATCGCCAACATTAAATTGACCTTCTGGCTCCAGTCGTGTTACCCGCAATACCGTTAAAAGAACAAACATTGCTCTCACACCATTAGCTCCGAAGTAAAAAAAAAATACATTTGCATTGACACCAATATCATCACCATCTCGTAAATCATCCATTCCGTCAACTTCATCATCGTCAACTTAATCATTCATTTAATCTACTTCATCGTTAACAACTGCGTCTATGCCTCCTTCGTCTTCTTCGTCATCTACACCATATATATCTTTTTCATCTTCGTCATCTACGATTTTTACGTTTTCCCCTCCATATACATTACCGTCAACATCACTATCACTCTGCTACTCTGCCTATTCCATCTACTTATCACACACAATCTACGTTACCCACGTCAAGTCAACTGGACCTCTTATGTTATCTACCGCATCTACATACATCATCTATCTCATCGTCCTGTACTTCATCTTTACCATCTACGATATCTACATCTTTTTCATTTTTCTTCTCGTACATCATCATCAAGTTCATATCCACCTTCATCTATATTTTCACTACCAACCAATATATGTACCTAGGCTAACTTCGCCTACTTTAACTTCAACTTCTTCAGTTAATATTCCTAACGCCTTTTCTAACAATGAAATTCAACTTAAGGCAACAGAACGTTTCAAATGCATTTTTTATCAAATTTTGATCCTCAAACAAGCTGCAATGATATATCAACATACATACATTCATCTTTTTACCAAGCCAAACTTAAACTTGAACAATTGCCAACTAAAAGTATGGAGTATGCACCGTTTTTACTGTTTGTTACGCAAGAAAATTTCAATCACCTATTTGATCATAAATATTGGCCTGAAGACATCATCGTTCATGATTTCGTTAACAAAAGGAAAACTGTTCATAACCCTTGTTCAAAAAACACTGACAAGACAAATAAATCGTCGCCAATAATTGATTTTTTTTATCAAAATATAAGAGGGCTAAATACTTTGACCAACAAGGTCTACTATTCATCCTCTACCTGCTTTTATGACGTTGTTGCCCTCACCGAAACTTGGTTATATGCTGGTATCAACGATTCTGAAATCTTTGACAACACATTTAATGGTTTTAGACGTGACAGATACTCTGTTGTTTTTGTTTTGCTTCTGGGGATATTCAACATTTTTGTTTGTTGCGGTGGAGTATTTTCTGTCAAGCGAATTCGTTTCCTGGGGTTTTCTGGATCATATTCTATATTTTCATTCCAAACTTTTCCTTCCACCACTAGTTCATCCAGCCTGAAATATGCTCTTTTGCATTGTTTTTTGAGTTCTAATAGTTTTGGGACGAGTGGTTTCCTTGCCTCGAGAAGAGATTTAGGTAAATCCTCTGCGATGCTATAATTAGTTAGCAATGTTTTTGACAAGAGTATTTTCTGTTTTTTTTCGTAGCTTTTAAAGGTTAGGCGTATTGGTCTAATCTTTCCTTCAGAAGATTTCCCTAAACGGAAGCAGTTTTCAATGTCGTTTAAAATTAATTGAAACTCGTCGTTGCTATTATTTAAAATATTAATAACAACTTCTTTTAGTTCCTCCGTGTTTGTTTCGGTTTCTTCTACCTTGAATATTATTACATTGTTTTTTCTCAGACCTACTTCCAGCTGAGAAATTCTTTTTTCTTGCTTCAAACACATGGCTTCTTGCTTTTCTATTATATTTCCTTGAGTTTCTACAATCTTTTCTAGCTTATCAACCTTTGCAGAAATAATTCCTACTTTCTCATCAGTATTTTTGATCACCCTATCAGCAGCTTCATTGATGCTTTAGCAGATCTCCTCTTTTCGCTGTTTCAAAAGCAACTTCAGATCATCCAAAGTAATTGCCATTTTACTCCAGTAGTACTTTTTGGTACTTTTATTTTTCGATGGCGGCCCTGAATAATCTTGTCAGTCTAGTGTTTGTCGCTAGATCGCTTTTAATTAGCTGTCGTATGGAAGATCTTACTGACAGTTGGTTGTTTTGACGTTTAGGATTGTGGATTGTTTTTCGGGATGAATTCGTGAGTTTTATTTATTATTTTGTTGTTCTTTTTGGTAAATAAATGTTTTTAATTCCCCTATTTTTACTCTCTTGAGTATTCTAAAACTAACGCTTTGTGACAATATTTAGTTTTTTCTTCTTTCTCTTTATGTGAAAATTGGCAATTTTAATTGAAAATTTTTAGAAAATACCTTGATTTTCGCCAATAATTTGTTTCTTCCTTTCGTACCATCTTATAGCATTTGCGCAACCTCGTTTTTTTTTTCTTTTTTTATACTTATACTTTCCTCAAAAACGCCTCAGAATGTACGGTAGTAGATACACGCAAACGGCGAAGCAACCAAGGCCATCAAAACGTAGCATAAACAAACCTAAACCTACCTTAATACATTCCACAATTCAGCAAATTGCACTAAATTTCAGAAAATTCAATTTACATTTTGACTATAAACTTATACACCTAGTCACATGAATAAAATATTCACAAAAATAATTGCATACAAATTGGTTGGGTTTTTTCATTGAATTTTTTGTGAGAAATGTTTTCCTCACCAGAACAGTATGTGTATTGAAGGTTTTGAATGAAACAACAACCACTTGGGTGAGGTACCACCAAGTCATTATAGGCTGGAGTTAAAGCTTTTTCACGGCTTGCAGGCGGATCATCAGACTCCTTTTAGTGGTGCTTAGTCTTTTACGATAAATTTTAATTCGAAAAAAATATTTTGCCTAGCTGAGAGTTGAATTTAGACCAAGCATCTTCAGAGTCACGTGATCAGGTCCAACCCAATGTCGGTTTTATTGTTTGACCATTGCATTTGAATCAAATAGCATTTTTATTAGCTACACACAGGTTGGTTATGGTACATTCGATTTCTCGTTGGGCATTATAAGGAGGGAGATTGGGTGAATGATTTGACGCTGGTCAAGAATTGTTTTGACATTGAAAGTTGGTTTTTGTGTGATAACACACTCGCATTAAGGTGCGAAGCCTACGCACTATCATATTAATATTGAAGGTTTTGAATGAAACAACAATCACCAAGTAATTATAGGCTGGAGTTATAGTTATTTTACGGTTGCCAGGCCGATCATCAGACTCCTTTTAGTGGTGGCCTTAATGCGAGTAACAGTATGTATTTTCGATAGAACTGTACATTTTTTGCTATTATTTGCAACATTTAAATACGAAATTCCATTGGAAAAATACCAGCTTCGTTTTTCTGACAAAGAATAGTTTATAATGTGGCAAAACTGCTTTAGCTTGAGTGTGACGTCTTTTTTCACTCCTCCTAAACAAAGTTTTTAATTGTGAATTCTGTTATATATAAACATTTTTTTTTTTATCAAGATCATTAATGAATTTGATCAAATTGTTTTAAACTGAACTCCGTAAAGTTCTGTGTCTTTTAATTAAATTACTTTTGATTGCTCTGTGTCTTAACATTTTGTGAATTATCCACTTTTGAGCCCATATTGTGTTGATTTACCCATTAATTTGAGTGAAACAAATGGGTTAGGTATAGTCCACACAAAGACACTCCATACAAGGACACTCAATACCAATACACTCCATTCCCGCCCAGTCCGTACCAACGGACACTCCATACCTAGCCACTCCATCCCGACGGACACTCGATCCCCGCTAGTTCCATCCCAATAGGGAAAATTCCAAAGCGTTTCTACGCGAAAAAGAAGGTATCTACATTAATATAATTTATGAAAAACCTATCAGTACTTCATTTTCTTTAAAAATACTCAATGTCGTTTGCTGGGTAGGTATAAGACGTTTTTCTTTTGTTTTCTTTTGTTTTTTTCTGGGTAGGTATAAGACGTTTTTCTTTTGTTTTCATAAATTTACAACTTGAAGAAATGAGTGGTTGGTGGGATAGGTACGTAGTAGGGCTGTAAAAGTAACGACAATAAGAGTACGTATGTTTACGTTACTTTTGGTTCGAGTACGCGTTACTTTTGTATCATTACTCGTTACTTTCGTTATATTGGTATGTAGATACCCTGAAAATGGAGAAGGCATTCCGGATTTCGTATTGTAACGATACGAATATGATTAGATTATGTATTTGTATGTGTTTCGGACTAGTTTCGACTTCATAATTACTCCTTATACAAGATTCAAACAAATAAGTACGGTTTTAAGATTGATTTTTTTTATTAATCACAAATGTTTAAAAAACAAGAATTTTTTAAACAAAAAAATGATTTTTGTTTATGTGCTTACTTTATAAATAAATAAAGTCACTTAAATTTATTTTTAAAAAAGAAACATACGATTGTGAATTATATTAATATGGAGGACTAAAAAAACAAATGCATTTAAGAACAAAAACAAGTTTTTTGAACAAAAATGCTTTTTTTTAAGAACAAGAGTTAATAAACAAAAAATTAATTTCTCTCTTATTTTATAAGAAAATAAAATTATTCACTTAAACTTGATTTTAGAAAAGGAACATACGATTGAGGATTTTATTAATATTGATGCCTTAAGAACAAATAGGTCTTAAAAAAAAAAACAAATATTTTTAAAAAAACAAAACTAAAATACGTACTAACTTAGATAAAATTAAATAAAGTTATTCACTTAAATATTAGAAAAGGAACACAATTGTGGATGGATTCAACGAGATTTAGTAATCTAGTTGCGGAAATCCGAGATTTCTGTTCGGTGTGAAAACCGTATAACACTCAAAATCAACATAAACACAACTAGGAATTGATTTAATCATGAAAGTAGATACTTATATAAAAAAAACATTATGCAGCGATGTGCTGAATAAATATTTAAATATAAAATCAATAATAACAATAGTCATAAACGAAACAAAAAAAAAACAATAAATAAATATAGGTAGGTAACTCACATAAAATTTAAGTCAGACGATTCGATTTAAATCACGACAGGACAAATACAAATAAGATTAAAAAATCAAAATGGCGATGGCGATGCGAAACGTTCATTCATCCAAATCCAAGTAGAAAATGAAAATATAAATGCAAAACGAAACGAACAAACAAGATAGAAGAAGAAGACAAACCTAAGCTACACGCTACCAACCTACCCCCTTTAATTTTCATTTCAGTCCATACTCCATATCCATTATCCATACTCAAATGCACAGATTAGCCATATGAAGATGAGAATGTTTCGTACGTTTCACCCTCCAAAACCCATTTGTTTACATTGTTGTATTTGTAATTTTTTCCCGCGTCGATGAATAGATGTGAATTGCAACAACACTTTAACCAGGTGTGTGAAGATCCCTACTGTCTATGTGTGAGATTTTTATTCACACATTCTCATTTTTTATCTGATAACTGCCTGTTCAAGCTTGTAGGCGAATTAAAATGGCTGCCGGGGATTCTCATCTTCATGTGGCTAATCTGTGCTCAAATGCAAAACAAAAAGAGGCAAAGGAAACGTTACTCTTGTGTCTCTCTTACTGTGTCTAGTTGGTGTGTATCTGGTATGTCTATACTATAGTATTTAGAAGTTTTTCATTCCGTACGTGCGACGAATCCGAGTGATGCGATATCCGATATGGTACTTTCTGTATGGTATTGAAAAAGTAACGAAACATGCGAGTAACGAGATTATTTAGGCAGTAACGTTTCGTTACTCGGTATCGTAGTGAATACCCGCATCTTAGTAACGAATACATAATGGGTGATTTTTTAAGAGGTTTAGAACTTTTTTTAAAAAAAAAACACAAAAAAATCGAAAAAATGAATGAAATATTTATTTGAATCGATAGTTTGAACCTTGCAATTTAATGTTTAAAGATAATTTCATGCAAATGTTGACCGCGGCTGCGTCTCAGGTAGCCCATCCGCTGAGTCCAATTTTGGCATACTCTTTCACACATATCGGCCGGTATCTCACGAATGAATGCATGGATGTTGGCTTCCAGTGCGTCAATCGAAGCGGGCTTGTCCCTATAGACATTAGCCTTGACATACCCCCACAAAAAATAATCTAATGGTGTCAAATCGCACGATCTAGGCGGCCAATTGACCGGCCCGAAACGTGAAATTAACTGTTCACCAAACTCGCCTCGCAATTGCGCCATTGTTTCGCGTGCTGTGTGGCATGTGGCACCGTCTTGTTGAAACCACATATCATGCAAGTCAAGAACTTCCATTTCGGGCAAAAAAAAGTTTGTTATCATCGCTCGGTAGCGTTCACCATTGACAGTAACGCTGCGATTCGCATCATCTTTGAAGAAATAGGCCCAATAATGCCGCCGGCCCATAAACCGCACCAAACAGTGGCTTTTTCGGGATGCATTGGTAGCTGTTGCAATGCTTCTGGCTGATCTTCACTCCAAATGCGGCAATTTTGCTTATTTACGTACCCATTCAACCAAAAATGAGCCTCATCGCTGAACACAAGCAGCGCGCGATGAACATTTCGAACCGAGCACGAATTTTGATAGTAAAATTCAATAATTTGCAAGTGTTGTTCATTTGTTAGACGATCCATGGTTAAATTGCAAACCAAACTGAAGCTGTTTGACAGTGACACAAGGTACTAAACACACGTCAGCTGTCAAAACCAGTATTGCCAAAACCAAACCAGCTAAAAAATCACCCGTTACGATTCGTTACAGCTCTAGTACGTAGTAGGAATTTAGTGTTATTAGTTTTGCTAAGATATCGACTATTTTTAAACTACAAACATATTATGATATCAAGGAATTTGTTGTCTCATCAATTAATTTAAATTTTATGATTAATAAATTATTTATGGATATTAAGTAACTTTTTATACCAATGTTGTAGGTACCGCCTATCTTCAACGTCCCATATCCATACCATTCTTACACGTATTTTTCTCTGAGCGAGATTAAAGATCGTGTAGATGGGTGTGTGTAGAGAGAACGAGAATAGTGAGATGAGATCGTGGACTAGAGAGGGAGAAGATATGTAAATACAAATAATTGATTATTGTTGGAAGAGTTAAGAGTATAAAACTACAGAATGAATTGGGCGTTGGTTTTTATTATTTCTTATGCATTCCAAAACGTACGTGTATATGTACATAATCGACAGTTTTGTTCATTTCGTGTGCATACCATAAAGTTGCCAACTATAAAGTTTTTCTTTTTCGTTAAAAAGAATCTAAATCATTAAGTGCCAAGTAAGAATAGGTAATAAGAGAAGATTTTATTTCATTTATCAGTGTGGTATCTCAATATTTTAAGTTTAAATTCAGAAATTAAACATGGCGGCTCCAGTGCCTACGAAAACTGCACATGGCATTACTAGAAACAAAAACAAATATTAGCATTTTGACAAGTAAAGTGACACTGGATCCACCATTTTCACAGATGCGCAGAACTGAGCAAAAATGAAAACACTATTGATATTACCTTAATATGTGGACTTTGCCTACTTACAGCAAAATATATAAATGTCGCTTCTTAGCTGCTACCTATGTAAACTACCCAAACCAATAGCCAATAAACACAATTGCACATATTTCTCACAAACACTTTCTTATTCAAATATCAAATACCTACCTTCTTACCTTAAAAATGAGTTCCAAACAGTTGAGTGAGATCTCATGTCTCCTTTTTCCCATTGCAATAATTGCTTATTCACTTTTCCTTATCTCTTCTGATTTCTATCTACCAATCGGCATTCTCCAAAATCCCTTAAATACATATGTATGTAGTTACCTACCATATAAATTAAATTTGAGCAAAGAGTTTAACCAACAAGCCAATGCTAACACGTTATTCTCTCTCCCTGTGTTTCATTTTTCAATACCATTCTCTTTTTCATTTAATTTACGCACACTTATTTATATTGAATTGCCCATTGACCGAAATTCGTCTCCCATAGAATGCATGTTTATAGGCTGAAAGGCAGCTAACTCTCATGCACACGAAATGAACAAAACTGTCGAGTATGTATGTATATATACACGTACGTTTTGGAATGCATAAGAAATAATAAAAACCAACGCCCAATTCATTCTGTAATTTTATACTCCTAACTCTTCCAACAATAGTAGGTAATGCGGTACCACCGCGTGGGAACTTTTTTTACGACCTTTTTAATGGTTTTTTGGTGGCTGTTTGTTAATTGCTTTTTTATTGCGTTTTAATTGTTTTGTTTTCCTTTGACGGCACGAGGCGGCTGGTTTTTGACGATTTGTTTCGGGGGTGGGTGAAAAAAAAATATGTTGACGTTGGTTGTGGTGTAATTTGAGATGGGATTATGGGATGTTGAACATGAATGTGAGAGGGATCTTTTGTGGGGGTTCTTATGTGTTCGTATATTGAGGATCGGTATTAGATGATATATATGTCAAGTGGATTTCTTGCACTGCTGTCGGTTGATGTCTTTCAAGTGTTGTTGTAGTTAGATACATATTTTTGTGTATATTCCTGTTTGTCGTCATCAGATATGCTGACTTCTTAGATGAGGGCATCGACCTAGTCCGATAGTCCAGCATCTAGGTTGAGGGTTGAATATTGAAGTTGATATTGTGTACGGAGTGTACTTGTGAGAAGTGTGTGTAGTTTGTTCGCTATTAGAGTTTTGATTTTTATGATAAGGTTGCTGGGTGACAATGAGGTGTGAGTATAGTTCTAGTATTTGTTTCTATATTTGTATTTTATGGTGTGTGCTGGGGTTATGTGGTGTTTGATGTTTAAAATAGGAGGTTGGGGGTTGCTTGTACGCTGACGCGCGCGCGTAGGTGTGCTGCCTGTGTATTTGGAGTGAAAGGTTGCTATTTTTTGAATAGAATGAGTACGAATATTTCTTAAATAAAAAAAAAGTGAAATCATTTTAATAAAATAAAGTTTTTTATTTTGAAAATATACACAAAATATGGTTTTTATTTATTTTCCTTTGAAACAGGTATCCATGAATTGTGATCGGATGCAAAACCAAGCCATTTTACAAGTAATCGATCTTTTTTCCTTCGAAGCACTTTTTCGATGAGATATGTATCGGGAAACTTTGTTTTTTGTAATTCCAGCTCATAAAACCCTCCTTTGATAGGGCGCCCCTGATAGTCTTCTAATAGATATGTAACTGGATTTGTATGTTGAACTTTGGCTATTTTGAAGATCTCTGTTGTCCAATTCGGTGTGTATCCCTTATCAAATACATGTTTGTATTTACTAATTCTGACAAATTCTCCCACCTTGAACTTTGGAGCAATATGAATTTTGATGTGATCATATATTGTTGATAGTATTTGCTTTTCATTTGCAGCATTGACTTTGGACGGCTTCATTTTAATAGTACGATGTTTTGAATTGTTGTACTTTTTAGTTAGTGTATCTATTATATCAATCCAGCAATATGAGCCATTAGCACTGAACTCTTTCCAAATAAGGGTTTTCAAAGTGCGATTAAATCGTTCGACAATCGAAGCTTTAAGAGATGTAAATGTCGAATAATGATTGATTTGATGTTTTTTCATAAGATTTTGAAAAGTAGTGTTGAAAAATTCTTTCCCGTCATCTGTTTGTAAATTGTTTGGAATGCGACCTTTTTTTAATATGTTTTTCATAGCTTCAGTGACACTCGATCCGGTTTTATTTTTAATGGGAGCTGTCCAAGCAAATTTAGAAAATGCATCAATTACAGTTAGAAGATATCGATTATTTTTATTATCTGCTGAATACGCCCCCATTTCGACAAGGTCAGCCTGCCATAAATCATCAAGTCCCTTGATAATGACTCGACTCTTTTTGAAATTTCTCCTTGCTGACTTATGTAGTTCTTCGACAACGTCTCTTTTACTCATCATTGTACAGAATGATTAAAACAACAAAACATTTTGCCTTCTTATTAGTTTATTCATTTAAAATGTTCTTATAAAAATTCACAATTCTCTTAATTTTATAAATTTTAACCTTAATTTGATAACATGCACAAGTATCTGGTCCTTCACTGCACAAATTTGGTGAAGAGTTTGAAGGGCAGCTCAGGAAATGAAACCCCTTCTGAGACATAGTATAATCATTTTCTTTAAATCTCTTTACAAAAGAAATACACTGCATGTGTTGATTGGATTTTAAAAATGATAGAAATTCATCAGCGACTAAATTAATTTTTGAAGGAGACATGTTTTTCATTTGAATTGTGAATGCAAACTGAATTTAACAAACAGAATGTTAAAGACATTGTTTTTAAAATATTTATTTTAGTCTTTTATACAACGCCATCAATTTGTTAATTCTTATCAACCTATTTTCAACCATGTAGCACGCACATGTATCTGGTCCTTCTTTGCATAAATTTGAAGACCAAGGACAGTTAACAAAATGACAGCCATAATCAGTCGTTGTCGAGGATACATTAATAAATCGTTTCAAGAAGACTATACAGTTCAAAAGCTCCTCATGATGTTCGTCTAGTAAGATGTTCTTATTTTCTTTAACGAACTTTAAGATTTCATCGAATATCAATGTAGGCTTTATTTTGGACATCACGAATTAATGACTGATCACATCGGTATTTAGGTAAAGACTAAATTATGTTTAAGTAGATATGACATGTTTATCTTTATTTAAGTATTTTTCAATTTCAATTGGAAAGTATTGTCTAACTTGTTCAATTTTTTCGTCTACATAATTTTTAGTAGTGGCGTCTCCTTTTTCTTGTGGTTCTTGAATGTTTTGTAAACGTTTCCAGTTTAAGTTATAATTGCCGTTTTTCGTAATAAGAAATCCCTCGCCAGGAGCCCCAGACAATCCTCGTTCACCCTGTGCACCCGGTGGTCCTTGCTCGCCTTTTTCCCCTTTTGCCCCCATTCGGGGGAATGATCTATTCGAAAAACGTCCAAATTTATCAATACTCATGTTTTTTTTTAAATTTTTATACAATAATATTTGATTCTTTCAGCTCTTCAATGATTGAAACAATTTCGTTAGAGTGATTATTATGCCCGGATTGATGTGAAGCAATTAGAAGTCTCATTCGATCTACAAGCTCATTGGGATCATCCCAGAATATATAGTCTTTTTTCATTTTTGATAACTGCATCAATCCACTTCCTATAGTTGTAGGTGACAAATTAGGGCTATTATGTGTGCTATTTCCAAATAATTTACGTATTATATTTTTGTATTTATAACCACGATTGCCACGAACTTGTTTTTTCGAGTCATAAGAAACCCTATGTGCATTGGTATCATATAATATCGTCTTGTAATTTTTTAAATCTTCATCATTGTAGATGGATTTATCAGGTATTTTCTTAAATATTAGCTCATATAATCCATTTGTTCCTTCAAAGTTCTTATTTTTAATTTGTAAATCTTTTCCTTGAACATTAAATTCGGCATTTCCAATGAAAAACTTTCCTTTTTTTAAATGTATGCCATATACGTTATCAATTAAGTTGGAATTATTTACAAATAAATCTAAATACGTTTTTGGCAAATCTTGAAATTCTTCTTGAAATAATAACTGTTTTGCAAAGTCACGGTATCTGAGATTTTGATTTGAAGTTTTTGGTGTTTCTTTGTGATGTTTTTGAGTAACAGCTCCTGTAGAAGTAATGAAAGAACTAACGGAAGTGTTAGGAGGAGTGATAAATTCTTCGTTCAAGATGTGCTTTATTTTCTTTATTGGACTTTCAAATACATTTTGTTCGTATGCTTCGTCCTGTTTAATTTTTGATTTTTTCACTAGTTCGTTTAGAGGTTTAGTAATTGGTTTAAGGGTTTCTTCTATTTGAGTTTCGTAAGCTTCTCTCCCATTTCTCAGAGCTTTGTATTTATTTCTTAGATCATTGGTGGTTTTGATAAGCTCTTTTGTTAATTTCACATCAGTGTTCATCATATTGATGACGTTTTTTACAGAGACAATCGGTTAATAAGTGTCTTATTCCTTGAACAAATCTTTCTAGAGGATTTAAATCTAGTTTGATATTGATCTTCTTTGATGAAGAATGATGGTCTCCAAACTGTACAGAATCAGTTTTTAAAACTATTTTGTGTTCACTTAACTTTTCTGAACTGCTCTCATAGAACATTTCTATACATATGACAGAATATAGTTACGTGATCAGTTTTTAAAGCAGATGCAAAGTATTGCTCCTGAACTGGTTTGAACCGTTTCTAATCTGTTTCCTAACTGGTTTGAACCGCTTTTAAATGCCTCCATATCGTTCTTAACTGCTTCCGCAACTGGTTTGAACCGTTTATTAACTGGTTTGAACCGCTTTTAAATGCCTCCATATCGTTCTTAACTGCTTCCGCAACTGGTTTGAACCGTTTATTAACTGGTTTGAACAGTTTATTAACTGGTTTGAACCATTTATTAACTGGTTTGAACCGTTTATTAACTGGTTTGAACCGTTTATTAACTGGTTTGAACCGCTTTAAATGCCTCCGTATCGTTCTTAACTGCTTCCTGAACTGATTTGAACTGTTTTATTCCCACCAAACTGCTCTAAACTGAATGAATGATAATGCAATCTGCTTATAGCTTTAGAAAACAATCAAATCCTCTTCTATAACGTCCTTCATTGAAGGGACTATCCTTGTTAATTACCAAAAACCCGTAGTTGGTGTTCCAACATTCTGCACATACTTTTTGAAAGGTATTAAAGGTCATATCCGTATTGACATGATCATTATAAATGTGTTTCAAATTCATATCATCCTGTTTGAAGACTATGAGAAAATTAGCATTGTCTCGAATTAAATGTTTTGGTATTCTTGTATATGTTTGACACAAATAAAAACTGTCGATATGATGATGCCGACCCATACTAAAGTAAGTCCGGATAGTGTCTTGCTTTTCGCAGGCAATATCATCAAATATAAATATAGAATTTGGCTTAGCCTTTTCAGGGGGAATAACATCAGTGTTGTTGGAAAAAGTAAAGAATCCCATGTTTTTTATTGGTTTGATGGCACTTCGAAGAAACTCATACTTTGGTTGGTGTAGAGATTTAGAATAAATGTAAATATTTTCGAATCTCAATCCATTCGAATGTTGTAGCAAACTCATCATAACATTTGTTTTACCACAATTTGAGGGGCCTGTGATTATTCCTCTTATACTATTTGGTAAAAGTTTACTATGCTTTGTTGTTACAACTCTTTTACCCACATCCATGTTTTTTATTGGTAACTGGTGTAGTTGTTTAATGAACCGCATGGTGATAAGAACTAAACAATTTCATATATATACAAAGTTTATATTTGAAACGACGTCATTGCATTACCAACCACCGTAAAATAATGTACACATTATCTGTATAAAATGATTGATTTTTCAAAAAAGTTACACAGTCGACGAGCTTACGCTAAAGGAAAAGGTTTGATAAATTCTGTTATTAACAAACTACCTCTTGAGCTACATCTTCCTGGTTATCAGTACTGTGGAACTGGAACAAAACTTCAAAAACGTTTAGCTAGAGGTGATCCTGGAATCAATTTGCTTGATCAAGCATGCAAAGAACACGATATATCTTATTCTAAAATAAAAAATTACCTCTGATCGACACCACGTAGATAAGATTTTATATGAAAAAGCCTGGCAGCGAGCGAAATCAAAAGACGCAAAGCTGAGCGCTGAGCTGAGCGAACGCACTACTAGTTACTAATCTTATGAAAGCAAAAGTAAAATTAGGTATGGGTTGTTCAAAAAGTAAACGAAAAACATTTAAAAGTGGAAGAGGAGTAGGAGGAGGAGCTAGAGGAGCAACTAAAAAACTTTCCTTTAGAGGAGTAATAAAAGATATTGGAGAAGTTATTCAACGCAATTTTGGAAAAGTTCTCCCCTCGTTCCAGCTGAAGAAAGCTATTCGAATAGCATTATCATCTGCTAAGAAAATATTTAAGAAGAACGCCAATAGCATAAAGACACCTAGAGTTATTTCTGTACCAAAAACCGGTGGAACAATTCCATTTCTTCTTCCTATATTTGCTGGACTTTCAGCTCTTGGAGCTTTATCAGGGGGAGCTGCAGGTGTTTATAAAGCTGTAAATGATGTTGTTGTTGCTAAAAAAGATCTAGAGGAAAAAAAGCGTCATAATAAAAAAATGGAATCGATTGCAGTTGGACATGGCTTACATATAAAACCATATAGAAAGGGACTTGGACTATATTTGCAACCAGAGGCAAAAATCTTTTAAATTCGCTACCCGATCGTGCATTGAACGAATTGGATTTGAAAAATTTCGCAAATACTTTTATTCCACATTTTCGAGGAGTTTTTATGCGTGATAAATTACCAATAGGTAAACCCTTAAGAAACGAGTGTGGAATTGTTAATCTTGATTCTGCAAATGGTCCTGGAACACATTGGGTAGCGTATTACAAAAAAAGGCGTCAAATTGAATATTTTGACAGCTTCGGAAATCTTCAACCACCAGTTGATGTAATTAATTATTTAGGAAAAAATATTAAATATAATTATACAAAGTATCAAGATTATGACTCTGTTAATTGTGGTCATTTATGTTTGAGATTCTTATACGATTCTTATTTTGAATAAATAAAAGGTTTTATTTAAAAATTATTTCATTGGCATTCTTATCTTCATGGCGTTGACACTAACATTAAGTGGGGATACTTCCCATCTAACAGCAGAATATTTTCCACCTTTGAACTTGGATCAGGACTATGTTTGTGGATTAATTGATTTCCAAACATACAACTCCATACCAAATGTTGACGAAGGAAACAATATGTTTCATGTAGGAAATCTTGACATTGAAATTCCTGTAGGATCGTATGAAATAGACGATATTGCTTCATATATTACCGATCAAATATTATTACTAAATTCCACCACTACAGTTAGAATAAAAGCAAATAATAATTTATTAAAAGCAACAGTTGAAAGTAATGAGGAAATATTTTTTGATAGGCCTAGAACTATCGGAAAATTACTGGGTTTTACTAAACGAGTTCTTAATCCGGGTGTATCACATTTCTCAGATTTACCTGTTGATATAAACAAAGTAAATGTGATACGCATCGAATGTAATATCATTGTTGGTTCGTATTTAAACAATAATCCGGTGCATACAATTCACGAATTTTCACCAGAAGCTGCAGCTGGGTATAAAATCATAGAAGTTCCAAAAAATGTTATCTATTTACCAGTGAATGTCAAACGTATAACTTCTCTGACGTTAAAGTTCGTAGACCAGGAAGGTGACTTGATAAATTTTAGAGGGGAAACAATAACTGTACGATTGCATTTAACCCCAAAATCTTCATAATGTTGGTCTATAATAATTATATATCCGAAGCTAAGCACGGCCATTCGATTAGTTCTGCTCGAACCCCAAACCTGACAAGACCAAAACTCTCCCCCGAAAATAAAGCTTATTTACTAACACTTGGATTTGCCCTAAAGTAAAAAACGAAATATGAGTGAAATATTAAATATTTACAACCGACCTAGCCATGATAACAGTATCACGAAATTCGAGTATCATAGTTACTCACCTTTTCTTCAATCCTTCAATCAAAGCGATGAAATACGTATCCCCATACAACAGCAAGACTTGTGCATTTTACCCAGTGAAAGCTTCATTTACATAGAAGGAGGTCTTACAAAATCCGATGGATCACCCTCATCTACAGTTAAATTATGTAATAATGCAATGGCATTTCTGTTCGAAGAAATACATTATGAACTTAATGGAATGAATATCGAGAGCAATAAAAATGTCGGGATCACAACAACACTAAAAAATTTTATATCATTGAATGAGAATGAAAGCAAGTGTTTGGAAAATGCTTCATGGTCTGGATGTGACAACATTGCCCTTTCATCGGGTACGTTTAACTTTTGTGTTCCATTAAAAAGTCTATTAGGATTTGCGGAAGATTACAAACAGATCATAACAAATGCTAGACATGAATTGATTTTAATTCGAACTCGATCAAATGAGAATGCTTACTATTCTACAGAAAATGAAGACTTAAAGCTTTCAATTTTTAAAATGCAGTGGAGAGTACCTCACATTACCGTAGCTGATTCAGATAAGCTAATATTATTAAAACAAATCCAATCAAAACCAATTCAAATTCACTTTCGAAACTGGGAATTATACGAATACCCCTCACTTCCAACAGTCACTGACCATATATGGACAGTTAAAACTTCAAGTCAACTAGAGAAGCCTAGATATATTATTATTGCTCTACAAACTGGACGGAAAAATCAAAAAAATAAAGACGTAAGCAAATTTGATCATTGTGATGTCAGTAATGTCAAGGTGCATTTGAACTCGGAGTCATACCCTCGTGAAGATTTAAATTTAAAATTTAAGCTGGATCGTTATGCAATTTTATATGATATGTACACCAAATTTCAACAATCCTATTACCAAAAGCAATCACTACCACTTTTAACTAGGGAAGAATTTAAGGATATCGCTCCAATCACAGTAATTGATTGTTCCCGTCAAAATGAAACAATTAAAACCGGACCTGTTGACGTTAAAATTACACTCAAAACTTCAACCCCTATTCCACCTTCAACATCAATGTATTGCTTAATTTTACATGATCGAGTAATTGAATATAATGCATTAACTGGAGAAGTTCACAAAATCATTTAATTACATGCCACCATAATATAAAACAATCATTTGGAAAAGTAAAGAAGATATAACCACATCACAAAATGGATAATAGCTATATTGTGGACTTTCAAGGCTTCAAAGGGTTAAACAACGTATTCATCTTGAAGGAGATAGCCATATTCCATGATGGACACAATCATCATTTCATTGTTTCACCTCCATATGACTTTAGTTTACTACTCACTTCACTTAAAAAAACAAGCTCATTGGTTATTTTTTAACCATCACGGGTTAACATGGAATGGAGGGCTTACGGATTTTCATCAAGTAAAGACATTTCTTCGAGAAAAAATTAAAATTGGAACTGCTTACGTCAAAGGGACTGAAAAAACAAAGTGGCTAAAAAAACTACTTAATAATGATAACGTAGAAGTAATTAACCTTGAAGATGTCTGCAAAACATGCCCCCAAATTTCAAAGCTTTAACAAAGTTATTCTGATGCTGATATCATGAAATGTATGTACCATGAAAAATGTTGTGCACTTCAAAATGTTCATCTTTTAAATAAGTTTATAAGTGATTCCAAGCAAATGTAAACTTTTCTTTTTATCAGAAATAAAACCAAAAACATTGTAATTTAAATTATTTTTATTTCATAAGGTAATTTTTGTTTATGTTTTTCAATATAAAAAAACGTTTGTTACATAGTTTTTTGTAAGGTAGAAGAAGAATTTGTTGAGTCATAGCGTTGTCTTTTGAATCCATATGGAACAGAACTGTGATCGTCGAGGAAGCAACGTTTTTCCGCTTTCGGATTATAAGTTTTTGATTCTGTTACAGAAACCACTTGATGTTCCCGCGTTCGTCGAATGCTATTATATTTTAATAGTATACTTTCATTATCTTGAGAACAATGATTTAATACAGCTTGTTAAATAGTATCAAAATTAACTTTTTGGGATGATTCGTAATTTAGAAAGATACCTTTTACTTTACAGACAATGTGTTCAGTATTATCTTTTGTGCTAAAGACTTTAAAGGCATAGTTTTTGGGGCCTCCACTTACAAATTCAGTTATAAAACTTCCATTTCCGTAGCCTTCTAGTTCATCAGTCATATCACCAATAAATTCTCCAGTTGGTGGTTCAAATTCTCCCTGTCGACTTACGTATACCACAGAATCAGTGTCGTAATATAGAACTCTTTCTTCTAATTTTTCTAAATAACTGTATAATTTAAGACGAGCAAGTGTAGTTGTATAGGCAGCAACACAAACGTTAACCGTTGATAGAGGTTCCATTGCATCTTCTTTTATTTCAAAATTAATCACAACGTTTTCTTCATTAACCGGAAGAATATGCAAAACATCTACAGAAGGATGTGTAAGCAATAGAAACAAATCCGAAGGGTCATTTAAAATACATGTTTGTTGTTGATTTTCACGCTGTCCAAATTTCCCCCAAAATGAATTTAAAATTAATTTTGCTAATGACCTCTTTCCTGGGTTGCTACAAATTTCTGATGATTCCAATTTAATATTTTCTTTATTGAGAAATTCAGAAATATATTTTTCTTTTTCTTGAGCAGATATACATTTGCTTGGCCACCCCGATGCTTCTTGTTTCATCTTTAAAAATTTATTCATCATCGAAGTGAAAAGACCTTCAGATTTTGTATCTGGATTGTATTCAATTACTTCGTACTCTCATATTTCGTAAATATAAAGTAATTTGTAGCCTTTTTCAATTGCTTTCAAAACTTCATCAACTACCCAGGTTCCTAGTAGGGATCTTTGGTCATCAGAGTGATTGCAAAATTGATTTTGATTTTTTTCGCTACTGCAACTTCTACATAAAGAAAACATAAGCTTGTTATTTTGTTTCATAGGTAGGACTGGATGCAATAGATGTTCTGGGGGTAGAATTTTAAATTTAACAAGACCGTTCATATGTTCCAATTTCAAGTCAGAGCAATTAATGTGAACTTTTGGATGTCCGATAGGAAATTTTCCATTTTTACAAACCCATGGATATAAAGAACATACGTCAATATATTGAATTTTTTCCCCTTCTTTACACTTATAGTAATTAACCGAATTCCCCGTTCGACCGCCATAGAAAGCATCACGTGGATTTAAGGGGGAGTTAAGTATCAATGCATGTGTATTTAAAAAAATTAAATCTTCTTTATTGAACGAGTGCAATTGTCTTTGGAATTCGCAGGACCACATTTCAATGACTTCGTAATTGAATTTTCTTAGTCGCTCTGATTTGGCCTGTGTTCTCTCGTATCTGCGATTTCAAGTATCATTGGGGTCTTCGAAGAGAGGATCATCACGTTTGTGTTTCAAACAGAGCGGGTGACCGTGATAGTAGCAACCGTGATATTCAAAGATTTGTCTGGTTTCTTCACAAAATCCGTCAACTCTTACACCGTTGATAACTGCTTCTCTTCCTTTTGATGCATTTTGTATGTCAATATTACGTTTTATTTGCTCATTTATCCACACATCTGTACCCATTTTTAGGTATTAAGCCAATAGTGTTTGGAAGAAGAAAGTTACGTCTAAACACAAGATTACATGCTGACGCTATAGTTGTTGCTTCCAAAAATGGTTCAACATTACTCTGATTGAGAAACAATGTTCTAAATGTCAAACATGCCTCGGTCAAAATTTCAACATCGCTTATGCAATATTCCACAAGTTCACGTTGCATGTCAAAATAATTGTTTTGATGTTCGGCATACCATTTGAAAAAGACATTGCGGTCTTCTACCCTCATTGTATCTGGTGAGTAAAATTCTATTGCGGGCAGTTTTCCAGTATAGTTTTTATTTTCCTTAGTATTGAAGTAGTGAGGAAAATAACCTTTCTTTAAAGCTGGTGGAAGATCAAACGCTTTCGGAAGTTTTGATAATGCCATAGGAAAGTAATTTAATGAGTCTATAAATTTTACATTTCCTATTTGCATTAAAATAATTTTTGTTCCACGCATGATCAATTCAGGAGTCAGTTTTGTTTTTTCCAAAATGTAATTCAAAATGAATTGATGATCATATGCTTGACCATTATGAGCTATGACGATTACTTTTTTAACTTTTTTTCTAATATCTAATATGTAATTTAAAAATTTGGTTACCACATCTTGCTGATCTTCTTTTTCTCTAATTACATTTAGTGAATATTTGCACTTTTGACAAAAATATAAGTTTGGAATATGTAGGCACTGATCACATTTTTGTTTAAACACACACAAATTTGGTTCATGTAGTTTTGCTTCTCCTACTATCACTTTCTCTTGGCGGCTTTCTAAATCATAAAATATGTACAAACAGTCTTTATAATTGGGTGTTCTCCTGTCCGGAAGAATGTAGCAATGATGGTTTTTGTCTACATGTTTGCTGCACTGCTTGCAAAAGTATTCATTGCAAATATGCTGTCGAGTTGCTTCGTGTGTTTTTAGACACAATAGGCATCTTTTCATCTGGTGACATATAGACTTTTTTCCAATAGTACCGCTCATTTGATGATTGTCAAAACATTCTTTTCCTCTGAAGATTCGATTGCAGTCTTCACATAAAATCTCATTTGGGGTTTTGGTGCAACTAGGTGTTTGTTGGCATTGGGGACAGGATCTTACACATTTATGGTGGTTTTTTGCATCATATGGTATATGACACTTTTCGCAATAATAACTGCAACAAAACGCGGATGTCAATGATGTTATTACACAGTAATGTTTATTATGGTACAGCAAATTAATTTTTTTCTCTCCTTCACATTCATCTGCAACAGAAACTCCTTCAAAAATAATGTTCCTACCTTTTGCTCCGTGTTCATAGACTGTTATTTTATAGTCCTTTAAGTGATTTTGAAAAAGTTTTAACTCTGCAACCCCGCAACCTTCAGAAGGTATATTGATCTGAACATCATTGATTAGTTTTAACGCTCTTTGCGTTTGAATCTTTCTGATGTCTTTTCTCAATTTTTGTATGTCATTTTCTTTGTCGGCATATGCTTTAGCTACAACCAACGCTCGAGGCAAACATAAACTATCCACATTATTTATTTTCATGATTCCTTTGCGTTTATTGCACTCTTCCTCGAATGTATTAAACATATGAGAAGGTTTTTTCCCTTCTCCTCCTGGCATTTTTACCGAGGTAACTGACATACAGAAATTATCGGTGCTTAAACCTTCCGAGTTACTTTGAAATATTTTGGATATCATATCCCAAACATCTCTGAATTTCAACTCTGAGAGGTTTTTAAAATTAATCCATCCGTGACCTCTTTCGGTAAATCCCTTTCCACAGAAAGTAATTCCAACTTTATCTGTTAAATCAAGTCCTGCTACAGCGAATTTAATCATGTCGTGAATTGCCTCTTTAACCCACGAAGATGGTTCTTCATTCTTTGGTATGGGCTTGATTTTAAATTCAATTTTTCTTCCCTTTATTTTGAATCGCTTGACTCGAGTATCAATATCGCTCAAAACTTCAATTCGCTGAAAATTTAAAAGAAAAGAACAATGTCTTTAACCAAGCGAATACACAGAAAATAAATAAATAAAAACAGTAAAATTTGTATTTTATAAAAATGTATATATGTATTTATTTTCATTTTTTTTTTTTTTATTTAAACTCGTTATAGAATAAACGCTTTTGCGAGTTTATAAAATATGAGGGTGAAGAAATTAACCCACTCACATCTGGCTCATCTCCATCCTGATTTTGATGTTCTTGTTGCTGTTCTTGTTGATCTTGTTGATGCTGTTGTTGTTGTTGTTGTTGTTGTTGTTGTTGTTGTTGTTGTAGTTGTTGTTGTTGATGTTGTTGCTGCTGTTGTTGTGGTTGTTCCTTCTCATGAAAGTCCAGACTAAATGACTGCCGGCGAGGCCCCAACACCTCCAGCGAGCAGTTAGTCAAGTGGTTCACGTCTTCATCATCAAGTTTAGAAACAAGCCGTTTTGGCAGATACACCACACAGTCCTGGAGCTCCACCAAAATTTGCTCCCCAAACCGTGTAGTGCATCTATTGGCGTACATTATTGGGAATTTCTTTTTGAAAGTTAGTTTCAAAATGCTGCAAATCGGCTTCCTCTCTTCGGATTGCTTCAATGCATTTTTAATCTTCTTCAAGAAAGACATTTTGTTTTAATTATTTAAGTAAGAAGTTTGAATGTTCCAGATTCAGTAACACGAACGAACTGTTTTGAAACTGAAAGACCAGCGTGGTTTTATACTCTCGAAAGAATTTTTCTAAAACTATGTATAAATCATTCTGGTCATTGGGGCAACGGCTTGTTTTGTTGATGATGACCGCGGTTATAAAAACAAATTGTTAGCTCTCCTTTTTCTTTAGAGATCGTGCCTTTTCTTTAAATTCTTTTGTCAAGTTTCGAATTCTCCAACTAATGCCTTCGATTTTTTTTTTATTTTTTTTCATATCGGTAGTAAGTGTCTTCTGAGTTTTATTTACAACATTTTTACAATGATTTTTACGATGGGGATATTTGTAGATGAAATTAAAAAGTGTTGATAATATCGGTTGACTGCACTTATTTGCTGCTGAATTTGTTTTTTTTTTCATTTGAAAGTGCCCAAATGTACTCCCTTAATTGTTTGCTTTTTTTTTGTATGTGCTTTCCTTAATAATAATAATGTTAAGATTTTACGATGAAAACAATTATAGATGAAATTAAAAAATTGAGGATATCGATTTACTTGATTTAATTGGATATTTTCTTCTTCATATTAAGATTTGAGGTACTTAGTTTATTAGATAATTTTACTTCGAGTCATTTAAAATATTTTTAATTGGATTTTCATTTTGTTAAGTTAGGTATTGATTGTAGTCCTATTTTTGAAAGTGATAAAATATACTCCCCCGATTGATTGTTTCCCTATGGTGTACTTTCCAGAAATTAAAATAGCTCTTTGTGTAAAAGTCTTTGTCTTTGTCTTTGATTTTTTTTTTTTTTGGTGTTGCCACGTGCCTTTCACTTATTTAAAATTTTGGTATAGGCATACATATTATGTTCTAAAGATAGATAATTGAAAAATATATTTCCAATTCCTAATTTAATTTCTTTTCTTTTTTATGATTCTATTTGTACATTAATGGTATATATTCAATCTTTATTAGTTTCAATTAACTATACTACCTCTATTACTACAACCACACCACTGTCGTTACGAAACCTTACACTCCCAATTACACAGACAGCACACCTACGCGCGCGCGTCAGCGTACAAGCAACCCCCAACCTCCTATTCTAAACATCAAACACCACATAACCCCAGCACACGCCATAAAATACAAATATAGCAAGAAACACTAGAACTATACTCACACCTCATTGTCACCCAGCAACCTTATCATAAAAATCAAAACTCTAATAGCGAACAAACTACACACACTTCTCACAAGTACACTCCGCACACAATATCAACTTCAATATTCAACCCTCAACCTAGATGCTGGACTATCGGACTAGGTCGATGCCCTCATCTAACAAGTCAGCATATCTGATGATGACAAACAGGAATATACACAAAAATATGTATCTAGCTACAACAACACTTGAAAGACATCAACCGACAGCAGTGCATGAAATCCACTTGACATACATATATATCATCTAATACCGATCCTCAATATACGAACACATAAGAACCCCCACAAAAGATCCCTCTCACATTCATGATCAACATTCCATAATCCCATCTCAAATTACACCACAACCAACGTCAACATATTTTTTTTTTCACCCACCCCCGAAACAAATCGTCAAAAACCAGCCGCCTCGTGCCGTCAAAGGAAAACAAAACAATTAAAACGCAATAAAAAAAGCAATTAACAAACAGCCACCAAAAAACCATTAAAAAGGTCGTAAAAAAAGTTCCCACGCGGTGGTACCGCATTACCTACTAACAATAATCAATTATTTGTATTTACATATTTATATTCTCCCTCTGTAGTCCACGATCTCATCTCACTATTCTCGTTCTCTCTACACACACCCATCTACACGATCTCGCTCAGAGAAAAATACGTGTAAGAATGGTATGGATATGGGACGTTGAAGATAGGCGGTACCTTCAAAATTGGTATAAAAAGTTACTTAATATCCATAAATAATTTATTGTTCATAAAATTTAAATTAATTGAGACACAAGGACTACATTTATGTAGTCAAGTGCTTTCATTGAACGCAAATTTTACAAAGGAAACTAGTTATTTTGTACCTTCCGTCGATAGTGCAGATAGTATTTATAATAATATTTTTATCTGAAAAACACCTCACACAAATGAATTACGAATTGTATATTATAATTTCTTCAATACATGCATTCTGTCTTTCCGACATCCTTCACGTTGTGTGACGCTGAACGTGACTGAGATTTTTCACTTCTTGTCTTGGAGCAAATAAAATTTTCTTTCACTCAAATCGATAACCATTACCGCTGTTTGTTGATTTCATTGGTTGCTATTGTTAATTAGTTTCGCAATGATTCAACTTTGTTTTCATACTTTTTTTAATTAATAACAACAAACTAATAAACAAACATCATCGAGAAGAATTCTGAAACTGAATTGCAAAATAAAAACAAACAATAAATGTCAAACCAGTGCTAAGGGTTATTTGAAAAAAAAAAATCCCTTGACCAAATCCGAAAATTTCCTTTTTTTTACAAACAACTTCTCGCTTAATTTTCAAAACTGTTAATTCATACAAATTTTAGTCATTTCGAAGTTCATAAAATAAAATAAAATTAGTGGAAACTGGCAGATTTGAAAAGTAAATGAGTAGAGGTAGTATTTTGCTTTACACTTTTTGCTAAGGCTATTGAAAATAAAGGGTTTTCCAATAAGAGGTGTTATTTTGAATAGCCCGCTATTTCGGTAGCTGTCACTTTTGAAGCTGTCATTTTTTGACATTTGACAAATAAAAACTACGCCATTAATAAAAATGGAACGCTTCAACAACGCATTGAAATTAATAAATTTCACTATAAAAATGGTGAAAATTTGGCAGAGACGGTTCGTAAAACTAAAACATTTTTGGGTCGTCGTGAAGCACCTTGTCGGACCGCAATACAGAAATTGGTGGACAAATTCGAGCTGTTGGGACAAGTTAGTGATGTGAAGAATAAAACCCGTGCACGTCGCTCAAGAACAACTGAGAATATTGCTGTTGTAGCCCAAAGTGTTGAAGAAAACCCAGGTTTGTCCATTCCTCGTCGTTCTTTGGAATTAGGCATTCCACAAACGTCATTACACCGTATTTTGCATAAAGACTTGGGTCTTAAGGCTTATAAAGTTCAGTTAACACAATAACTCAAGCCGGCTGATCATCAACAACGTTGTGTCTTTGCTGATTGGGTCCTTGAAATGCATGAAAATGATCCGGAATTTCATCGAAAAATCATCTTGACTGATGAGGCCCATTTCCACCTCGGAGGCTACGTCAACAAGCAAAACTGTCGCATCTGGGGCTCGGAAAACCCAAGAGTTATTGTTGAAAAGCCTCTCCATCTTCAACGCGTGACTGTTTGGTGCGGTTTATGGTCCGGCGGGGTCATTGGACCTTACTTTTTCGAAAATGAGGCTGGAGCAACAGTTACGGTCAATGGATTGCGCTATCGAGAGATGATTAATGATTTTTTATGGCCGGAATTGGATGGTATTGAACGACAACGGCGCTACGTGCCACACAAGCAATGAAACCATCGATCTTTTACGGGAAAAGTTTCCGGACCGTGTTATCTCTCGAAGAGGTGATCACAATTGGCCACCGAGATCTTGTGATTTAACACCTTGCGACTTCTTCCTTTGGGGCCACGTGAAAGATAAGGTCTACGCCAACAGCCCAGCGTCGATTCAAGACCTCAAAGATGGAATTCGTGAGGCTATCGAGGACATAGGGCAGCCACTTTGCGATTTGGTTATGGAAAATTTCATGAAAAGGATATGGTCCTGTAAGCATGGTCGTGGCGGCCATTTGGCTGATGTTGTGTTCCATTATTAACGGCATACCTTCTTCTTTATAATGAAATAAACATCCGATCATTTATCTCAAAAAATGCCATTTTTCTTTGAATATCAAAATAACACCTCTTATTGGAAAATCCTTTATTTAGTAGGCGTGTTTTTTGCAACTCCATATGGATTTGTCGAAAAAACGACATCGGGACTTCTTACTTACAGTACGTAAGTCCCGATAATTATCTGGACTTAGCTAAGTCCATAAAGATTTAAGTTGTTGTTGTATTTACGTGTAAAACAATTAGTTTCGATGTTGTTTTTTTCGACAAATCCACATGGACTTGCAAAAAAACACGCCTAGTAGTTTTAAGTACACAGTTTAAGCGCGTTTTTATAGGGAATTCTAATCCTCTACAATTTCGGTTAAGATAAATTTTACTGATAAATTAAAAGTAAGGTTCGTTCCTTTACTCCAAATTTTTGGGCATTTTTGTACAATTTTATTGTTTTTTTATGAACTTTGACAGAACTTTGGACTGAAATGCACAAAAATCAGAATTTTAAAATAAAGGAATGAACCTATGAATAAGTTATAATTAAAAAAAATACGAACGTTCCCAACTAACATTTCAGCTTCTTTTAGCTTAGAAATATTGATATTTGCAGGCTTAACCTTATATAAAGCCTCTATACGGCCTTCTGTGGAAAAGAAATTCTTCTAGAAGTCATGAGCTCGATAACTACTTCCGTTAAGCCGTTTGGAAATAAGAAATTGAAGACTAACAGAGTTAAAGAGCTGACAATCTAATTAGGCTCTATAAATGATATAATAGAAGGTTAAAGTGGCTGTCACTTTATAAAAGCTCCATAAAGGATTTTATAGAGGTTGCTGTAAAAAGATATTAATAAGGTTTCTATAAAAATTTATAGAAGCTGAATCGAGTATTTCGGTGAGATCTGCCAGATTTTATTTATCGAACCTTTAAAGAAAAATCAATTAACATATAGATTTATAGAAGGTGAATGTTGTCAGAATTAAGTTTAGCCGAGTTTGAAAAATCTTGTTTCTTAAAATATAAAAATTACAATGTCCACTTCATGGAAACAAATAAAAAAATCAGGCCACTACTTTAGATCTCTTGCTATGAGACGTAGAATTATGCTTCAGAGAGCACGTCAATTGGATCTGCAGAGGAATGCATAAGATCAAGAAAGACCACAAGAGAGCACAAGAAATCATCAGGTCTCTCCAAATCTAGAAGGTTAGACTATTTTTGTTGTTTTTTTAATTTCATCTTATTTACATCGTCAATTATTTAGAAATTGACCAGCAAACAAACAACGATACATCCTTTAATGAATCAAGCGAGTATTGGCATAATGGCATAGGAAACTTCAACTTTAATGAGGACCGACGAAGAAAAAGGCGAGAAACATAAACAATGTGCGCTCAAAATTTGTGTAACAGATTAGCCACATAAAGATGAAAATCAACGGCAGCCATTTTGTTTTGCCTGCAAGCTTGAACAGTCAGATTGCAGATAAAAATGAGAATGTGTGTAGTAAAACCTCACACATAGATAGTAGGGATCTTCACACACCTGATTCAATTGTTCTTGCAATTCACATCTATTCATCGATGAAATTATTATTCATCGGATGAAATTATAAGTACAACAATTGCAAACAAATGGATTCTGGAGAGTGAAACGTACGAAACATTCTAATCTTCATATGGCTAATCTGTGATTTATGTTTTAACCTCTCAGGAACTTGTCAGCGTAAATCTATGTGACGTTGCAGAACTTTTTGCTTATGCTTACACCGCGCACACACTTTACTTTATATAAGCGAGGTTATACTTTAAAGATACCAACAAATAAACACATTTTTTATTTAACTAATAATAAGTCAATGTTATAATATAAACTAATGCAGACTGGGGGAGTTACGGGCTTCAAATCAAAAGGTGGAAATATAGAGACAACCAATTTTATGTTTCCCCTCAATCTTCAGATTTTTCAATAAATGGAATTTTTTTTCTAAAACGAATCGATTTCTTTCTGTAAATTGAAAGGAATTTGTGAAAACTTCTATAGAAAACGGAAAATATTATTCATCCTCGCGAATTGTATTTTTGTTATTCTCTTTTCGTTTAGAATTTGTATTAATATTTACTTTTTGTTGTTGGAATGTCAAATCTAGCAAGATTTTTCTGTTTTTTGTACGAAAAAATGTCGTGACATACGAAAAAAATCGCGGTGACTATAAGTTTATTTCTTTGGGTTGATTCAAAGTTCGATGAAAAAATTTAAATTATTGTAGCTGATGATTATGGATGTGTTGTAACAATTCAAAAATCACATTATTTGTCAAGCTGACAGCTGAAAATTGTATTGGTTTTGGTAAAAACGGGATAAACCTGGCGAAAAATATAGATTTGGAAATTTGTTTGAAAATCAATTAATTTTCATGGGGTAAATCGGCGTTTTATATCGGCGGTATATTTGACGTTTGCGAATATTTCGTTACAAATCACCAAAAAGCTTTTGAATTGCCCTTTTCGAAAAATTAAATTTCAGTTTTTTTTCGGATTTTTAGAGGTTTCTTAATCCATTGACATTGTAGACATCATTCAATAGAATTTGAAAGTTTTGTGCTTGACAGATAGCGAACAAATTATATTTGATCGTATAGAGAATATTTCGTTCCAAATGTGAACCGATTGCCCTGAGAATGCATTTTTCCGGAGCAAAAAAAATGGAAAAAAATTCGGATTTTCAGAGGGTTGAAATCCATTGACATCGTATAGTCATCCTTCAATGGAATTTGAAAGTTTATGGTTTGACAGATAGAGGACAAATTATATTTGATCGTATCGGGAATATTTCGTTCCAAATGTCAACCGATTGCTCTGAAAAAGAATTTTTCTGGAGCAGAAAATAAAATGGAAAAATTGTTTAGAGGTTTTTTAATCCATTGATATTGTAGACATCCTTCAATGGAATTTAAAGGTTTGTGCTTGACAGACGGATAGCCAACAAACTGTATTTTAACGTCTGTAGAATATTTGGCTACAAAAAATTGAAGTTTTTTTAGTACATGAATTTTAGTTAAAGTTTCGCTGTCCATAATTTTCTTTTCTTTTGAATCCTTTTTGTTTGAAAGATCAACCAAAGTTGTTTACTATAGTAGAGAAAAAGAACGACCCACTTACAACCCGCCTACGTCACAGCCAGTACACAGGTACGAATTTGACAGCGGCAATGTATGAACTCAACTTGCTCGCCAGTACTTGCCCGTGTGGCCTCAGGGTAATAGGAATTTAAATGTTCATTAGGCGTGTTTTTTTTGGCAAGTCCATATGGATTTGTCGAAAAAAACAACATCGGAACTAATAGTTTTACAAGTAAATACAACAACAACTTAAATCCATATGGAGTTTTACCTAAGTCCAGATAATTATCGGGACTTACGCACTGTAAGTAAGAAGTTCCTAGGTCCCGATATAGTTTTTTATCGACAAATCCATGTGGACTTGCAAAAAAACACGCCTATTGATTCATCGATACTTGGAGGCCATCATGTAAATGGAGCTTTAATTAATATTTTATCGAGGCTTGGGCTTATATAAGGAAGCTCTTTGGAGTTCTCAAAAGGAAAAGTATGATCAAGTTCTTGCATCTTCCAATTTATATCTGAGATGGCGCAGTGGCTAAAGCGATGGACTTTTATACAGGAGGCTCCGAGTTCGATCCCTAGGGAGGTAAGAAAAATGTTTGTGTTTTATAATTATTTCCAATACATTAATAAATAAATAATACTATGTGATATATACTTTCAGGTAAAAACTAGATTAAATACAGAAAAAACCACTTCGAAAAAATTGGAAATAAAATAAATATTTTTTTTATTTGTATACCTACCTCGTTAAGAGCTGTATAATCTGCTTCTAATAGGTATATTAAAACCATTAAAACAACAACTAACACCTCTATTAAACTTGCGTGTTTACCTTTATAGAATCATTTACGAGACTATCTGTCGAAACATAAGTTTCTTTAAAACTGTGCATAGTGCTCGATAAGACTTCGTTTAGATCTAAGAAACACTGGTTATAGAATCTCAAACTTTTATAAGAACTGCGCATGGTACCTGCACGAAGATGTACCGAAGTCACTTTAGAAGTTTAAAAAAGGTTATTTGAGCCTCTATAATGTTCTCCTTTTTATGTTTAACGAAGTTTTACAGATTTTTTATAGACGTTAGAAAGCATTTTCAGTAAAACCTAACCGAAGCTGAAATGTTAGTTGGGTTTTCAAGAAAAATAAGATATCTAAAAAGCTGCTCGGAAGTTGCCTAGTGGGCGAGTCGTATTTATTAGATTTTTGACTAGTTAGACAGTTTATAATTATTTCGAAATAGTTGGAAAATACTTTATTTGATATATACAAAAAATATTGCAATATTGCAGGTTTAGACAATAGATTCCATTGTCTTAAGGTAGGTAAAAAGTTAGAAAACTTCAGACATTAAAAATGTTTTTTATAACTTGGACGGCCGTCTAAAGTAAGACGGCGTTTATAAATACGTTTGTACGAATTTTTCCTTGAAATAATGTTTTAAAAATATCTTCCTTCACTACATCTCTTGAAATGGAGAAAATAAATTTCATTGAAAAATCTTTTATTTCGAATATGACTCTAAAATCAAAGGTTTTATAAAATAAATCAAAAAAGTATTTTTTTCAGTGCTCCCCCAACACTACGCCGATTGGTGACTTCCTATGACCATAGATGGCTTTACCTTCTATGAATGAAATTTCATTCTAAGGCGAAGTATGTAACAAATGGCGCTAAAAATAGTATTTATTACTGTCGGTAGGCCCGAACTTGTCGCTGATTTCGCTTTGAGAACTGGAACCATCATCTCCGCAGGTTATGTATGGAATTGACAACCAACTAGCAGTCCATATATAATAAGTCAATGTACGTACCTATCCCACCAACCACTCATTTCCTCAAGGTGTAAATTTATGAAAACAAAAGAAAAACGTCTTATACCTACCCAGCAAACGGCATTGAGTATTTTTAAAGAAAATGAAGTCCTGATAGGTTTTTCATAAATTATATTAATTTAGATACCTTCTTTTTCGCGTGGAAACGCTTTGGAATTTTCCCTATTGGGGTGGAACTAGCGGGGATGGAGTGTCCGTCGGGATGGAGTGGCTAGGTATGGAGTGTCCGTTGGTATGGACTGGGCGGGAATGGAGTGTATTGTTATTGAGTGTACTTGTATGGAGTGTCTTGGAATTGAGTGCGATGACACGCTCGTCATCGCATACTAGCATCACTTCTTAACTTCCTTTGCACAAAAAAAAATCACTTCATTTTGATTCAAAAATCAAACTAATAGAAAAAGATAATTCATTTATATAAAAAATCTTCATTAAAGATAAAATTTTCTTTTTGTTATATTATAATTCAAATTTAAACAAAAAAAAAGATATTCTTAAAACAAAATGTAACCCATCATAAAATAAAATTTGAGTGAAATTACCTAACGAATAGGGTTTGTTTTAACTCAAAACAAACAGGTATTCTGGTATTAACACTCAATTTTGAGTGTGAGTGAGAACATACAAAAGAATATAGTATAGGTATTCATTCTTAAAATAATTAAGCTCAGTCATGAGTTGGAGTGAAAACAAGAAAACCTATATATTTTTTTTTTTAATTGAAAATCATTTAAATTCAGCTTCAAATCTCGTAGGAGAGAAGTGAGTAAACGAAATGATTGCTTCGCAAAAAATAAAAAAAAATAAAACTATTTTTCTGGTTTTATCGTTTTCACTCTCTCAAAGAAACGGCATTCAATTTATCTCACACAACAAAAAAAAATTAAGAGACAATTTGAGAATGATTAAGTTATCTTTACATTCAAATTGAAAATCTTAATTTCAACGATCAAAAAAACGTTCAGTTTTGTCAAGATTAAAAGAAAAGAATTTTAAGATTTACCGGCTCTCCAAAGTTGGTGTGCACATCAGCTTTATTGACGCCTGAGCGCTGATTTTCTTAGCGCAGCTAAAAGATGATATAAAATAAATTATGAAATCCTGTCAAGTTGAACGTATAACGATCATGAGAGACTTGTGAATTCTTGCTTAATTATGATTAGATATTAAATTTCTATTGTTGATGAGCAGACAGGTTAATAATAATGTAATTATGTAGTGTTATCAATATTCTGATGATGATGCTGGATACTGTAGGTAATGGTGCCGGTGTAGGAAGAATTGCCAATAGTGGCAATGGCTCTGGACCAATTCCGTAGCGATGCTGATGTTATAAAGCTGATCTTGTGTGTGGTGTATTAAGTTGGTTTGATTAATGGGGCAGAGTTGGCTTCGCTCACACGTGGCTAGTGTAGGCGCTGCGCTGGCGACTCTCGTGTATGGTCTAACCATAGGAAAACCCACTAAAGTGTATGGTTGTAAGTTTTTTTTTCTTGTATTGTGGTGGGCAAACTTCTTTAGTTGGAGTTTATATGATTCGCTCTTGAATAATTATAAGTAGGTTGATCTCGAGGAGTATTCTACCATGTGGTGAATTCGGGATCACAATAATCGTTTGGTATGAGGAAAGATCTCGGTTCCAAATTCTGATTCTTTGTCGCGTGGTGTCAAGTAATCTTTTTAGGATCTCGGTTGGGCTTTTTACAATTGCTTTTGTGATGCCGCTTTCCAACAGATTTTCTTAGAGATCTGATGGTTATAGAGGAAGCCAAATCGCTGATATAGGAAAGATTACTTGGCACAAATCAAAAAAAAAATTGTCGTAAGTCAACAGATGTAAATAAAAAAAAATATGTACTATTATCGGTGGTGAACCTACTCACATTTATTGATTAAAAAAAAAAGGTCTTCGCTAACCAAGATTAGGATTGATATGCAGGTCACGATGGGGATCTGGTGAAGATCACTTGAGTGCTGGCGTAGATCGTTTGTGACCTGGAGATGAAGCTGGTTTTCAGTCCGTATTTAACCTGTATCTTTTACAGCGATTCTTAGCGAGCTCGCTAAGGTTAAGGTGGAGAAAATCACGTGGGAGCGCGGTGTGATCACGATGACGGTCGTGAATGTGTGATCACACTGGTGGCTCGGGTATCCGAGTACCTTACACAAATCGCCTTTAAAGGATCGGGCTATTCTCGATTAACTTATGACTACCTTGGATAAGCTTTTTTGAGTTTATTAAAAACTTTATTATTTTGTAAAGCAAATTACCAAAATTTAATGTTCCAGAAAAACTAATGGCTTTGCTATTTGGTTAAACAAAAAAAAAAAACTTTTATAAAGAGGTACAGTCGCTTTACCGAATGACTAATTATGTTTTGGTCTCGACGAAGGTTGGCACAGAAAAGAAAGCTTGATCGGAAAAGGAAAGATGGGATGGCAGTTAATTAAATGTGCACGAACTTCATGAGGTATTTGCATCTTCGAAAATTTCGCACAATGCAACAAAATTTGTAAGGCAGTGGTAACATGTTGCTTGGGACGTTTCGGAGTAATTTAGATTCTAGTTTTAATTTTCGGAGTTGGGCCGCACCAGGTTAAGGTTTTATTTTAACCTTACACTTAACCGTTAGTCAACTTTAGTTCTTAATTATTAGTACGGCCCATTAATTACTCACCAAATTAATTAATCAGCTGAATAAAATTACTCTTTGTATTGAGAAGTGCTTTTGATTTATTACATTTATCTTTGCTTCGCTCACAAAGGTTATAGAACAATGAAACTCCGTTATTTATGTTATAATTATTGTACTGAAATTTTATTTAGTTTTAAAAAAGAAGTTTTAGTAATAATCTGGGACAGGTGCTGAAGCGATTTTCACAAAATCAGAATAGTTAATTAAACCAGTGTTCTTGACATGTGCTTCTCGAAATATGTTGTCAATCTAAATAAAATATTTGTTA
Source organism: Leucozona laternaria (assembly GCA_932273885.2). Classification (NCBI taxonomy): domain Eukaryota; kingdom Metazoa; phylum Arthropoda; class Insecta; order Diptera; family Syrphidae; genus Leucozona; species Leucozona laternaria. The sequence goes on along the minus strand of OW026366.1, from coordinate 133,297,851 downwards.
ATTTTTTTTTATTTTTTTTCGACGTAACATAGTGCCGAATATCGATATTATTAGTTATCATTTACAATTGAAATCTCTAAATCGAAATCGTTAAAATCAATTCAGAAGAGCGTTAAGTAAACTCAAAGTTAAAATTAAATTTAAATTATTTACCTCACGAACTGTAAGACCCTCTCCCCAGCTTTGCATTAAATTAGCCAGTTGCTTAGTTGAAACAGTACCTTTGTTATCTGTATCCATTGATTTAAAAGCTGCAATTACTTCATCAGGTAGATTTTCGGCTTTTGAGTGATTATGGACTGTTTCTAAAAAGTCAGCAAAACTCATATTTCCATTATACTTGTTTAAATAAGCTGCTAGTTCGTTAACAGTTGGAGAAAATCCTAGAGACCTCATTATAAGCGTGAGCTCATCCAAGTTAGTTATTTTCCTTGACTGCACAAACAAATAGAAACACTCACGGAACTCTAAAAACAAAATAATCAATATCAATAGTATTTTATCTAAATGTAATTTGTATATTATTTCATAGCTAGGTAGGGGGAGAGTACGGTAACTTTGGCTCCAAAAATTGATAACGGTAGAGCGGTCAAAAACAAGCAGTTTTAACTATAACTTTGGGGGTAGAAGCAATTTTAGAAAAAAATTACTTTAAATGAAAAAAAATTATTTAAAACCAACGGGAACACTTACAATGAAGTGCTATACCGGTTTTGAAAGACAGAACATTTTTTTTAATCTTTAATTTAAATTAAATTATTTATGTCCATAATTTTTGAAAAATTCGCATTGAAACCCAAAATTTTGAGAAAAAAAATGAAAAAAAAAGTTTATACCAATTTTTTTCGAAATTGTGAAATGAAGTGCCTAATTTTGTTTTTGTCGTCAGGGCGTATGTTGATTTTAAATTGAACAGAAGACACCGAATGGTTATATGTTTTCTAGTTTTTGAGAAAATTGAAAATTTCTAAAACTACTTTTTTATGATATTTTTGTTTTGTATTTACGGTGATGGCACCAGTACGATAACTAGGGCGCCGCAAAATAATAACGGATTTTTGTAGAAGGGTAATATCCATGCATTTTTTGCGATGGTCTTTAAGGTACGAGGGTCAATTTTCTAAAAATGATTTAAGATTAAAAAAATAGATTCAAAAACAACGGCAACACTTACAATTCAAAATTATAGGTTTTCTGAAATCCAGAAACTTGTTCTTTTATCATTTGTTTTAACGTAGTTATTTATGTTAATAGTTTTTGAAAAAAAAAAAAAAAATACTTTCAAATTCAAAATTTATGAAGTATGTATGTCTGCATGCTGCCCTCCTGCTTGGGCACACTATAGGATTTGGGGTATGTGCGTGGTTTGGTGTATGGAAAGTTTCATTTCCATTTACAGAATCTGGATTTAAAGAGACTTTCAATTTATTCTATATATCCAATGTCAACAGCTGTTTTCTAAAAATACCTAAAGTTGCACATTTAAAATTTTCAATCATGAAAATGTAATGCATTATAAAAATTTATATTACCTACATACTACTGTACGACTACAGCAAATTTATATAATTTCTTAATATGTGTGTTTGTGTTACATACCTATATATTTACATTCCTATATAATGCAATTGTAATGTTTAAAGTATGCAACTTACTTAGATCATAAAAAAAAAACGAACAAATATTTGAATTTTGACCGTTGATTTTGTATGCAGATTCTTTAAATGCAAAAGAAACTTTGTATACACCCAACCTCGCACCTACCCCAACTCATATAGTGTGCCAAGCAGAAGCGTTGCAGGGGCAACATGCCCCCCAGTACATACCTCACTATAAAGTATTTTTTTCAAAAACTATTAACAATGCGTTCAAACAAATGATAAAAGAACAAGTTTATGGATTTGAAAAATCCTATAACTTTGTATTGTAAGGGTTGCCGTTGTTTTTAAATCTTTTTTTCTTAATTTAATTCATTTTTTCGAAAATTGCCCCTCCCGCCTAAACGGAGGCAGATAGACCCTTCTCCCATCGCAAAAATGCTTTTATTTTATTCTTCTACAAAAATCCGTTATTCATTTGCGGCACCCTAGTTTTCGTACTGGTGCCATCATTGTATATAAAACCTATAGTAATATCATCGAGTCGTTTTTTTTTACGTTCTTGGGAGCTACTATGTGGCGTTATAAACGCCACAAATTTGACAATGGAGAGAATCAAAAACGAATCGAGAACAGGTAGTAGGAGCGAGAGGAGTGTATTATATTGGTTCTGACAACTATAATGCGGCAAAGGGAGATATCCGAAATAGCCTTTTGCGTCACGGCAACGACGATAATTTGGGCGAGAAAATAGAAAAAAATGTTTGTGTGTATGCGTTTGTCAAGGTTTTTTCCTTTTTTTCCCAAATGATTTTTTCAATGGATTTTTTGCTTCAAGGCATATATGTTTATATACATATAGCTATATTGTCATTATCAACTATAGTTTCATGCAAAACTTGGTATTTATTTTTGATTTTGAATTTTTGTTTGAAATAAATTATAAAAAACAACGTTGCAGGTATTCTATTATTTTTTTCTATGCACTGATTGTCTGACATCATTGCCACATTTTGGGTTAGGTTATTTATTTTTCTTTAAAATAATTTTCTTTATTTTATAAATGTATATAACAAGAGATTAAAAATTATTGCACGATATTCAAGATGTTGCTGTTATTTTTATATATATTATGTCTGTTTGGTAATTTATTAGAAACAAATTTTTAAAATCGTAGGAGTGGTTTTAAAAATAATCATTTTTTATATATCTGTATGCATAATTTCGTCAACAATTTAAGAAAATTAATTGGTAAGTCAATTATAAGAATGTATTAAAGTGGAGTTAAAAACTTATTTTTAAAAAAAAATCTTCCACCTGTTTTCGAAATAGGTACCTATGTATATCAAATTTTTAACAAATAATTAAAATTTTTTTTTTTAAATCCGAAAATTACTTTTTTGAAAATTTTGATAAGCAATATTATTTAAACTAATTACAAGCTTCTGTTTAAAAAATTAACTTTTAATCGGTAAATCCGGTAATGAGATACCTAGTTGAAAATCAAAAAAAATATATTCTATGGGAGGTGCTGTTATTAACCGCCATATTATTCACTAGATACACCCAGATTAAAACTTAAATCCAGATGTATTTACATTGAATTTGTATGCTTTTCGCCTGGATTTAAATTTTTAATCTGGATGAATCGAGTGAATAATATGGCCGTAATTGTTCAATATGAAATTTGATAATCTAAAATGCTAAACAATACTAATTACCTACGCTACTTAAAAAAACTTATCAAAATCGTAGGAGTCGTTTTTAAAAAAAAAAAAGTTTTCCTTAACGGTTTTTAAACATTTGTATGGGAGGTAGCGTTATTTTTAATTAAAAGAATAATTATTGTCTCAAATCTTCTATATAGTGTTAAAGAAATGCGAGAAAATAAGCAAATTATGACTTTGATAGCAGCTGTACGATATTCTAAGACTCTATCTAAACCGAAATAGCGCCCCCTATCAAGGGCCCAGGCGTTACAATGCATTCCACAGCTCCTATACATATCAAAGCACAAAACTTCTTGTCCCCCTTGAAATCTCAATAAAGTCGTAGCAAAGTTCTCGTTCTTCTATTATCTTTGTGTTGTCATTTTATTGTTTTCTATACAAAATCGTTGTTTTTTTTCTCTCCCTCGAATTCTCATAAATTTAGTATACGGTATTCTCGTTCTACTATTATCGGTTAATCCTTCTCTATTAGCATATTCCTGAACCTAGAATGTCTCCAAAGAGAAATTGCACTTTGGGAAGTTGCGGTGGCGCCCTGGTAGTTCCTCATCATGATAGTACTATAGAAATATATATATAATGGTGCCATCACCGTAAATAGCAAAAAAAAAAAACAAAAATGTCATAAAATAGTAGTTCTAGAAATTTTCAATTTTCTCAAAAACTAGAAAAGTTAAAACCATTCGGTGTCTTGTGTTCGATTTAGAATCAATACACGCATTGACCACAAAAAGCCAATTAAACATTCCATTTCACAATTTTTTTAAACTTTTTTTTTATTTTTTTATCAAAATTTTTCTTAAACTATTGACATAAATAATTTAATTTAAATTAAAGATTAAAAAAAAAAATTATGGTTTAAAAACCGGTATAAAACTTCATTGTGAGTATTGCCGTGGGTTTTTAATAATTTTTCATCGTAGCCGTATCCAGAGACCTGTGACGTGCCACAATCACTGTATCGTCAGCAAAGGCGAATGGAATGCCCTGCTTAAAGACGCGAAGTAGCTCGCTCGTGTAAAGTATAAAGATAATACGACCAAGTTTAGATCCCTGAGGAACTCCATATTGCACGTCTTTTTTCTCACTCACCACGTTCTTAATCTTGACACAAAATAGCCTATTATGCAGATAGTCCATCATCCAGGCAGCCATTACTCCTCTAATTACAATCCGTTCAAGCACTTGTATTAATTTCGTTTGGTTTAGAGTGTCAAAAGCCTTACTGAAGTCCATGAACAGGACAAGGACATGATGGCTTTTATTCAAGCTCTCATTGACACAATTTACAAATTTGCCTAGTAATTTGCCTGTATTTTTGTTTTTCTGGAATCCGTATTGACTTTTATGTATCAGACAGTGTTTGTCAATAAATTTCTGTAGTCTTACCGAAATAACGCCCTCCAGACACTTTTCAACCACCAGAAGAATAGAAATCGGTCTATAATTACTAAGCTGATTTCTAACTCCGCCCTTAAAGATCGGTCTTACGACAGCAGTTCTCAGCGTTGACGGAATTTTTGACAGTGTCAAGCTAAGATTGACAAATTTACATAGAATAGGAGCAAAAATTTCTGTGTCTTCTGATATCAGCTGATCTTATTCCACTAATTCCTGGTGATTTATTTTCTCCAAGAGACCTTATAATGCAACGTTACTCCTGTATAATGTGATTTCTAAAGATCGTATGACTCGAAGTGATACATCTACAGTGATGTATAATTTGCGATGTCTGTGTAGAGAAACGTAGTGCGCATTCTTTTGATGAGGTTTGTGTTTCAGTAGAAGGAAAATTTGTTTCCATCGTTTTGTGAATATTTGACTTTTTTCTTCCTAATATTTGATTTATTAATCCCCATGTTTTTCTACGATCGGTCTTAAATTGAATGAATTGGTTCTGATAAAACTTTGTTTTTTTGAGCCTCATAGATCGGCCTCTCTCCGTAATCTTATTAAATATTTCTACTTGTACTTTCATACATTCTCCCGCCGAAAGTGGTAATTCCTATCCAATGTAACTTCAACCCAATTGTATCATCTCGTGTAAACATAGTAATCGCATCTAAATTGTGGCAGCTTGGCATCACTGTTGTAGATTTAATAATTGGGACACTGTATTACCGGCATGATTGGATAATGGCTCGTTATTTGTTTATCATCATCTTTTTCTTATCTCAATGTATATCTAACGGGTGATTTTTTAGCTGGTTTGGTTTTGGCAACACTGGTTTTGACAGCTGACGTGTGTTTAGTACCTTGTGTCACTGTCAAACAGCTTCAGTTTGGTTTGCAATGTAACCATGGATCGTCTTACAAATGAACAACGCTTGCAAATTATTGAATTTTACTATCAAAATTCGTGCTCGGTTCGAAATGTTCATCGCGCGCTGCTTGTGTTCAGCGATGGGGCTCATTTTTGGTTGAATGGGTACGTAAATAAGCAAAATTGCCGCATTTGGAGTGAAGATCAGCCAGAAGCATTGCAACAGCTACCAATGCATCCCGAAAAAGCCACTGTTTGGTGCGGTTTATGGGCCGGCGGCATTATTGGGCCTATTTCTTCAAAGATTATGCGAATCGTAGCGTTACTGTCAATGGTGAACGCTACCGAGCGATGATAACAAACTTTTTTTTGCCCGAAATGGAAGTTCTAGACTTGCATGATATGTGGTTTCAACAAGACGGTACCACATGCCACACAGCACGCGAAACAATGGCGCAATTGCGAGGCGAGTTTGGTGAACAGTTAATTTCACGTTTCGGGCCGGTCAATTGGCCGCCTAGATCGTGCGATTTGACACCATTAGATTATTTTTTGTGGGGGTATGTCAAGGCTAATGTCTATAGGGACAAGCCCGCTTCGATTGACGCACTAGAAGCCAACATCCATGCATTCATTCGTGAGATACCGGCCGATATGTGTGAAAGAGTATGCCAAAATTGGACTCAGCGGATGGGCTACCTGAGACGCAGCCGCGGTCAACATTTGCATGAAATTATTTTTAAACATTTAATTGCAAGGTTCAAACTATCGATTAAAATAAATATTTCATTCATTTTCTAAACCTCTTAAAAAATCACCCATTACATGAAAAGAGACTAACCATTAATAAATGATATTTCACATATAAGACAAACACAACAGACAAGGTCAACAACAAATTCTTGGAGAAACATGAGAGTAGTAATTGAGTTTCTCATGATTATGTTTTATGTATCTCTCGTTCCTGCTACTTTTGTCAATGAATAAATAACAGTAAAACTATAGTGAATGCAGTGTACGAGTGTGAAATTATTGCCGTGTACTTGTTGTCGTAGGTTCGTGTTCGTCGTATGTAAGTTGGTTTCGTGTTCGTCGTACGTAAGTTGGTTTCGGTTTCGATGGTGCGGTTTGTTTAAATTAATTAATTAAATTCATCGAATTAAAATCAGGTAAGTTATTTAATTTTAACGCTGAATGATATGAGCGCGCGCGCATTCAATAATCAATAATTAACCTGCTTCCCATTACCCACCAACGCACAGTGTGGTGGATCACAAATCTGGTTTAACTTTCTGCAAATTTTTTTGATACAAAATGATTTCAATTATATAATTGATTCTAAGCAACCAGTATTTTTTTTTAAACTATTTTTTTTTAATAAAAACAGACCATAAAAGTCTCACTGGCAGGAAAACAGACATTTTTAAGACAAAAATTTGGTTTCTTAAATTCATCATTCTGAGATTATTTATAGCTTTATATACTTGTATTTAGGTTAAATGTTACAAAGATTCATGATAAATACAATTACTTAGTGAATTTTTACGAAAGAAGTCGGAGTTCATCATTGCTATTTTTACAGCAGAGCCTCCATTAAACATTTTATAATAATTGTTTTTATTTACTTGTTTTTACTTTATTACATTAATAACACAGATAATAATACATAAATACACTTCTAGACTTTGTCATTCACTTTCATATCCGTCGTAAAAAGATTCTTCCTCTTCAAGAGCATCAACAGTTAATAGTGAAAGAACTTCTTTTGTTATTATACCTCGAACTCGAATATTATTGTGACGTAAGCTTGCAATAAATGGATCAGATGAAATTAAAAGACGATTGAAAAGATCTGTATTTGTATCTACTCTCGACGTTTTTCTAGTAAATAGCTCTCTAAATTTCCTTGTGTCCTTATTTCTGGCTTCTTGAGCCTCTTCTGACAGCTGTCCTATAGGAAGAATGCAAGACCTTACTATATCTTTTCCATGAAAAAGAATTTTGTGGACGCTAACTGGCATTATATACCAAGCGTATTCATTTAAATATAAGGTTCTTGTTGCAATAATGAAACCTTCAAAAGCATCTTCGCACTTCCTAAAGCTTCCAAAATAATGTGAAATCGTTCAATTAATTCTTTGTTTACACCTGTAATTTCTGAACTCTTTTCAGCTGCTCGAAAGAACCGTCTAGCAGTATTACCATCATTCGTATCACCTGCTTTGGCATGCGTTGGCATGTTTACAAGCAACCCCATCTCACTTCTAAACCTTTGGCTTTATTTTCCGGTCCTCGAGCTTGCCAGGTCAGAATAGGAAGCTTATACGCTATATGTAATAAGCACTCCATAAAACGGATCCATGAATGTAGCGGAGACATTCCAAAGGTCAGAGATCTTTGATCGACGACAGTTTTATTTAATATCATGGAAGGTTTATTTAACTCACTTGGTTTCGCTCCACATATGAAGCACGTTTGAGAAGACGAAGTCACAGATGAAAGTGCAGTACATATTTTACCGTCTATCATTGTAAGCATAAACGTAGAGTCGACAAGAAAATTTTGTTCGCCATTTCGGATAAGAACTGGAGACAAATCTCTTATTTTATGCTGGATTGAATAAACTTCTTGAGAAATTAATTCAGTGGACTCTTTGGCAAAAACAAATTTGATTGGACGGCAATATCTTGAAGATGAAGGAGCTGGATTTTGCCAAACAATTATTTTTCCTTTTGAAGAACTAAAATTCATTTGAATAGGCACCATTGAAATACTAAACAAACTTTCATCCGTATGGCCGTCCTCCAAAACAAATTTCTGTTTATACTGCTTTTGCTGAGCCCCATCGCATCCCCACTATATCAAAATATTAAAACGATTTTCGCCAGTTTTCAATTCGTCTATTCCGAGTAAAACCTCCTGTTGAGCCAAGCAAAGCCTCTCAATAGTATGATTTACTAATGACTGCAGTGAACTTTTTGCATATACCTCAGTGATTGTTAACTCAGCTGGATAACAGTTTTTCTTAGCTTTTTGAATGTTTGTATATGAGGGAAAAAGATCTTTGCATTTTGCGTTGCCTTTTTGCCGAATAACATCATATTGATGTTTCAACAAATTAGCATCAACCATTAAAGATAATGCTTCATCAGCAGAAAAGCCCACTGAAGGTACATACTCAGAACTATATCTTTTACAAAGTTTTTTCAATTCCGTACCCTTACTGGACGAAGCTTCCGACAAATCTTTCAAAAGCTTGGCTGAATCTCGCTTTCCCATTTTTCGAAGCACTATCTCACTAGCCTTAACAATTTCTTGAGGGTCAGTTGAATCTAAAAGACTTTGAATCTTCCTTTTTTTGATTTTTCAGAACAGTCATTAAAGGTTTTTGGTTTTCTTCCAGCTTTATCAAGATTTTGAGGTTGTACGCTTTCAGGTAAAACATAAGGTTCATCAAGCCAAACTGCATTTGATGTCAAAAAACGGTTGCGATGCCTTCCACTTTTTTCCCATTTTTCGCTTAGCTTAAAGCAAACAATATTAACATTTGCCTTAAGATTTGTTTTAACTTTTTCTGATATGTCTTGAAGACCATATCTTTCCATTATTAATCACAATACGACGTCTTTTCGATGTATTTTGGGAGTTTTTTCCCATTCTTCAAAAATTTCCTTGCGCGATAGAGTGGAGGTCATATTGGAAAAGTGAAAAAAAATGTATGGCGGTCGCAAAAACGCGCAAGATATTTTTTATTTACCTTAAATTGAACACTTAACAGATTAATTTAAGTATAGTATTGCAGCGGAATTGTGCGGAATAATTAACTTTAACTCTACTTAAAAAAAGAAAATATTTTATGTTTTCCACTTTCTCACCCTCTCACCAAAATAATTTTTTTTAATACTTCCAATGGAAATAATTAAATAAAAATTATTATATTTTACCTTGAAATATAGTTCAATAATAATAAAAAAAAATGATAACAATAAAATCACCGTAGCCTTTTTAATCGTAAACCAAAGTTATACCAAAAAAACACTTTTCTCTCTTATGTGAATGCACTTGTTGACAACAACTCTCTTTGAAGCTTAATTTTTCCTTATCAGTGTAAAAATTAAAAAAACAAAACATGAATAACAGTTAGCATAGCAGAAGAAATAACAGAAGCTAAACAAATGATCAGAAGTCATGAAGCTTAACTTTTTTTTTTTTCATTTTGTCCAGCTAGATTTGCGATCTACCACACTGTGCAACGTGTGGAGAAGCAGGAGGAATAAAATGCAAATCGGTACCGTCGTTTGCTAAGTTTTCCGCAATTTCCTTCCAGTCATGGTTTGCTTCTTTCATCATCTTTCCTAATTCATTATTCGCGCCAACGAAATTTGACCTGCAATCGCTATATATTTTCTTGCAACTTCCTCTTCTTGCGGTAAAACGTTTGAATGCTGCCAAAAATGCTTGGGTTGTCAGATCTGAAACAACTTCCAAATGTATGGCCTTCGTTGCCAAACAGATAAATACTGTAAAATAACCTTTTTGGATTTTTGCACCGCTTGCCTTCCAGGATTATATCTCGATTGGTCCAGCGTAGTCAACGCCCGTATGGCTCAATGATCGAGACATCCTTTCTCTAGGAGCGGGCAAATTTGCCACAAGTTGTTGCATTTCAGATGCCTTTTGCTGGAAGCAAGAAGAACACCGATGCATCTGATATTTCACACTTCTTCTTATTTGGCAAATCCAATATTTTTGACGAATAAAGTTTATCATATGTTGGATGCCACCATCAATTTATTTTTTGTGGGTATCCCTGACTACTAAACTCGTAAAATGATGATTGTTTTGCAACAAAATTGGATGCTGAACATCGTAGGATAGGAGAAGGTTCCCACTGACAACGATGAATGGATTTAACGAACGGACATGTATCGTAAGTATATTTACCGTGCACTTCTCTTCTTCGGTGTCGATTTCGATTGGCTGATGCGGAACTCCGAATTCCCATCGTAGTCGTAAGAACTCCGGACCGTTCCCCAATGCTTCTAATGACTCTAGTTATCACGGAAATACACCCCTGAAAGCTAGATCGGCTAGGTTATGATACGTTGCGCAACGTGTCACCAGCAACCAATCCCCACTAATCGCTGGATTTCCGATACACGATTTGAAACAAATGTGGTCCATTTGGCAGAAGTGGCGAGTATCCAAGCAAATGCGATGGTAAAATTCATCCAAGCATATACTTGCGCATCAGGAATGGCCAAAACATCCTTCGTGTACTGCAAAAACTGCGCTGAGACTACGGTACGACATAGTGAGAACGTCGAAAACGTGGAAGAGAAATCGTTATTGTTGTTGTTGTTTTGTGTTGTTGTTGTTGTTGTTGTTGGTGTTGTTGTTTTGTGTTGTTGTTGTTGTTGTTGTTCTTGTTGTTGTTGTTGTTGGTGTTGTTGTTGTCTGTGCGTGTTGGCATTTTGCTGTTGTTGTTGTTGTTGTCTGTGCGTGTTGGCATTTTGTTGCGCGTTCACATGCAGCAACGAATGATGCCTTTGTTGGCAAAAGTAGCAATAGCTGAAACTGAGACAATCTTGTACGAGGTGCCCAGAAGACAGACAATTTTCGCAAACTTTCAGTCTACAAACAGTCTATTTTCGCCCCATGATGTCCATGTTTAAGAAACGTTGGCATCTCCTCAGCGAATGCTTGCCTTTGTTGCACAATTGCTTTGCTTGAAAGCTGCTCAACAGGGTTTGTCTTCGCTGCTGGTTTGAACGGCTGTGCGTGTTGGCATTTTGTTGTTGTTGTAGTTGTAGTTGTAGTTGTAGTTGTAGTTGTAGTTGTAGTTGTAGTTGTAGTTGTAGTTGTAGTTGTAGTTGTAGTTGTAGTTGTAGTTGTAGTTGTAGTTGTAGTTGTAGTTGTAGTTGTAGTTGTAGTTGTAGTTGTAGTTGTAGTTGTAGTTGTAGTTGTAGTTGTAGTTGTAGTTGTAGTTGTAGTTGTAGTTGTAGTTGTAGTTGTAGTTGTAGTTGTAGTTGTAGTTGTAGTTGTAGTTGTAGTTGTAGTTGTAGTTGTAGTTGTAGTTGTAGTTGTAGTTGTAGTTGTAGTTGTAGTTGTAGTTGTAGTTGTAGTTGTAGTTGTAGTTGTAGTTGTAGTTGTAGTTGTAGTTGTAGTTGTAGTTGTAGTTGTAGTTGTAGTTGTAGTTGTAGTTGTAGTTGTAGTTGTAGTTGTAGTTGTAGTTGTAGTTGTAGTTGTAGTTGTAGTTGTTGTTGTTGTTGTTGTTGTTGTTGTTGTTGTTGTTGTTGTTGTTGTTGTTGTTGTTGTTGTTGTTGTTGTTGTTGTTGTTGTTGTTGTTGTTGTTGTTGTTGTTGTTGTTGTTGTTGTTGTTGTTGTTGTTGTTGTTGTTGTTGTTGTTGTTGTTGTTGTTGTTGTTGTTGTTGTTGTTGTTGTTGTTGTTGTTGTTGTTGTTGTTGTTGTTGTTGTTGTTGTTGTTGTTGTTGTTGTTGTTGTTGTTGTTGTTGTTGTTGTTGTTGTTGTTGTTGTTGTTGTTGTTGTTGTTGTTGTTGTTGTTGTTGTTGTTGTTGTTGTTGTTGTTGTTGTTGTTGTTGTTGTTGTTGTTGTTGTTGTTGTTGTTGTTGTTGTTGTTGTTGTTGTTGTTGTTGTTGTTGTTGTTGTTGTTGTTGTTGTTGTTGTTGTTGTTGTTGTTGTTGTTGTTGTTGTTGTTGTTGTTGTTGTTGTTGTTGTTTTATATTGTTGTTGCTGTGACAAGTCTGTGATGGGCTTAGATAAAAGCGCAGAAAAAGATAAGCTTTTTTTAGAGAGTACAACTGATGCTAACCTCACTCTAGAAAAATGTCTTCAAATAGCTCAGACAGTAGAATGCGTGAGACAACAATACAAAACGGAGAATTACAACGGAACAGGTGTCAAAGGGGTTTACAAAATGCAAAGATTAGAATCAAAACGTGACGTCACAGCTATGGAGAGACATCGACCACATCAAAGAGCCTTAGGAGATTCAACAGCATCAGGTACCGGTAGGCAGTGCAAAGTGTGTGGTTACAAAAATCACTCTACAGATCAGTGCCGGTTTAAGAATTATATTTGCAAAATATGTAATCGAAAAGGTCATCTTAAACAAATGTGTAGCATGGGTAGTAGTAGAAGTAGAAATTATAATAATAAATATATTAGCGATGATTATGATATTCCCAGTACTAGTAATTATACAAACAATTTTGATAATGTAAATGAAAACGAACATGAATTATCAATTTTCTATTTTAGAACAAACTCCAATCTAAGTCCAATAACGGCCAACGTAACTGTGAATGGAATTCCATTACTTGTGGAAATTGATAGCTGTGCTTCAATTTCTGCCATCTCAAAATTTGTTTTTGATAAACATTTCTCGAATTTAATGCTTAAACAATCTAACCTGGTACTGAGAACCTATAATGGAGGTTTATTAAATCCTGTTGGTGTTGGTATGTTTGAAATTTCTTATAAAAATGTGACAAGGTCATTAGAATTCATGTGATTGAAGATGGTGGGCCTCCATTATTAGGTCGAAATTGGATGCATGCTTTTAATATTGGAGTAAGAGTATTAAATCACATTCAAAATTCAGATAGTACGCTTAGGAAGTTATTGCTAAATTATGCTGACCTGTTTGATGGAGGAATAGGGTGTTTTAACAAACATAAAGTGACGTTGAACTTAAAAGAGGGTGCGAAACCTAAATTTTTCAGACCGCGTAAGTTACCTTTTTCATTGAAAGTCACCTTTAATATTTTAGACCCGGTTTCATACAGTGAATGGGGTACCCCCATTGTACCCATATTCAAAAAAGATGGTTCGGTAAGACTTTGTGGTGATTATAAAATCACATTAAACCCGGAGTTGCTAGTGCCACAACATCCTCCCCCAAAATTAAAAGAGATACTATCTGAAATTTACGGGTCTACTGTGTTTTCGAAAATTGACCTAGTGTTGTGCCCTTAATCACAGAGACCATACACAGTTCCCACACTTACCCAATTCCTATGAATCGCATGCAAGACACATGACATAGTTCGATTACGACCAAGTGTTCCGCATGTGTCATCTATATTGTTATACAATCATAGGAACGGCAATCGAACTATGTCAACTAAACAAACACAATACAATAAGGGATCATATTGCAATACTGACCTATCGTAGTGCAACTATGTCAAGTGTGACATATGTTGATGTTGCACTATTGTATTGTTATTCGTTTAACAAACAAACTGTGTCAAGCGAATGTAATTAGAATGCGTGGTTGACCTGGAGGAAGTGACGATCTAGGCAATAGAAGAGGTAGCGTAGGAAATGATGAGTAGAAGTTCGGTCACTCTGATTCGAAGGCTCAAACGAAGAAGTTGTTTTATTTAACATTTCTCGCAAAATACAACATTTGGTGGCAGCGGTGGGATTGTAAAGTCAAAGCATCTGATTTTACTCCCGAATATTTCAAAAAAAAAAAAACATATAAAAAAAAAGCTATCAATAAAAAAAAAAAACCAGTGAGTGAGAGTGAAAAAAAACCCTATCAAACAAAAAACTATCAATAAAAAAACCAGCGAGTGAGAGTGAAAAAAAAAAACCATATCAAACAAAAAGCTATCAATAAAAAAACCAGCGAGTGAGAGTGAAAAAAAAAGCTCTATCAAAGACCAGATCAAAAGTGATCAAAAGTGAAAGCAAAAAAAAAATATATATATAATATATATATAATATATCCCACAGAGGAAATCTGATTCCTGTGGTCGAGAAAAATAGAAGGAAGGAAGAAATTGCCACGCCGCGCCGCCGCCGAGGCAATCAATATATCTACAACATCAATGACATCAGCAACACCATAACATCAACAAGAACTAAAACAAACATGTTATCGTAAGATATAAATTAGTTATTATTTGTTATTATTCTGTCTATTATTTTGCATACAAAATCATTTTATTTAAACCAGTTGTTCCTCCCAAACTCCGCCCATTTCCTTTAAAATCTTTGCCCTAGTTGTTTTCTTCTTTTTTGTTAGACGTTTTATATGCCTAACTTGAATTTAAACATTTCTCTAAGAAATAGAAAAATCGCGCGTCCCTGCAGATCTTCAGACAGTGAGGTGACTATTAAAACAAAAAAGCAGGTGACCCCACCTAAACGTGCTGACATAGAAAAAATAACTTCAAGCTTTCACCCTATAAAAAAAGATATAATCATAATGACATTCAATGCTTCTCAAGCTATTAAACTCATACCAGAGGTTGATGGAAATATTAAGAATTTAGAAAGATTTATTCAATTAATTGATCTTCAATCAAAAAAAGCCACCACCGAACCGGAAAAAGCAGAACTAATTGATATAGTTAAATCAGAACTAACCGGTATAGTAAAATATAACGATTATAATGCCTGACAAGCGTTAAAAGAGGCTCTGATAAAGAACTTTCGAAAGACTAGGTCCGTTCAAGTAATACAAACCGAAGTTTTCCAATTTAAACAGGGTTATAAAGAGCCCATAAGTACTTACGCGGAAAGAGCGAATGCCCTTTTCGATGAACTTAATAACGCCAATGCTAGTACTAAAGATGACGCTGCTAATACAGCCATTAGAAATCTTAATAGCGTTACAATTCTAAATAGTTTCTGTAGCGGTCTAATCCCTCAGCTTGTTAAAAGCGCTAGATGCAAAGCTATAAACATAGCAATGGAAGAAGAAAAACTTCTTACCAATGTTGAAAACAAATACTGCCACAACTGCCGAACAAAGACACATAACACCATAGAGTGTCGCTTTCAGAAAAGCAAGGACAGATATTTTAACAATTCAAGAACTAAAAGACTGAATCCTAATACGAACCAGTATATGAGGGTTAATAATGTACATAATACCATCACATGTCGCTATTGCAAACATCTGGGTCATACAATAGACCAGTGTAGAAAAAGGCAGTTCAACAATAGTAGGCAAGATAATACACCTCAACGTGGAATCTCACCAAGTTCGGGAAACTACCAAAGACCTGGCCCGACCAACACCCGGAGTCTAGAGATGAGCTAAACTGTGATTTTTCAATCACAGGTATAACTGTGATTGTGATTTCTGAATCACTGTAAGTTTAACCTGTGATTGTGATTTTCAAGTTTGGAATACCTTTGAGGCCAAAAAAAAAAAATTCTCAGTAAAATATAAAGTATGTAATTAAATGAGGACAACAAATAAGTAATTAAAATTAGCTCGTAGGACATAACCATGAATACAAAAATGCTAAAAATCTCAAGTCCCGAATTCAAAATTATCGAATAGCAAAATCTCGAATGCCCAAAATTTCCAATACGGCGGATCGAAAAACGGAGTATGCCAATCGATTGAGGAGGTGAAAATTACCTTGTCTCGCCCAACTCTCTAGCTCCAGTGGAAACCCTAAAATTTGCACTGTCAAAATTTTATCACGGCGGATCGAAAAACGGAGTACGCCAATCGATTTAGGAGGTGGAAATTACCTTAGTGTCTCGCCCAGCTCTCTAGCTCCAGTGGAAATCCGAAAATTTGCACTGTCAAAATTTTATCACGGCGGATCGAAAAACGGAGTACGCCAATCGATTTAGGAGGTGGAAATTACCTTAGTGTCTCGCCCAGCTCTCTAGCTCCAGTGGAAATCCGAAAATTTGCACTGTCAAAATTTTATCACGGCGGATCGAAAAACGGAGTACGCCAATCGATTTAGGAGGTGGAAATTACCTTAGTGTCTCGCCCAGCTCTCTAGCTCCAGTGGAAATCCGAAAATTTGCACTGTCAAAATTTTATCACGGCGGATCGAAAAACGGAGTACGCCAATCGATTTAGGAGGTGGAAATTACCTTACTGTCTCGCCCAGCTCTCTAGCTCCAGTGGAAACCCGAAAATTTGCACCGTCAAAATTTTATCACGGCGGATCGAAAAACGGAGTACGCCAAACGATTTAGGAGGTGGAAATTACCTTAGTGTCTCGCCCAGCTCTCTAGCTCCAGTGGAAATCCGAAAATTTGCAATGTCAAAATTTTATCACGGCGGAGCGAAAAACGGAGTACGCCAATCGATTTAGGAGGGGGAAATTACCTTAGTGTCTCGCCCAGCTCTCTAGCTCCAGTGGAAACCCGAAAATTTGCAATGTCAAAATTTTAGTTTCACTTTTCCTTGTCCTTGTGTACAAAATCACAACCAGGCTAGGAGCTCAGTTCACAATTCAGTTCTACCTTCTAGATCCTAAACTAAAAATAAAAGAATTAATCTGTTCTTCATATTTTCATCATGAGTCCTGAGATTTTGTTTTTCTGTATTGTGATTTCGTTCAGTTGCTAAAATAATAACTAAATCACGACTACAGTTCTCGTTCTGATTCATTTTACTCATTGTTGACTTTTCTCTCGTCGTGATTTTGTTCACAGTTCATAAAGTTCATTGTGCGATTGTCGTGATTTGTGAATCGTTTCTTTTTGTTGTGATTTTACTACAGTTGTGATTTTCAGTCACATTTAGGGCACTCACAGGTTTATTAAAGAGTCGCTCACAGGTAGTGATTGTGATTTTTGCCTCACAGGTCGAAAATCACAGGTCGTGATTTTTTGCTCATCTCTACCGGAGTCAGGTAAAGCACATGCACTAAGGTGTAAAGACGATATTAAATCACTAAAACCACTGTATCCCCTGATTCATCAAAACTCAAATAAAGCAATAAATCCACTGTATCCACTGATTCATCAAAATCAAAAAAAATCAAATTCACTGAATCCACTGTCGCATAAAAACAAATCAAACCCACTAAATCCTCTGTCTGAAAGCAGCAATTCAAGTTCACTGAATTCACCGACTCAAAACAAAAAATCAAACCCATTTTGTTCACTGTCTCAAAATAAGAAACTAAATAATCAATCTAAATCGCAATCACTGTATCTAAATTACAAATCTAATAATTCGGAACGCAAGAAAATTCCTCAACAAAAACCACTAAATATGTCTCAAATTCCTATATCTCCTAATTCAAATATAAATTTAACTCAAAACCCTATTCTTAAACAATATACAAATTCAAACCCATTTAGAAATGAAGACGTTGAGTTGCCAAATTTCAATAGAAAACGAGTCAACGTACAAAAAAATTTTAGATATGACCATGACTCTACAGGAAATAGAAATATTATACTAAATCAAAGCCACCGGCAAAATAGAAGTGCCACACAAATAAATAATTTACAAGATTTTCTGAAGGAACCGTTTAGTTATGATATAAATTCCACTTCTTCTCAAAACCCTAAAAGTATGCTAAATCAAAACGAAAAATCGAAATGCGTTGCTCACATAGGCTGTTTAAATAATGCTTCTAATTTCAAGAGTGAAATTCATATAAATTCAAAAGATACTATATCCAACAAAAACATTATGCTTTTAGACACGGGTGCAAGCCTGAGTTTAATAAAAATAAATAAATTGAACAAAGAACTTTGGGTTCAAACCAATAATATATCTGAACTGAAAGGCAGAGGTAGTACTCCTATTTCGACACTAGGCACAATTCTTCTAAATATAGAAATAAAACCAGGAGCAAAGCTAAGATATTTATTTCATGTAGCGCCCGAAAATTTCCCCATAACCCAAGATGGAATTTTAGGTGAAGACCTATTTCGAAATTTCAACGCTATACTAAATTATAAAGACAATACCTTAACATACTATTACAAGAATAAGAGATACACCATAGACCTCGTTAATAAACGAAAATCGATTACTATACCTGCTAGATCTGAGAGAATAATTAAATATGGCCCTATTCACGATCCCTCGAACCGCATATACTTCGCACAAGAAATTCGTCCTCAAGTCTATACCTCTTCTGCTATGACAGAACCAACACATGGATATATATATATATATCCGTGTTAAACGCCAACAATGAAGATGTCGTCCTACAAGATCTTAATTTAGAGTTTGCAAATAGTAATGACTATTACATTTATAACTTAAATTCATTTGATACTCAATATGTTATAAACGACAGATTGAGTAAGATAAAAAACCAACTCCGTTTAGATCACCTAAATAGTGAAGAAAAGAAATCTATTGTCGATATTTGTCGAAATAACAACAATTTATTCTTTCTCGATGGCGATACCTTGTCAACTACGTCTGGAATTACACATCAAATAAAAACAAACCCAAATATACCTCCAGTCAACATTCGACCATACCGTTTAGCACAAATTCACACTCAAGAAATAAAGAATCAAGTAGACAAAATGTTGCATGATGAAATAATTAGACCAAGTTCAAGTCCATGGAATGCTCCTCTATTGGTCGTGCCCAAGAAAGGAAAACAGAAGTGTAGAGTAGTAGTGGACTACAGAAAACTTAACGAAGTGACCATAGCGGATGCTTATCCAATACCAAATATCGAAGACATCCTCGGACAACTAGGTGATTCGAAGTACTTCACAACATTGGATCTAGCTAGTGGATTTCATCAAATTGAAGTTAATGAGGAAGACAAAGAGAACACAGCATTCAGTACACCCAACGGAAATTTCGAGTTCAATAGAATGCCATTTGGCTTACGTAATGCCCCCCCCCCCCCCACTTTTCAGCGGTTGATGAATAAAGTCCTCACGGGACTACAAAGCATAAAATGTTTAGTAGGTATATCTAGATGATATAATGATATATGGAAAAAACTTGGATGATCATAACAAAAAACTAATTGAAGTATTTCAAGCTTTAGATAAATACAACCTTAAAATTCAATTAGAGAAGTGCAAGTTTCTAGAGAAAGAAGTGATGTATTTAGGACACGTTATATCGGAATCAGGAGTAAAACCTAATCCAGAAAAGATCTCGGCTATTCAAAACAGAGATTCCCAAAAACCAAAAAGATATTAAATCTTTTCTTGGTTTAGCAGGATACTACAGAAAGTTTATAGAAAACTTTTCTAAAATAGCAAATCCCCTAAACAAACTTTCGCGCAAAGATGTAATCTTCAAATGGGATGCATTTTGCGATGAATCATTCACACTACTAAAACAAGCGATTATCGAACCCCCTATCCTACAATATACAAGCTTTAAGAAAACTTTTTATATCACAACTGATGCCAGCAATGAAGCTATAGGTGCAGTATTGTCATAGAAAGATACCGATGAAAACGATTAATCTATAGCATTTGCCAGTAGAATATTAAATAAATCAGAAAAAAACTATTCTACCATAGAGAAAGAAGCTTTAGCAGTTGTTTGGGCAGTAACTCATTTCCGGCCATACGTGTACGGTCGACACTTTGAAGTAATTACTGATTACAAACCACTTGTGTGGATGTTTAACCTTAAGGACCCTTCCTCGAGAATAATGCGCTGGCGCATTAAACTTGAAGAATATGATTTTACAGTTTCTCATAAAGCAGGTTGTTTGAACACAAACGCAGACGCTCTCTCCCGTATGAAAACAGATGCAGTTAATGTGATAACTCGCAGTCATAGCAAAAACTCGCCAAATCAACAAGAAGATGTAAACCAGAACATTGTCGAAGTCTCTAGTCCAGAGAAGATTAAGAAAATTTTACATGAATTTCATGACACACCTTTAGGCGGTCATCAAGGAGTCAAACGCACACTCAAACGCATAAAAAAGACATACAGATGGAAAAATATGTATGAAGATATAAAGAATTACATTGCGTCTTGTGAACTTTGCCAAAAGAATAAGTTGTATGCACGTAGCAAACTACCAATGGTCATCACAACAACAGCAAAAACTCCATTCGAAAGAATAGCTCTCGATATAGTGGGACCACTTCCTATAACAGAAAATGAAAACAAATACATACTGACATTCCAAGACGATCTAACAAAATTTGCACAAGCCATAGCCATACCCAATCAAGAAGCCAGAACGGTAGCCGAAGCACTAGTAAAGAAAATAATTTGTACCTACGGGATTCCTCAAACAATTCTTACAGATCAAGGGACAAATTTTACAAGTGAATTGTTTAAAAATGTTTGCAAAATCTTAAAAATCAATAAAATACAAACTAGTCCGTACCATCCACAATCAAATGGTGCCCTTGAAAGGTCACATAGCCCACATTCCAGCACAAACTACAGTCCATTCGAAGTTCTCTTCGTTCATTCCGTGCTAAACAGAAGCGTACAACCAACGTACAACTATGACGATTATGTCTCAGAAATGAAGGCAAAAATGCAAACTGGTTATGAGTTAATTCGTAACAATCAAATAAAGGCTAAAGAGAAATCTAAAGCATATAACGATAAAAATTCTAAACAGACGAGCTATAAAGTTGGTGACAAAGTTTTAGTGGAAATCAAGAATCGATCGAATAAAAAACTCTCTCCAATTTTCGAAGGACCATACGAAATAACCGAAGTTTTGTCTCCAGAAAACTCAAAAATAAAACTAGGAAGAAAAGAGAATGATGTGTTTGTTAATTATGTGTCAGAAGGAAGTGGTTCAATTGTTAAGTTCAAAGATGTTCAAAAAGAATCCTCAAATTTAACTCAAGTTCGGCATTATATACAAAATGGTTGGCCAAATAAATGTTGTGCTCCAAGGTTGTATCCTTATTTTAATAAAAAGAACGAACTTTCCGTTGAATCTGATTCAATTTTCTGGGGTTATAGAATAGTTGTACCAAAGTCTTTACAGGAACATATATTAAAAGAATTACATAAATCGCACTTAGGGATTGTTATAATGAAAGGGTTAACAAGAGCTTATGTGTGGTGGTCTTCAATCAACAAAAAAATAGAGGAAGTTTCCAACTCCTGTGAGTAGTGTTTACCATTTAAAAATAGTCCGCCAAAAAGTTCCTAAATAATTTGAGTTGGCCGGAAAAACCATGGGAGAGAATTCTTCTAGACTACATGGGTCCATTTTTTGGAAATTACTTTTTGATAATGGTGGAAGCCCACAGTAAATGGTTAGAATGCATAAATATGAACAATAACATCACCAGCTCTAAGACAATTTTTGCGCGTTTTGGTTTACCGAAAACCATAGTGACCGACAATGGCAAGTCATTCATATCAAATGAATTTGAAATTTTCCTACGTCAAAACGGCATAACACATTTGACATCTCCTGTAGGTCATCCTGCTTCTAATGGCCAAGCTGAAAATAGTGTTAAAATTGTAAAGACAGGTCTTAAAAAAGCATTAAATTTGAAAGACGCACATTGTAATTTTAACAAATTTTTGGACGCATTTTTAATGGATTATAGGAATTCTGTTCATAGTACTACTGGTGTCTCCCCTTTTCAGTTAATGTTCAATAGAAATATAAGAACAAGATTCGATTTACTTAACCCTTTAAGAAAATAAAATAAATGTAGTGTAAACGGCTTAAAACAAAATGTTATAAAAATGCAAAACAATAAAAGAAAAATTATATCGGAAGAAAAGAAAGAAAATTGATAATTAATGATTCGGTTATGGTAAAATATTTTACCGTGCCAGGGAAAGTTCAATGGACTAAAGGAAAAATTATTCGTATCTTAGGTAAACGATATTATTTAGTTAAAATTTGTTCAAAAAACAATGTTGTTTGGAAACGTCACATAAACCAAATCAGATTTTGCTTAAATAAAGATAACGATATTTACATTCCACATACTTTAAATGATCCTTGTATTAAAGTTCCTATAAGAAATACAGATTTTGTTAATGTTGGAAATGATATGAATTCAAATGTACAAACTGGTGCTCCAAATACTAGAGCCAGAAAAAATTGGTCAACACACCAAATCAAAGATAGATACCCTATAAGATCTCGTATTAACTCGGAAAATTAAATGAATTAATGTAAATTTAAGATTAAATTTATGATGTATAATTAAGAATTTTTTTTAAATTTTGTAATATTTTTGTTTGAATTATAATAATGAAATAAGCGAATTACGGGGGAAGTTGTAACGTTTATAAATACATGATGGTAACTCTGGCGTTTGACAAGAACCCACTTGACTCTTGCTCGTATATGCAAAGTACCAATGCAACAGTCAGTCTGGTTTGGACCATTTATTAGAGCAATTCGCTTCTTTCACTTGAATTAAATTAATGTATTGAACTAATAAAGTCTCTGGTTTTACTTATGTGGATACACCACAGTATGTATGTATTTTTCACTTATACAGTTTTTCTCCGACCAAAAACAATCAAAATATAGCAGTAGTAGTAGCAGTTTTAGTAGTAAAAGTGTGATTTTCGTGAACAAAAGAATTAAAAATCATGTTTACAAATTTCAAAATTATACAGCATTGGCTTTTGCCATCAGCCAGCAATCAAAATATATAACATACATATAATGTCTATAGGTACCTATCAAAATAAAATCGTGAACAACAATAAAATACAAAATATGATGGATCTTTATTTCAAAAAAATTCACTGCGTTTAGAAAAAAATATGTGCATAGGTAACTACATATCTGCACCATGATTACAATAAGAAATTTTAAATCTTAAAAATCCCATATAAATTTCACCTTTTCAGATCGCTCCTGACCGAAACTTTTCCTCCTTACACCACAAAAAAAATAGCACCTCTATTTTTTTTAGCTCAATAATTCTCCAAACTGGAATTTTTAAAACCATAATTTTTCAAAGTCGAAAAATTCGGAAATAATTCTTCACTTAGTTCTTTTCAAATAGCCGCTTTTGTAACTATTTTCAAAGTCAACCAAAAATGGCGGACTTAGCTCGTCCATTCCATATATTGCTATCTCTTTCAGATCGCTTGTCCGTGTGTTATTCGGTCACAGTCTAACTGCAGCACTCCGCCAATTAGCTGAAGTGTGCGCTGTTGTCGAATCGAGCCACGCAAGCAATCTCTTTCCAAAAGTAGCTCAATGGACAATTTCAGTCCCAACCCGTCAATTTCCATAGCTAAAAGATAAACGAAAAATTATTTGATACTACGAACAAAGCCACCCCAGCCCAAACCGGCCCAGACTACAAAGTTGGAGGAAAACATTTTGTCAGATGTGATCGCCACCCTTTTCCAACTAAAATGAGGGGGCAGGATTCACTGCCTAAAATTAAAAAAAGCTAAACCCGTAGACCTTCACGCTGATTTAAAAGGAAAAGGGAAACACGCCGCAAAGTGATTTTTCTCACGTGTTCAAGACACTTTAGGTTGGGCATTAAGCCATACTAAATTTAGGATGGTGTAAAGATAGTGTCACACATGTCGTTGAACGTGGGTCATATTCATCATGTTTTAACCTTGTGTGGACCATCTGTCGCACACTTGATGATTTCGTGGACCATCTGTCACACGATTAATTATTGGTAGCAGGTCTGGACCACCCGTTAAACAACTTAAACTACGAGACTACGAAGACCTATTTGTGTTGCTTTTCCAAGATACCTTAAGAGCAGGACTCTGGCTGATGGAAATCAGATTTCAACTGAAATCTACCAGTATTTTGGAGCCGCAACGAAAAGGAAGGCTAAAAAGGATTAAAAAAAAAAGAATGAGTTGGTAAAACCTGTTGTGGGAAATTCTACCGCAACAAGTTATTCCAATGTAAACGCAACAAAGCATGTATTACCCTACAATATAATTTGACAATTAATTCCTTATTGTTTCCATTTGTGTTATTCATTTTGATAAAGAAAATGTTGTGTTCTTTTAATATATGCACAGCACACGCACCATGCGTGCTTACGTCGATCTTAATTTGTTCACTTCACTAGTGGTGGTTATACAAATCG
Source organism: Leucozona laternaria (assembly GCA_932273885.2). NCBI lineage: Eukaryota > Metazoa > Arthropoda > Insecta > Diptera > Syrphidae > Leucozona > Leucozona laternaria. The sequence goes on along the minus strand of OW026366.1, from coordinate 133,273,486 downwards.
GTTGTGTGCTCTCATTCTTACGTGCCAGTATTTTTCCTGCACTCTCCCACACAAATCTCCAATTTTCAGTAGTGCTTATATTGTCTTGTCGTTTATGTACACGTTGGTATCTAGCAAAGATGATTGCTGAAGCTGAACCATAGCTTATATCTTTGGTGGTGTTTTGCATTACTGCATTCAATTTGATGGGACATGTTACGCGCGCTTGCTTAACAAATTGTAGTGATGGGCACTATCGAACGATTTAAACTATCTATAGTCAGTAACTGAATGATTTGAACCAGGGTTCGGAAACGCACGCTCATGAGCGGCCCGCGAGCGTGCCTTTCCAAAACAGCGCTTACCAGATACACTCGCCCATTAGCCATCAGGTGTGAGCACTTTTAGTTTGGCTGTGAGCGTTTCTCATTAAAAGCGATAGCTGATGAGCGTGAGACGAGAGCGAGCCAATTTAGCGCTAGCAAGCCTTTAAGAATTTAGAAAAAAAGAAAACAATTAAATGGTTTTGCGTAAGTTATTTTTAAATTTTAATATTAATTCTACGAAATTAATGAAATAACTTCATGAAAAATGTCTCACATTCCCTCGTTTTCAAGTATATTTAAAGAAGACGTTTCTATTAAATTGAAATTCAATATTAGCAAGAAAAATATTTGAAACTTTTTTTTGATTTTTGAATGCTATAATTCAGGGTTTTCCTATGACCATGTTCCTAATAAGCGTATTCTACTGTAAACACATGTACGCAGAAAAGGGTGCATATTCTAATTCAAAGAATAAAATGGAACCAATCCACTTGTGCTACCTACTATATTACATTACGAACAACCACGCTAATAAACTGCTTATTATTACCTAACTTTCCAAAAACTATAGAAACATTGTTTCTGAAACTGATTTATTTATGAGGAAAATCTCAATAATTGTAGAAAAAAATACATTTAATTTTTTTAATACAAAAAATTATTGCATTTCGCGAAATATTGAAACACCTGCTGAAAGACTTGTCCTATGTCATAATATGGCAAAACGGGGATGAAATGTTTTTTTTGTCTACACTTATTGAGATTTTCCTTCGGACAGACGATATGCAAAATGCAACCCCATTTCTGAACCCTGCTTTGTATATGCCACTTTTGCAATATATTTGTTTTTTTTTGGCTCTGATTTTTTTATTGCAGATAGCGTTTTTTAGCGTGAAATTGTTGAAAAAGGCTGGTTTTACATTTATTGTAGATAGCGGACCACACAATTTTTCAGATTTTAAGGTATTTTCCGCCAACTATGTGTCTCCTTTTCGACTAAAAACGAAAAAATAGATTGTAGAGCCATTTTTCTAGATTGAAACTTCAATAAACGGTTGATTGTTTGGGTGTCGTATCCGTTCCTTACAGCAATGCCTTAATTACGTTCATCTCGTATTTTAAAACCAATTTTAGTCACCGACTAACCTTCAAGCCGGTCAGATACCTCCTGTGTGATTGTTTATAACATTCTTTTCTCAGTGGAACGTTAACTACTTATACCTAGTTGTGAAATCTTCCCGCTTATAATACTTAATTTCATTTAGTTAGTGAGTGGAAAATCCAATAAATTAGTAAGTGAAATTACTACAATATAATAGCCTCTGGGCCACGTGCTCATTCGAGCGGTCGGTTTGGGATACTCGACTTAGAGTACCTATCCGCACCTATAAACACTAAAAAAAGAAAAACTACAAACTTATCACCTCTTGATTTGAACACATTTTCACCCAATAGTCTGAACTCTCCAAACCCTAAATTTATTCTCATCTCACCGACAGACGAAAGTAAAAAACTAACATCTTTCAGCATATTTTTGCTAAAAAAAGCAATCGACAGTATAAGTACTGGTTATGAGTACATAACCCAATTGCGCGACGGCAATTTATTGATCCTAACGAAATAAAAAAAAATAGCCGACCTGTTCCTATCGAAAAAATGCTCTCTAACCTATGCCCAATATCAGTCACACTTGACTCCAATTTAAATCAATCCAAAGGTACAGTCTACGCTCCCTGCCTCAAAAATGTGCCAGAAAAAGAAATTGTCGAGGAAATGAAATCACAAGGTGTTACGGATGTTTTCAAATTTAAAAAACCAATAGGAAGAGAGGAGATGAAAGTGATCGGTACAGATAAAGAGATCGATAAAGAGAATGATAAAGAGAAGGATAAGGAGAAGGAAAATGAGCGTTGCACAGGTCTCGTCTTATTTACTTTTGACCTTTTCCGCCCCCCTACCTCACTCAACACTGGTTGGTATAACGTAAAAGTCGAAGAATATTTCCCTAATCCGATGCGTTGTCGTAATTGCCAGTTGTTGGGCCACACAGCTAAAAGGTGTAAAGGTAATACTTCTTGTAATAACTGTAATTTACCACCTCACTCCCCTGCCAGTTGTACACGTATTTCCTGTGCTAACTGCGCTGAATCGCATCCATCATCATCGAGACAATACCCACGATACCTGCAGGCTAAAGAAATTCTCAAAATAAAAACTGTCAAAAAATGCAGTATGGCTGATGCAAAACAAATTTATAATGAGCAAAATCCCTCGCAAAATCTCCCTTTGTCATACGCTTCTGTATTACACAGTACACCTCCGGTAAAACCTACTCAAAATCTCCAAACGAAATCTACAACAATAGAAAAAATAAATTCATCTCCCGAGTCAATTTCAACTCAATCAAACCTCTCCACCCCACCATCTTCAAAACAGTCAACATCAGAAAAAGATCAAACCACTTCCACTTATACGTCAACCGCTCCACTGCATGAAAACAACAAAGAAAAACACTTATCAATCACACAAAACAATAAAACCGCATCAATCATATCACTCACTAACATCCAACCATCAAACCAAATTTACAACTCTGACTCTTTACCAAGCCATTTAAACACTCAAACCGTCAAATTAAACTCAAATCATTCTCAATATCCTCTACACTCAAATTCTCTCAAAGCCACTCAAACACAAAACTATAATCTCTCTGCCTTAACAGGCACTGAACTTTCTCAAATACACACACATTTTCCAATACCACCATTTTCTCAAACAACCACTCCCTCCTACCAAACGTCCCCCATTGAAATAGATGATGATGAAACACAAACATAATAATGTCGCTCCCCAAGCTGACTCTGCAGTCCCGGAATTGAATCGCCCAAGCTCCATAGTGAACTTGGGCGCTTCAACATCTGGACTGCAGAGTCACCAGATCACGAACAACCCCAATTTTGCCAACGCAGATTTTTCACAATATAACCCTGATTATATTGTACAAAAGTCTGTTAAATCACATATACCTACACTCAAGGTCCTGCAATGGAACCTTAACGGTTTTTTCAATAATTACCATGAACTCCAACTACTAGTTAACGAAATTAACCCTGCTATCATCTCACTCCAGGAAACTCACATTAAATACAATTTCAGCCACAACCACCTAAGCAATATTCCTCATATTTCCACAACCTATCCACAAATAATTCATCAGTTCAAGGAGTAGGCCTTCTTGTTCATAAATCTATACCTCACAGGTTCATTCCTATAAACTCCAGCATATCGGCGTTAGCGGTAGAAATAGACCTATATACAAAAATAACAATAATCTCACTGTACTTACCTTCTGACCAACCATTTGTAGCCAAAGATTTAGAAGATATAACTAACGGCTTCCACACTCCTCTAATCCTCACTGGGGACTTTAATTCTTGGAACCCACTATGGGGTTCTCCCACCCATAATAGTCGTGGAAAAATAAAAGAAGATTTTTTAAGCCATTCCACCATGGTTTTACTGAATGACGGTCAACCAACTCATTTTTCAACCCACGGTACACTCACCCACATTGATCTAACAATCGTCTCTGCTCAACTTTGCGCTACAACATTATGGTCAAGACTTCCTGACCTACACGGTAGTGATCACTTTCCGATTTTTATTTCAATAACTTCGGATAATCGTGAACACAAAACAAAATTCTCCCCAAAATATCAGACTGAGAGAGCTGACTGGGCTTCATTTCAATCACAGGTATCAAAATTCTTGTCGAATAATATTCCATCTCCAAACACAAACAAGGAAACAGCCACAATCCAGAAAGCAATACGTCATGCAGCCAACCTTGCTATACCTCAGACTCACTATGCACCACACAAACAAAAACATGTCCCGTGGTGGAACAATGAGCTTTCCGAACTTCGACAAAACAAAAAAAATGCCTGGAAAACTTTCAGAAAACATCCAATAAACTCCAACTTAGTTGCATACCCCAAAGCGAATGCATTTTTCAGAAGAGCTGCAAGGTCCGCCAAATCGACAAGTTTTCAAAACTTCACAGAAAATATAAACCCTAATTGCAGTTCCAAAAAACTGTGGGCGGACGTGAAATCCCTCACTGGGAATTACATAAGCCCGCTTGTAAGAACTATAAAAACCTCTACACAAACTTTAAGTTGTCCATTTGAAATTGCTGAAGAATTTGCCCAAAACTGGGCACTATACTCAGAAGATACTAACTTCTCCCCTGAATTTTTGAATGAAAAGCAATTATCAGTTAGAGAAATAAACCATCCACAACATACCGATTCAAAATCCATACCCATTGAACTTCCCATTAACTCAATCGAACTTGGGAGGTAAATCCCCTGGCTTCGATCGAATATCGTATATGATGCTCAAAAATACTCCACTGAATTTTAGAAATCGACTTCTGAGTCTTTTCAATAAAATATTTGACGATGGAATTATACCTCAAGTATGGAAAACAGCGAGTTGTATTCCGATCCCAAAACGCGACAAAAACTCAATTGACATAAGTGGCTACCGCCCTATATCACTTCTCCCATGCACTGGAAAACTATTGGAAAAAATAATTTCAAAAAGAATATTTTGGTTCTTAGACACAAATAAACTTATAAGCCCGAATCAAGTAGCTTTTAAAAAAGGTCATTCTACCATGGATGCTCTCCTTCACATTGACCACTTTGTTGCATCTGCAATATCAACCAAAAATCATGTGTCTATTTTACCAATAGATTTTGAAAAAGCTTTTGACAGAATTGGCATCCACATTGTCTTAAAAAAACTTCTTCAATGGAGAATCGGCCCAAAAATCTTCAATTATATAAAATCCTTTTTATGCAACAGACAATTTCGGGTTAAGATAGGTTCTACATATTCTTCCGTCAAAAAACTTGCTAACGGAATTCCACAAGGTTCACCGCTCTCAGTAGCACTTTTTATAATTGCTTTCGACGATCTCAGTAAAATTGTAAGAAATTACAATAACATAGATCACTTTTTATATGCTGACGATCTCGCCATTTTTTCTAAATGCAAAGATATAGCTGTAACAGGTTCTACCTTTTCTAGAATATTGGCCGATATTTCGACCTGGTGTTTACACTCGGGGTCGAAAATTTAACGTACAAAACCTCTGTTTGCTTGGAATAATATTTGACTGTAAATTTAACTTTAAGGAACATTGTTTGTATCTAAAAAAAAGCCTAGCTACCAGACTTAAGATAGTAAAATATTTAAGTTAAAAAAAAAGCCTTATGCAAGTTAATTCGCTTATAAACGTCGTCAGATGCACCATCCTCGCTAAAATAGATTATGGTTTAAGTATTTATGGGAAATGCTCAAAATCATCTTTAAAACTAGTACAACCTCAATACCATACTGCCATACGTCTGAGTCTTAAAGCTTTCAGAACCACACCCATCAAAAATATATTGACGGAAGCTGGCCTACCCTGCATTGAACGGAGAGTGGAGCAGCTTACATCACTCATTATACTAAAGCTAAACACAACGCAAAACTCTTTAGTTTCACTTGACGCCAAACAAATCCTTAGCCGGAAAAAAACACCAAGCAACCCATCAACACTGTACTGTACAACAAAAAGCTTTGCAGATCCCAATTCTGTCCAAAGCTATCCAAACGGTTTCACTGCCACCTTGGTCTTTACAAAAATCCTGCCTGAACACCCAACTCAGTATCCTCCCGAAAACAACTACAAATAATGAACAATACCAACAATGCTTTGTGGAGATAAAGAATATTGAAAAACAAGCAAAATACAGTTTTGTTTTCACGGACGGGTCAAAAAATGACCATGGAACTTCATTTGCAGTTACCGACGAAGACGGAATTACACTATCTAAAGGCCTTCTTAGACAGTCTTCTTCAATCTTTTCAGCTGAAGCTTTGGCTGTATTAAAAGCAATAGAAATATCAGGCTTAAAGAAAACTATTATCTGTACTGACAGCCTTTCGATAATTAAAGCAATTAAAAATGTCGACAACAAAGCACTTCTTCCAGATATTATCCGCAACAAATTGATTAAAAGCAAAAATAAAATCAAACTAATGTGGGTACCAGGACATGTTGGTATAAAAGGCAACGAAGCAGCTGATATTGCTGCAAAATCTGGCATCAAAGAACCACTTACCACCTTCTTTATTCCAAATAACAAAGACACAAAAAAAGAAATAAATTACCATTGGGATACTGTGCACAGAGAAGATTGGAAGCATTATGTACACCACTACGTTCACGTCAATCCAAATGCTCTAAACACCCGATATCCTACCAATTGCTCGTGGAAGAAAATCAAAATATATCTCCGCCTACGTTTAGGACACACCAACGCCACACATAGCCATCTCATATCAAAGAACCCTCCACCCATATGCAATCTCTGCTCCAAGTACGAAACCCTCACCATTAAACACATCATCAATGACTGCTCAACAATCAAAAACACATCGAGAAAACTTTTCCCAAACACTACAATAACAAACCTTCTTCAAAATCCATCTGAACAAAACATTGATTTAATTTACAAACTTATTTGCGAAGTTAACATGGACAACCATATTTAAATTAAAATTTTATATTATTTCATATTTATGTACATATGTATAATTATTTTATATTTTTGAGCAAATAGCCCTGGTAGCTTGGTGCTCACAAAAATATTAGCATTGTAATTAATTACAGGTTAATAAAGTAATAAATAAATAAATAAATAATAAAACCAATTTTACCCGTAGGGACTCGAAAAAGAGGCAGAAGATGCTGGAATAATGGAGTCAGTTGAAGTTTCCTTTCTATAAATTTCAAAATTAATTTTATTTCATTAAATTGACAAGCTCAAATCAAGAAAGTTTATGCGATTAGGTTCATACTCCAAAGTAAACGAAATATTTACGTCTGTGAAGTTGGCATAACAATTTTCACCTGGTCTGGTTGATTAAAACACCCCATCATGTACTGCTTAGTTCACAAAGAATTTAGGAGTTTTGTATGATTTTTTTTTTTTAATTGACGACTTCAAAATTTTTGATAATTTTTTTCTTGAACTGCAAGAAAAACTGCAAATTTGGACACTTACTTCAAGTTCGTAGCTTACGTGGTTGTTGAAAAAACAGCATGTACTGCCAACTTCAAAGTGAAGTCAGCGGTATAATTTGATTTTTTTGATTAATTTTTTTATATGAGGACTTCAAAATTTTGGGTAATTTTTTTCTGGAACTGCAAATTAAACTGCAAATTTGGAGCCCTATTTGAAAGTGATAGCTTGTCTGGTTGATTAAAAAACCCCATGTACTGCTAACTTCACAGTGAAGTTGGCAGTACAGTATGAAATTTTTTTCAATTGAGGACTTCAAAATTTTGGGTAATTTTTTTCTGGAACTGCAAATTAAACTGCAAATTTGGAGCCTAACTGCAAGGTTCTCGCATGCGTGGTTGTTGAAAAAACCCCATGTACTGCCAACTTCACAGTGAAGTTAGCAGTACATGGGATTACACCCACTATTTGGTGAACTGCAAATCCGGAATGGAAATGCAAAAAAAAATTCAAAAAAACTGCAAATTCCTGTTATGGTCCCGTTAGCCTAGGTGAAAATTGTTATGCCAACTTCACAGACGTGAAATATTTGCATCCAGATTATTTAAAATACATGCAAGGAAAGAAGAAAGATTCCGTTGAGTACCTGTCCACACACAAAAGGCATCGTCCACATACATATCTAACCCAGAAGAATATGTTTTGTAGATGCGGACTTTTAGAGGAAAATAATTTTTGTTCGAAATGGTCCATAAAAAACTCAGCAACGAAGGGGGAAAAAGAAGATCCCATGGCAAGTCCCGAAGTTTGGTTGTAATATTTTGCATATTTTTCAAAATAATTTTAATCCATGCACGTGGAAATGAGCTTAAAAAGTTGACGGCATTTTTGTTCATCCTTTATATTTGATGACCGTTGGTGTTCAAACAGCAATTTTAAGTCAGAACTTGGTACCGACGGAAATAAACTTTTCACATCAAAGGCGAAATTAAGTTTTTTACTCTATCAATCAAATCTAATTGCATATTAATTTAGGTTTAAAATTCAAAACTTCAGGTAAAAATACGAGTGAGGTGCTCAGACAGTTTTTGTGCAGGTGCGTTGAAAAAAGATGACACGGGGCAGAGGGGTTGGAGTGACCAAACAAGTGTTTCTCTTTTGGAGCGATTACTAATGGTGAACAATTAATTATATCATACACTATTCTGTTGTATTTGTTAGTTGGGTCTTCTCTCAAAACTTCCAAATGGACATCACCCAAGCAAATTTCCATTTTCTCTATATACTCTGTTTTGTGCATTATAGTAATTGCATTACCTTAAATTCAACTCTCTGAGCTTAACTTGCATCGAGCGGATATCATTGTTTTTCTTTTACTTCTTTGGCAATTATTCGCGCACAATCGACTCTTGTTGCTATATTATCATCCGGTATAGCAGCATCAGTATACACAGAGAGATTGGTGAAACAGTTTAATTGATTACTTGTCTTAGGCACATAACCAAAATTCATATTTTTTAAGACAAAATGGTTGAGTTGTCAAAAACAAATCCACCCGTTAAATTGTTGCTTAAATTGACATCTATCCATTGGAGAGTGGATAGCATGAAAGTTTCCCATCTTTATAATTCATAATCTCCAGACAGAGTAGAGTGTTTACAGCCCGATTCTCGCCTTGTGATGAGTCACAAGCTCTTGTGACTATTCCTTCTGAGGATTGTTGTGACTCGATATCAATTTTGGAATGCTCCCCTTATCACAATAAAGCTCACAGCGGAACTCACCACAGCAAAGGTGAATTGTGAAGTGTTATAATTGCAACAGCTGATTATGAAAAAAATAAAAAGATTTACAATTAAATTCATTTAAAACATAAAAAAAAGTTTCTATTCATTTTTAGCAATATGTAGGCATTTTCCGTCTTTTTTGTTTTTTTCGCGAAATAAAAAAACGTATTTTATTTAAATTGGAATTCAGTTCCGTTTTTTAATTATTGAGATTAGTATGTATGTAAAAGTATTTTAGTGATATTTCGTTATAAAGATCGCGTGACAAACTTAGCTCGATTTTACTGCGTAGCGTACATAACAAGAGAAGGTATTTTATTTAATGACAAAGAAAAACTACTAGTGTTAGAGGAAATAAGAGAAACTCAGCAACGGAATTATTTAGGATGATCTGCAAGGAACTCTACTTCTCAGTTGAGCTCTGTTCCCACAACCGGCCATCCTGGAAAAAGTCTGTCACAGACGTTAGGTTCTAGGCTTCTGCAACATCTTCACTAGCGCTATCGTCATCTTCGCTATCGTCATCATCATCTTCCGTTAATTCCTTCAATCGTTTATGCAAGAAAAGAGAAATAAAAATTCTTAAAAAACTAATTTTAAAAATGTAATTTTATTTTATTCAATTATTTAAACTTATTTCACAACATTAATTTATCTTTTTCAAAGCGACGCGCTTCGGTTTTTATAAAACCATCTTCGGGCTTCAGCTTGTTGACTTTGGGTATTGTTTTGCCAAAAAATTCACCTTCTTTTGATTGCTGTTTATGGTTATTGTCAATTGTTGTGGGTAGAAATATATTTATCTTGCTTGTCTGCTATGATGTTGAATTGCTGTGTTGTATAATGTATTCGTTTTGATAGTTAATTTGTCGTTTAGTATTTTGTCTTGTTCAGTCTTATCATCACCGTCGGCTCGACAACCGGGGTCCGGTCCTGGCCTCCTTCAACAAGTCTCTCCACCCATCCCGGTCTCGAGCCGCCACCATCCAGTTGCGCACCCCAAGGCTCCGGGCGTCCTGGTCTACGCCATCTCTCCAGCGCAAGCATGGTCTACCACGCTGTCGTCTACCATAGAATGTACCACAAAGAACTTTCAGAGCAGGTTCCTCTTCGCTCATGCGAGCTAGGTGACCTGCCCACCGGAGTCTACCGAGCTTAATTTTTATCACGATATCTGCTTCAAGGTAGATTGCGTACAATTCATGATTGTACCGTCTCCGGAATCGTCCTTCCTCACATATGGGGCCAACAATTCTCCTTAAGACTTTTCTCTCGAACGCGGCTAAGACGTCGGAGTGCCTTTTGCTAAGCACCCAAGTCTCGGATCCATATGTGAGTACTGGCAGGACCATGGTCCTGTACAGCAGCAGTTTTGAAGTTATGGTGAGATTTCTGGATTTGAAGAGCTTTGACCGACTATAGTAGGCTCTGTTGGATTTGAGAAGTCGCCCGCGTATTTCTTCTTCTATATTGTTATCGGCTGCTACTATTGACCCAAGGTATTTAAAGGATTGCACCACTTCAAATTCGTGCTCCGCTACCTTGATTGTTTGAGCAACTGTTCCTCTCGCATTCGACGCCACCATGTACTTTGTTTTACCTTCACTATTGTGCAGCCCCAGATTTTGTGCCGCCTGCTCGATCTGGATGAAGGAATCATGTACAGCTTGCTCGGTTCTTCCGATGAGTATTTTGTCTTGTTCAGTCTTATCATCACCGTCGGCTCGACAACCGGGGTCCGGTCCTGGCCTCCTTCAACAAGTCTCTCCACCCATCCCGGTCTCGAGCCGCCACCATCCAGTTGCGCACCCCAAGGCTCCGGGCGTCCTGGTCTACGCCATCTCTCCAGCGCAAGCATGGTCTACCACGCTGTCGTCTACCATAGAATGTACCACAAAGAACTTTCCGAGCAGGTTCCTCTTCGCTCATGCGAGCTAGGTGACCTGCCCACCGGAGTCTACCGAGCTTAATTTTTATCACGATATCTGCTTCAAGGTAGATTGCGTACAATTCATGATTGTACCGTCTCCGGAATCGTCCTTCCTCACATATGGGGCCAACAATTCTCCTTAAGACTTTTCTCTCGAACGCGGCTAAGACGTCGGAGTGCCTTTTGCTAAGCACCCAAGTCTCGGATCCATATGTGAGTACTGGCAGGACCATGGTCCTGTACAGCAGCAGTTTTGAAGTTATGGTGAGATTTCTGGATTTGAAGAGCTTTGACCGACTATAGTAGGCTCTGTTGGATTTGAGAAGCCGCCCGCGTATTTCTTCTTCTATATTGTTATCGGCTGCTACTATTGACCCAAGGTATTTAAAGGATTGCACCACTTCAAATTCGTGCTCCGCTACCTTGATTGTTTGAGCAACTGTTCCTCTCGCATTCGACGCCACCATGTACTTTGTTTTACCTTCACTAATGTGCAGCCCCAGATTTTGTGCCGCCTGCTCGATCTGGATGAAGGAATCATGTACAGCTTGCTCGGTTCTTCCGATGATGTCGATGTCGTCTGCGTAAGCCAGCTGGACCTGTTGACGATGGTCCCTCTTGTTGCCGTGCCAGAGTCACGGATTGCTTTCTCCAACGCCAGGTTGAAGAGGAGGCAGGCCAAACCATCCCCTTGTCGGAGTCCATTAAAGATGTTGATTGGTTTGGATAGCAATCCGGCTATTTTTACTTGGCTTGTTACGTTGGTCATGGTCAACCTACATAGTCGTGTCAATTTATTTGGGATGCCGAATTCTCTCATGGCTTTGTAAAGTTCTACCCTGGCTATGCTATCGTAGGCGGCCTTAAAGTCTATAAACAGGTTATATGTTGGGATGTTAAATTCTAGACATTTTTCCATCGCCTGCCTAAGGGTAAAGATCTGATCGGTTGTTGATTTGCCTGGAATGAAACCACACTGATATTGTCCGATGATGGTTTTAGCGTATAGGGTTATCCGGTCTTGTAGGATAGAGGAGAGTATGTTATAGGCGGTACTCAACAACGTGATACCTCTATAATTGCTGCACGTTGTGACATCTCCCTTCTTATATATGGGGCAAATTATACCTTTTCGCCAGTCTTCTGGAATTTCTTCATGCTCCCACACGTGCACTATAATCTCATGAATTGCTTGACATAAAGCTGGCCCACCGTGTTGAAATAGTTCGGCTGGTATACCATCGGCTCCCGGGGCTTTGTTTTTCTTTAGCCGGCCTATAGCCTTCTCAACCTCTTCTATGCTTGGTGGCGGCAACATAGGGTACTCTTCTTGAAGTAGTGGAGCCTCCACTTCTGCAGTGAGCTGACCATTTAGCAATTCATTGAAGTACACTTCCCATCGCTCCAATATGCTTTGAGGATCGGTGATCAGATTTCCCTCTCCGTCCTTGCAGTATGTGCAGCGTGGTGTGCACTGCATCATGTTTCCGACGGATTGGTAGAACTTCCGCGCCTAGTGCGGACCTCGCTCTCGGCTTTTCTCTATTTCACAGATTTTGTTCTTCTCCCAGGCTGATTTTTTCTGTCTGTGAAACCGTTTTTCAATTCTTCTGAGCTCTTTATATTCGTCTTCGCGTGCCCGCGTTCTATGAGATTGTTGCATTGCTCGGTACGCAACATTCTTACGTTCAGTCGCTAGCTTGCATTCATCATCAAACCAGTCGTTCCGATTTCTACGACTGCTGCCTAAGATGGAGTTGGCAGTACTAATGACAGTATTCTTAAGGCGTGTCCACTTCTCATCTACGCCCAGCATACTGGCTCCAGGACTTACTCTACCCAGTTCTAGGGCGAGTCCTAACGCATTACCAAAGGTGTTACTGGTGTTTTCATTGCGCAGGGCAGCCGTGTTGATTCGAACCTGATCGGCGGATGCAATACGTCTTCGCAAGGCAATCCGCCCTCGGAAAACCATACCAACAAGATAGTGATCCGAGTCGATATTGGCACCTCGGTTCGTACCGTCATCAAGTTCGAGTAGTGGCGACGGTCTATCAACACGTGGTCAATTTGGTTACGAGTGACTCCATCAGGTGATACCCAGGTGGCTTTGTAGATATCTTTACGCGGGAACCTGGTACTCGCAACGACCATGTTTTTCGATGCTGCCAATTCTAAGACTCGAAGTCCATTGTCATTAGTGTTCCCATGCAAACTATTGGTGCCTGCGTAATGCCTGAATACCGGCTCCCGACCTATTTTTGCATTCAAATCCCCAAGGATGATTTTTACGTCATACCTTGGACAGGCATTGAGGGCCCTCTCGACTTGTTCGCAGTAAGTCTCTTTTTCATCGTCTGAGGACTCCTCCGTAGGTCCGTGAACGTTAATGAGGCTGATGTTCCTAAATTTGCCTCGCACGCGAAGGGTGCATAGCCTTTCGCTTATAGCGTTAAAGCCGATAATGGCAGACTTCATTTTTTCGCCGACTAGGAAGCCTACCCCGAGCACATGGTGTTTTGTATGACAGCTGTAGTATAAGTCATTATCTTTCTTCTGTAGAACTTCGTCTTCATATCATTTTTGGTCATTGTCGTATTTAACAGTCGATTGATAAAGGCATGATATGCTGCCATTTTTTGTGATTGTGGGTGGTGTGAATCATTGTGTATTGTTATATCAGTTGTTGTTGGTTTCCTGTATATCCTGTAGTTTAGTTTATTGTTGTTTTTGTAAATTGTAAGGTCTAAGAAATTGATTGATTTGTTGTTTTCTATTTCGGTTGTGAATTGTATATTTTTGTCTATGTTGTTCATGAAGTTTTTTTAAGATGTCGATCTGTCTTTGTGTTCCGTCGAATATAACAAAAGTATCATCAACATATCTTGCGTAGAAAATTATTTTTTGGTGTAGTGTATTTAAGTTTGATAAAATGTATTTATTATTTATGCCAATGACCAAAAATGATTATGAAGACGAAGTTAACATAATTAAACAAATAGCAACAACAATTGGATACACCACAGAATTAATTGACTAACTAATATATAAAAAGAAAATAAAAAACAAAACAAAAAAAGACACCACAGCAGATAACAACAAAAAATACATATCAATAGACTTCACGAATTTACTACCAAATATTTTACAACATGAATTCCAGAAAATAAATATTAATATCTCATTTAAAACAACGAATAACATACAAAAAATTTTACAACACAAACCAACAAACGATATAAAAACATCAAGTGGCGTCTACAAAATAAAATGCAATGACTGCGACAGCTACTATATTGGACAGACAGGCAGAACTTTCTATGACAGATTTTTGGAACATAAACCAAAACAAAATACGAAATCAACGTACGCACAGCACTTAATGGACCATAACCATAACTACACTGACTTTGAAACAAATCTAATACCCTTACACGTATGTAAGAAAGGGACAAAATTAGACGCTTTAGAGGAGTATGAAATGTACAAAGCTTATAAGACTGAACAAGACAAAATACTAAACGACAAATTATCTATCAAAACGAATACATTATACAAAACAGCAATTCAACATCATAGCACACAAGCAAGATAAATATATTTCTATCCACAACAATTGACAATAACCATAAACAGCAATCAAAAGAAGGTGAATTTTTTGGCAAAACAATACCCAAAGTCAACAAGCTGAAGCCCGAAGATGGTTTTATAAAAACCGAAGCGCGTCGCTTTGAAAAAGATAAATTAATGTTGTGAAATAAGTTTAAATAATTGAATAAAATAAAATTACATTTTTAAAATTAGTTTTTTAAGAAATTTTATTTCTCTTTTCTTACATATATCACAAAGAAATTCCATCGTTTCATTAGGTCAGCAGCAGTCGAAGTCTGATGTGGACCATCATGTTGACCAACTTTCTTAACAACGTATCGATCGTTTCTGTTAACTTTGGTTATTTCATATGGTCCAATATATTTCGGGTATAGTTTTTGTCCTGGTGAAAATTGGGTTTTTTGAATAGCAACTAAATCACCAAGAACGTAACTAGTTGCCGGTTTTCGCTTTCTATCACCTTATGTATATGCTCCTTCGCTTCATTCCTTATCTTTTCGCGTTCATCTTCAAATTCTGATACTAGAGCAAGCTCCAATGTATTTTGAAGTTCAAAAGGAGATCTGTTGGTGCTTCTTGATGGAGTTGCATTGATAGCTTGCTGCACTCTGGAAACATGCCTGTGCCATTTTAAAGGATCCTCAATGCTAAGTTTGATCAAAATCTTGATAATAACTCGGTTCGACCTTTCCAACGTGGAATTCCAGTCGTTATCAGATGGTGCTCAATGTTTCGTGAACCGCAGTAATCCTTAAATGAGTTTGCTGTGAAAGCCGCTCCTCGGTCTGAAATTATCCTATGTGGGTTCCCAAAGACCTCTGCCTGGAGATCTAGTCGTTGCAAAACGATTTCCGCAGTCGTATTTTTCACTGGATAAATCCATGTAAATTTTGTGAAACCATCGACAATAACGAAAAGGTACTGATACATCTTAGCTGTTGACGGTAAGGGTCCTAAATGGTCAATATGATACGTATGTAAAGGTTGATCCATTTTGCCTATAGGGTGTAAAAATGAATCCAACTTTCCGCTTTTCTTCGTGGCTAGGATGCATGGAAGACAGTTACTTCTTACTTCGGCTACACGTTTCGATAAGTTTGAAATAAAGTAATCTTGACTTAAAAGTTGTTCTACTTTTCTGTCGGCAAAGTGCCCTGTTTTTGTAGAGATTTCGGAACACAAAGTAAGTAGTCTCCATTATTAAACTTGTATAAAAGTCCGTTCCTCTTAACGTAGTCTTCATATGGTCCTGTATCGAGAATGGTTGCAATCGCTTTAAATCCTTCATCATTAAGATGAGCTTTTCGTACTAGCTGAAGGGGACCATCTTCTATTGGGAGAACAACTGGGGAATATCGACTGAGAGCGTCTACGTGCTGCATGGCTGATCCGGATCTGTGTTGAACGTCACAATTGAATTCTTCCAACTGTAGGGCCCAGTGTGCAATCCTACTGTTTAAGACCTTCTTTTCCATGGTTTGTTTAAAGGCTTTACAATCAATAAATATTTGAAATTTAGGACCAAGCAAATACACTCTGAAACGTTTTAGAGCCATCACAATAGACAAAACTTCTAGGTCGTAACTTGGATAGTTTTTCTCCGATTGTTGCATTCGTGTTCAATTGAGTTGGAAGTAGTGGGTTAAACAGTTTGAGGACAGGGTCGTTACACAAAAATTCCTTCAGTTTGCCGAAAGCGTTTGATTCTACGGGTGCCCAAACAAAATTGCGTTCCTTTTTTGTAATAACTGATTGTGGCTTTGCTAAAATTGCGTATCCAGGAATAAACTTTATAAAATATCCTGCTAAACCCAAAAACTGCACAACATCCTTAAATGTTTTGGGCACTGGGTATAATTTTACTGCGATAGTCTTTTCCTCGGAGGGCTTGATGGTACCGTTCGCTATAATATGACCCAGAAATGAGACTTCCTCTTTAAAGAAGAGACATTTTTTCCAATTTATAATAAGTCCAAAATCACTTGCTAAGGCCATAAGCTCTTTAAACCTATCTAGCATTTCAAATGGATTCTAAGCTCCAATAATTAAATCGTCCATTTAAATCCAAACAATACCTCGTCTAACCAACTCTCTGAATATCGCATTTATAAATTTTTGAAAAACAGCGAGAGAATTACATAGCCCAAAAGGAACCTTGTTAAACTCGTACAAGTCGTCTGGCGTTACGTAGGCAGTATACTTTCTACTGTTTTTTTCGATGTCAACATGAAAAAATCCGTTTTTCAAATCAAGCGTAGTGAAAATCTTAGAATCGCAGAGCTGCTCCAAAAGTTCTTCAATGTTTGGAAAAGGCTGCCTATCTTTTATAATGTGCCGGTTAAGCTTGCGATAATCGACGCACAATCGCATTGTATTGTCTTTCTTACGAACAAGAACGATTGGACTCGAGAATTCTGAATTACTCTTCCGGATTACGCCTTGTTCTAGCCATTCTTTTATTTGTTTGTCATCAATTTCCTTTTCTAAGGGCGCGAGTAGCCTAGGCCTGTGATATATTGGGGTTTCCTCATCCAAAACAATATTCATTGTGATGCATGATACTTCAGGTCGCTTAGGTTTGTATGAGCTTATCAAATCTTTTACTTCACTTCTTATGTTGGGACATGGTATGGAATTAAGGTTTTCTTGTAGAGTTTCATAATCGGTATTCGTTGAAATCAGATTAATTCTAGCGAGTGGATTTTGATTTTCATCAATTTTCTTATAAATTTTAACAACTCCACCTTCAATAACTAGGTTTACCTGTATAATAAAATGTTTGCCTAGTTTGTTGAATGTTTTGGAAATTACTCTTACCAGTGACACTAGCCCTAGCTTGAGAATAAGTTCTATTTTTTAGTTGTTCCGCTTTCATATGCTCATAAGAGGTCAAATTTCCCTTTAGATCATTTAAATTTTTTGCTTGATAGAGAACACTTTTGCTTTAGGCATCATCTGGTATTCCTGATATTATATAATTAATCAAATGCAACTCATCAACAGAACCCCTAGCTGCAATTTTGTTCATTGTATAGAAGTACTCAAGTAGAGTTTCGTTTCCAAGTCGTTTCGTCCCTTCCAAGATTTTATGCACATTTCTGCCTCCCTTTTCCCGAATTCTCTGACCAACATTAATTTTAAAGTAACCCAACTGCAAACACCAACTTGGGATTACAAAGAAAATCTAGCTCCTATAAGAAGTCGCCGCGCATACAAATATTTTTGAAACTCATTCCAACCGCAAACACCAGATAAATCTTTCACCCAAACATCGTAGCATATCCCATCTCCACTAAACCTGTCTAAAGCTTCTTAAATGTCTTTGAATTGAAAGTTGTTTAGAACGCCTGAAACTGTTCCCATTCCTTGCGTACCATTCTTATTTTCATCTCCGTTTCCCATGACTTCACCGCTCGCTTCTTCGATCCCTTCTTTATTCTAATCGTTTGATTAAATCTGACTTTAGGTTGTATCGTATTGGAAGATTATGACTTTTTAAAATACCTTGTAATTCTTCTGTGGTGAGCGTTTTAAGATTTAGTGGTTAAATCCTACGAATCTAGTTATACTCTCATTCTAATCTTTATTAACTTTTATTTGAAAGCTTTCACTTTTCCCCCTACTTTAATGTTCTTGGCACTCGGTATTGTGCTGTGTTATGTACGATCATGCAATATATATGACATTCATTTAAGCAATTTTAAGCATTAGATTTACAGTAAAAAATGTATATAAATATTTCACAAAATCGAATTTTATATGGGTTCGCAAACTATCACTACCGAGTTTTAACTCTGACACCATGTGGGTATTTTCCGTCCTTTTGTTTTTTCAATTCCGTTTTTTTAATTATTAAGATTAAATGTATATATGTAAAAGTATTTTAGTAATATTTCGTTATAAAGATCGCGTGACAAACTTAGCTCGACTTTACTGCGTAGCGTACATAACAAGGGTAAGTATTTTATTTAATGACAACGAAAAACTACTAGTGTTAGAGGAAATGAGAGAAACTCAGCAACGGAATTATTTAAGATGATCTGCAAGGAACTTTACTCCTCAGTTAAGCTTTGTTCCCACATATATATTTTTTGCAAACTAGAAGTGATAACTATTAAAAAATGTTGTTTTGGAGAGCGAATAAATAATTTTTTTGTTTCTTGCGTTGAAAATTTTTCTGAAATCATATAAGCTATTTCTAAAAGAAATTTGAACAGATTTTGCTTACCATCGATATCCTGCTCTTTGAAGTGAAGTGCCTGAAAATAATAAAACAATAAATCAAAGTTTAATAACAATGGCGCAAAATATTAAACAGGTTGATGTTTATGTGCTAGCATTATACTAGTAAACAATTAACTAACTTTAAAGCTCTTTACTAAAATGTTCCTAGTTTTAAAGAATATTTAACTAGTATCATACTATTTCTTAATAAACTCCAGCTGAACACACCTAAAATAGTGAAAGTTCGCATATAAAAGTAAGCAAACAAAATTTGTTCACATTTTGTATTGTTAAAATGACATATAAAGTTAGTATTAGTATGATACTAAAAAGATAGAATTGTCATTTGGTGATATTAACATTTGCTAAATCATTTAAAATTTGGAAAATTTAACTTGACATCATTCTAAAATAGCGGGTGTTTTCATAAGCGTCTGACTAACCGATTTCTGCAATTGCAAAATTAATAAAAAAAAAAACTATCTATTTCTTAAAGGTTAACATTTTACTACTTCGATTTTAATAACTATTTTTAAAATACGTACAAATCATGAACCAAAGCATATATTTACATTAAAAAAAGTTGTTTTTCATTCGTTTTTGCAGTTGCAGAAACCGGTTAGTAAGGCATTTTTGAAAACACCCAGCCTTAACACGATACTTAATAGTCTAAAATTTTGCGCCACTAAAATTAAAATTATTAAAATAAATTATCAATATAAATTTAACTCTACTTGCAGTATTTTTTTGAGAACTTCCATCTGGTCTTTGAGTTGACTGAGTGAAATACGTCTGTGATCGGAAAATTGAATTAGAACACGTGGCTTCATTTCATTTTCAAAATGAAATTAGACTGCGCGGTTTTATTTAATTGTTCAATGTGAAGTTTTCAAAAATATAATGACATAATAAAATCATTTTTCATAATGAACCCCTAAGGTTGTTTAGTGATCTATTTTCATACATTATGTAGTGCGCATAGCTTTTTTTTACCTTAGAAATATATTGTTAAGATTGTAAATATTATAAGATCGACGTGGCCGGCGACGCGACGCTGTGTTGCGTTGAAACTTTTCATATGAGAGCAAATGATCTCACAAATTTGAATATGATGTTTTATGATCAAGGAATGCGACGCACCGATATAATCAATGTCGCGAAAAAGAAGTAGTTTGTATTAAATAAAACAAAATTTGAACTCCTCCTTAGTGGGCTTTAGATCTCGTTTGTTATAGGGCCCATAGACACAACACTTGTGTGCACACCAATCGAGACACCGACACCAAAAATCAAACATTTTTCATTTTTTGTGTCGATGTCACCATTGGTGTGATGTGTATGGGGAAGTGTCATGACACTGGTGTGCACACAAGTGTTGTGTGTTTGGGCCCTATTACTGTTATTGTTATTTATTTTTTTTCCCTCACTTCTTCAGTTCTCTAAAATATGTACTTTATAGCTATTATATACTTTAATTCAATATAATACTTACTATCTTTTACTCCTTAAGATGTTAAGAAAAATATTAAATGTTTTGTATAATTATTTGTGTTTTGTTTTGATCTATTTCGTATTATCGTTTAATCAATAATTGAAAATCTTGAAAAAGACGTTTCAATTAATGAAATTTAAAATAATTATAAATATTTCAAACAAAAAATGTTGTTCAAATAAATTTTGAAAATTAATGCAAAAATTATTTCAAAACACTTTAACCGAAAAGCAAGTTTAGTAAAGAATATTTATTTGCATTATTGTATTGTCTTTGAATAAGT
The DNA here is from genome assembly GCA_932273885.2 of Leucozona laternaria. Lineage (NCBI taxonomy): Eukaryota > Metazoa > Arthropoda > Insecta > Diptera > Syrphidae > Leucozona > Leucozona laternaria. Next base: position 133,252,771 of record OW026366.1, on the reverse strand, counting down.
TGACCACATATTGTAGTAAGTGCTTTACAGTCTGATCGTCTATTAACTGTATTATCTGTGTTTAAAGTGTGTATCATTTCTTTTAATATCTTTTTGTTATAATCCTTTTATATTTGTAAAATGTCTACATTGATGAAATCTGCTCGTCTATGTCCTTCATCTAACAATAGCCGTGTTTTGGTGAAAATAATAGGCAGCGCAGTAATGAATTATGAATAAAACCATGATAGTCACTTTTATATTTACTTTTCTTATGTAATTTTAATGTTGGTAATCGTGACAAATTAAATGACATTCGATGTCAAAATAAATTTCTTATCTTTCACAAACAATAATAATCAGTGACAATCATAAAATTAACAAACTTTAATAATTGATATGATGGATAACGAAACAGAAGAGGTAAAAACATAATACTTTATGTGCCCAACAATAAACTAGGTCTTATTACCACTTCTACACTCACCAATTGATGAAAATTTGTATTCACATGGGACCAACATTCGTTTTATGTTTGGAAATTGTGTTCGGGCGCGTTCGAAGGTACATTTATGGACTTTGCTTACATGGGACATAGTTAATGTCCAGTGACATGGTTGAATTCAGAATATTCAGATGGATTGATTCTTCTTTTCAAAACAAGGCCAGTAATTCCGAAACCAATCGTGGTTTATGTAGACTAGACAAGTAATAAACTGTCAAATTTCATAGACGGATGGCTAAGATCACGATGAATTAAAAATCCTCTGAAAAATTCTAAAATGTTTGCATTTTATTTTCTGCTCCGGAAAAATGCATTTTCAGGGCAATCGGTTGACATTTGGAATGAAGTATTCTCGATACGATCAAATATAATTTGTCCCCTATCTTTCAAACCATCAAATGTCAAATTCCATTGAAGGATGGCTACGATGACGATGGATTAAAAAATCTTTGCAAAATTCGAAAATTTTTAAATTTTATTTTCTGCTCTGGAACAATGCATTTTTAGGGCAATCGGTTGACATTTGGAACGAAATATTCTATATGCAATCAAATATAATTTGTCCCCTATCTGTTAAAACATCAAATGTCAAATGCCATTAAAGGATGGCTACGATGACGATGGATTAAAAAACCTTTAAAAACTCGAAAATATTTCCATTTTATTTCCTGCTCCGGAAAAATGCATTTTTAGGGCAATCCGTTGACATTTGGAACGAAATATTCTCGATACAAACTGTCAAATTCCATTGAAGGATGGCTACGATGACGATGGATTAAAATGCCTTATGGAAATGAAATGCCTTAACGCATGTCTGAGAAAATAGTATATACAGCCGACTTTTTTACCCGGGATGCATTTAAGAACACATCCCATTGTGAGTCAAAAAATCTATGGCTATCAACCTTTCGGGGACGAATATTTTCCTCCAACCGAATTAAGCGCCACCTAAACATCTCAACATTTCAACAATTTATATCCACTCTATGTTCACTCTGATTACTGACCAAAATTATATTCACTCTTAGTTTTGTTGTTGTTTGTGTGTAAAAATCTGCTGAGCTGCTTATTCACTCTTTCAAAAAACAAGACTAATGTAAAGCTATAGCCGTTTTTTGTGAATTACTATTATTTAAAGCGGATAAATGACCTGATATGCGTTTTTTTAAGTTTTTGCATCGATGTTTCAACATACACATTAGATCAACATATTATTCCATCATCTAAACATCTCATTTTATAGACAATATTTGATTTATCATCTTTTAATATTTGCTTTAAAGATTTGAAAATAAAGATAATCAAAACATTAATAAATTGATATTTTAATCCTTAATTTAATAGCTTTACTGCCAAATGTTCCACTATTTTCATACAAAAATGTTAAATATTTGTTAACTGTTTTATTTAAGGCTGGCTGGACAAGGCACATAAACCTTTGCCAGACCGTATTGATACGAACGGCTCTTGTACCGTTGTATAGGTCGTTAAGATTTGAAGTCGAAGCTCTGTTGCTTCGGCTAGCTGGACAAGGTGTATTTTATTTTGTATTTTTATTTATTTCAAATCGCTTACAAGGTAGGACAAGAGTCTTATAAATTGTTGAAAGCCTTTAAATTAAGTTAAGATTTTGATTTAAATATTTAAGAAAACAATTTACATATTTATTTATTATAGAATATGAAGAAAAAAAAAAAAAGAGTGAGGAAAAAAATGATTTGCCAAATAGTTGAAAAGTAAAAATTTAATTCTTCTTGTGCTTCGTACACTTCTCATAGTTATGGGCAGAGAGTTCCAAAGGCGTATAACATGGACGAAAAATTGATGCTCAGTAATTAGAAAATTGTATCGAGGTAGTATAAGAGCAAATGACCTTGTTGAATGAGGGAAATTCAGTTTACCGTGTAAGTATTCAGGCTGTTTTGTTTGAATGATTTCATGTAGAAAGCTAAGTGAGCGAAATTTTAATAAATTTGTCGAGGCTACAACCAGAAATACGAGCTGTAAAAGAGGAAACATGGTCATAGCGTCGTAGATTAAAGACATAGCGGGCAATATTGTTATATGCGACATTTAATTTGCGGTTAGAGGCTGAGTCCAAGTTGCAAAAAATTTCGCATCCATATAACACCATAGGTAGTAAAAGCGTTTTGGCAAGAAGTAGTTTGGACGAAACTTTGAGTGACCTGGAGAGCGCGGAGACTACCATAGACTTTACCAATTGCTCTAATTAGGAGGTCGTTCCATGTGAGGGAACGATTGAAATCCATTCTTAGGTTTCTAGCACTGCTAACATATTCGATGCTTTCGTTTTCAAGCTTCAATTGGCTTAAGACCGATAAATCAAAGATTGTTGAAGTTGAATTATTGATTCAAAATAGCCAATTTTTGTGGACTAAAGGCCGTTAAAAGCTATTTTGAATCAATAATTCAACAAGTCCAATTAAATAGTGCTAAGTCTTCTACTTGGCTGATGTATTTCAGTAGTATATAGAATTTGTATTATAAAAACCTTCATATAAAAACAAAGCCTGGCCCTGGCCAAAATTTCCAGCTTAATGATTGAGAATTTTGATCTTGTTGGATATAGTTCACATTGGATTTTTGTCAAAAAGTTCATGTAAGTTGAACTGAACTTAATAAAAATTGCGTATTGACAAGGCCCTCACTAGTCAACTGATGAGTCCAAGTGAGATCGCCGGAACGAAACGCCAATTTTTATGGACTAAAGGCCGTTAAAAGCTATTTTGAATCAATAATTCAACAAGTCCAATTAAATAGTGCTAAGTCTTCTACTTGGCTGATGTATTTCAGTAGTATATAGAATTTGTATTATAAAAACCTTCATATAAAAACAAAGCCTGGCCCTGGGCAAAATTTCCAGCTTAATGATTAAGAATTTTAATCTTGTTGGATATAGTTCACATTGGATTTTTGTCAAAAAGTTCATGTAAGTTGAACTGAACTTAATAAAAATTGCGTATTGACGAGGTTTTAAAAATAATTAATTTTGTATATATAAAATTTCGTTAACATTTTTGGGGAACAAAATTGGTAAGCCAATTTTAAGTATTTGTTAATTTTGAGTTGTCCGTCGACAACCGTCTCCAAGTGCAGTCGCAAATTTGTTTTGCTCCCCAAATTCTACCTTTTTAACTACCTTCAATTTGTTGCCTTTTGCTGTCTTTTCTAGCACAACGCGTGTGTCTATAATATATACATATATATATAAAATATAAATAACTGACCCCCATATTGTGTCTCTGTCCCCATATTATTCAATAACATTTGTGATTACCCCTGCAGTTTTTGGTTGCAGCGCATTTTATTTAAATCGATTTATTAACTGACCCCTCTCAATTTTTGTGATTTTTTTTTTGTGCTATGTAATAACTATGTCAGTAAAGTGTGGAAACATTAATTGCACAATTTCTTGTGTTGCTGCAGATCTTATTAAATGCAACGGAATCTGCAATCTGGGTTTTCATCCCCATTGGATAGGTTTGAGTAGAAACATTAAACCACATATTCCGGAAATTATTGTTAAGTACTGTTTATTCTGTGATGAGTGTAAGTCTTTGTCGCCTGCTCATATATTGCGGGCAATTAAGTGCAATAACGACCAGCTTAGATTGATTACTGACTCTTTATCTGAACTGAAGCTAGAAGTTCGCCACAACAGTCTCAGCTGTATCACAACATTTAACGATAATCTTGATCCAATTAATGCTTCATTGGACAAGTTAGAAAATAAAATTAATAACTTAAAACCACGCCAAGACCTCACGCCTGTTCATTCGGATGTCAATAAAGAGCTAAACAAAATGTTTGATTTGCTCTTACAGATCGATTCGAAACTCGAACCCCCACATCAAATACCCAACTAAAATAAAAACGATTTGGATAACGTGAAATCATACCTAGCCCAAGGCTCGATGGCGGTTAGTTCCATATCTAGAGATATGGTCAAATTTGACCAACGTATGGACGAAATACTCAACGGAATTGAATGCATAAAAAACAATCGGATGGATCAAACTAGTCGATTAATGTTGTTGCGGATAAAATACGTTATCTCTACAGCAAAATCGATAGTAATGTTGGAACGTCCAAAAACAAATCTATTCTCGATGAGATACTTGCCATCAATAATGAACCCACTTTAGCTCCTGATTTAACTGTTCCCGAAACAATCTCGCTCTCAACACCTGAACCGATGTTTATAATATGTATATATATAATATTCCTTCCACTCAATCATCTTCATCTTCGATCAACGCCTCGGTCCCTCCTGTCTCATCAATTTCAACTACAACGACTTCTTCACCACCCAGATCTTCTTCTTCAACTGATGCTCTTACTTCTTCCGTGATCATATCCGCTTCAAAAGCTCATCCTGCCTCAACAACGCAACCTGCTTCTGCGTCATCCTGATCATCATCTCGTGAACTTCATGCTAAGGAGCCAGTTCGAATGGTTTTTCTAAACCAACAATAGCTCCTGTTTCATCAGCTACTGCTTCTTCTTCCAGCTTTCCTGGACCACCTACCGACAGAGCACAAGTTAAGTATCTCATCAAAGGCTTACCCAAAAGTACTGATGTACATTGGCTCTCTAACTGGTTCGCTTTTCATTACAAAATCAATAATGCGCGTTTTAAAAGGATTTTCCAATCGGACCGTTATAATAATTCTACGTTTATCGCATACATGCCAATAAAATATGACTGGATGTTCTTCTCCCCTGGATCTAATGTTACTGCATATGATGGTGTAGAGTTTCGCCGCTTCAAAAATACTGCTCCTGCTCAGAAGTCAAAAATATCCTTTAACCGTCCACATAGACCTGACCCCAACTGGCAGTTTAAATTTGTTAGATATCCCAACTTTAACAATATTCATCCTTTTCGTTCCTATAACACTTTTGATGGTACCCATAACTTCTGCCCTCCTGCCCTCCAAAATAATCTTCCAAAATGCTTGTCGCTCTACTACCAAAATGTCAGAGGGCTTCGTACTAAAACCTCGTCTGTTTATCTAAATTCGTCTAGTGTACCTTATGATATGTTTGCATTAACTGAAACTAATCTTTTACCTAGTATTAATGATAACGAACTCTTTAACCCCGACTTCAATGTTTTTCGTGCTGATGGTTCTCTGGATAACGATGTGCCCTTTGGTCGCGGTGTTCTTTTAGCAATTCATAATCGCTTCGACTCATCACTCTTCAAAATCTCTGACTCCTCTTCTTTTGAATTTGTCTGTGTCAAATCAAAGGTTGAAAAAATTACCCTTTATATAGTCTGCTGTTACATACGGCCTTGTCAGCCTATTCAATCTTACCAGGTCGCAGTTGATGCTCTTGATTCAATCTTTGAATCAGCTGACTTATCTGATGTAGTGTTAGTTCTTGGTGATTTTAATCTTCCGAATCTCCAATGGAACCTCTCTGATGATGAATCTCACTATATGACTGCAAATGCCACTACCGATAAAGAAATCCTGTTCACAGATTGCCTCTCCAACTTAAATCTTTTCCAAGTGAGCGGAATCAAAAATAATTTAGGCCGTCAACTTGACCTTGTCTTCTCTTCTGATGTTGATAATTGCATTGTCTCAGCGAGCGACCACCTTCTTTCGACTCTAGACTCTTACCACCCCCCTCTATTTCTTACCTTTTCCTATAACTCCTCCCATACCATCACCCCATCGGAATTCGTAAATGTTTTTAATTTTCGTAAAGCGAACTTTCACAAACTCAATAACTTCTTACGCACTCCCGATTTCAGTAGTATCCTTGAAAGTCGCGATATTAATTCTTCTTTCCAACTGTACCTCAAAAAAATACTTCCTCAAGTCCTCCGTGGTATAATAGTGAACTTAAGTCCCTTAGAAACAGAAGAAATAAACTCTGGCGTCGGTACCTGCAATCTCGTTCCGGACATGATTTCTCAAATTTCCAGTCCACGGATACTCTATTTTCTGAAGTCTGTAATTCCCTTTACCATGAATACCTGAATAGAATGCAATCCAACATAATATCTGACCCTAAGACTTTTTTCAATTTCATTAATGCTAAAAGAAAATCCGATAGCTACCCTTCTACCCTAATGTACTTGAACGCAAGTTCAGATGATCCCAAAATTATAACTAATTTATTTGCCGGATTTTTCAGCAAATCTTTCTCTGTTAATACCTCTCAACCGGACTCAGATTATTTTTCTTACTTAGAAACTTGCACCCAAACTTCTTTATCTTCTATTGTCATTCCCTCGTCTATTGTTGATGAAAAGATCAATAAACTTAAAGATAAATACACTGGTGGCCCTGATGGTTTAACTTCAATAATTTTAAAAAAATGCTCTTCTTCCCTGCTGAAGCCCTTGACTGCTCTCTTCCAACTCTCAATTTCTCAAGGGATTTTTCCTTCCCATTGGAAACACTCTTATATAATCCCGATCCATAAAAAAGCCCCCAAGAAAGATATCTCTAATTACCGCCCTATCGCTTAACTCTCGTGCATCCCCAAGCTCTTTGAAAGCATAGTTTATGACACAATGCTCTTTCACTGTAAGCAAATTTTTTCCCCCAGTCAACATGGGTTCCTCAGTGGTAGATCATCTACAACTAACTTAGTTGATTTTGTCTCTGAAGCAATTTGTGCAATGGAAAGTGGCAAAGAAATTGATGTTATTGCAACTGACCTTAGTAAAGCCTTCGATAAAATATCCCACAATTTAATTCTCTTCAAACTAAAAGCACTTGGTTTTCAACCTTCTTTTATTGCATGGATTCAATCTTATTTATATGAACGTCAGTACAAGGTCCTTTCTAGAAATTCAGAATCTGACCCAATCTTAGCATCCTCGGGTGTTCCACAAGGAAGCCATCTCGGCCCTCTGATTTTTATCTTAACAATCAATGATGTTGACTGCGTCATCAAAGACTCCTCCATTTCTGTATATGCCAACGACAAGAAAATATACAGATGACCTAGACAGATTTTCTATCTGGTGCCGTAAAAACTTTCTCGAGCTAAACGTTACCAAGTGTCAAGCGATAACGTATTCCCGGAAACGCTCCCCACTCCCTCCTCGTACCTATTTTATTAATAATGAGCCGGTTTTACAAGTTAATTCGTTGCGTGATCTTGGAGTTTTATGCGATAAGGAACTGAACTTCCGATCCCATATCACTAGTTCTATTAATAGAGCCAACTCCGCACTCGGTTTCGTTAAACGATGGTCCAAAGAATTTTCAGATCCCTATATCACTAAATCCCTTTACCTCACATTTGTTGGGCCCCTTCTTGAATATGCTAGTCAGGTTTGGTCTCCTTTTTATACTTCTCATTCACTTCGAATTGAAGCCGTCCAACGTAGATTCCTTCGTTTTGCTCTTCGTGGGTTACCATGGCCTGATATGTTTAACCTCCCACCCTATGTTGATCGCCTAAAGCTTTTAGACTTGCAACCCCTTGATATACGCAGGAAAGTGGCAGACATTGTTTTCCATCAACTTTTAGCTGGCAATATCGATTGCCCTGCACTTCTTCAAAGAATTTCACTCTACACCAACCCTAGAAGTCTCAGATCGGCGTCACTCTTTGATCTCAGCTTTCACCGCACCAACTACGGATGTAACGAACCTATGAATCGCATGCTACGTGCTGCTAATAGTATGCAAAACTCCTTTGACTTCCACTCCTCCAAAAATTACCTAAAAATCTCTCTATACCAAAATTCTTAGCCCCAAACCCCTTTTAGCTTAGTAGTTTTTAAGCTTTTTTGTAGTTAGTCGTAAGTTATTTTAAGATTTAGCCGTAAGTTTGCTTGTATTAAGCTAATAAAGTTAAACAAATTCTTGGGTCGGGAGGGGGTCCTGCCCTCTCTCTCCCCATGAGTCTGTTGCTAAATACTAACAATACTAAAAATTGAACTTTACAAAAAAATCTGCTACCCGTTTTCGAAATATCGAATTTTCAAAACATAATTTTGAATTTTTTTTCAAAAATCCAAAAATTATTTTGTAGAAAATTTTGCTACGCACTTTTATTTATATTTGTAACAAGCTTCTGTATAAAAATCTAATTTTATTCGGTTGATCAGATATTAAGATAGTCAAAAATCAATGAAACCGTTCAAGGTACTGTTAATAAACGTAAAATATAAAATTTAAAAATTTTAAATGGTAGATCGTACTAATTTTAACACACAAAAAAACTTTTATCAAAATCGTAGGAGTTGTTTTTGAGAAAAAAATATTAAAAAAAAAAAAATTTAAACATTTGTATGGGAGGCACCGTTATTTTTGGGTATAAGAATAATTTTTGTCAAAAATCTTCTAGATAAAGTTAAAAAAAACTGCTATTTACCAAGTTCCATAAAAATCGACGGAGTCGTTTTTGAAATATTGAGTTTTCAAAAAAAAAAATTTCAAACTTTTTTTAAAAATCTAAAAAATATTTTTTTTGAAAATTTTGGTACCCAATATTATTTAGAATGTGTCAGTAATTCTTCATAAAAAAAATTGATCAAAATCAGTTTAACCGTTTTCGAGAAAAGCGAAAATCAAAAAGTGGTTCGTTGGGAGGTACCATTAATAACCATTTTTCGGAACCATTTTTTTTTATTAAACGGCAACCTATAACTATTTAAATTTATTGAGTTCTTAAAAACAAATTTGGTAGCGCTGGATTTGAGAAAATAAGTTTTTCCTTTTTGGCCAAAAAATTTTGTATGACAGCTACTGTTAGTTTTGGTCCTAAAAAAAAGAGAAAAAAAACGGGTGGGGGAATGTCCAAAAAATGCTAGGTACCAAGTTTAAAGAAAATTGACCCATACGTTTAGGCTGTAGTCGAACCGACAGACAGACAGACAGATAGACAGACAGACAGACAGACGGACGTTTTTGCGAGACCCACGTTTTTCATCTTCGCTATCATCGTAATTTCAAGTTTGATCAAAATCTCGAGTCCGATATTTTGTACGAGTACATAACTTGCCATATAGTACCTTAATGTTCACAAGTAAAAAGTGTGACAGTGAAAAAACGAAAAATTGTGAGAGCGTTAAAATTAAAAGTGTGGCAGTATGAAACTGGAAAGTGTCACAGTGTGAAAATAAAAAGTGTGAGAGCGTGAAAATAAATAAGTATGGCAGTGTGAAAATAGAAAAGTGTGAGAGTGAAATTAAAAGTGTCAGTGTAAAACTGCAACAGTGAATGTGAAAGTGACAGAAACAACGTTTGAGTGAATGTGTCAGTGAGAAAGTGCTAGTGCGATGTTATGAAAGTAATGTGTAATGTACTATAGTTTAAAGGGAGGTCTCCCCAGAATCAAATCCAAAGCTATTGTAATTGCGTTTGAGTATATTGGTAAAAGACACATGTTCTCTTTCAACATTTGGAAATTTGAATTGCAAAACATTTTCTATCAGAGCCAGAGACAGGGAAAGAGTTACGCACGAGCAGTACATTGACAGCACATAAGTATATACCTAGCAGCATGTGCATGTTCACACAAGCATATTAACAGAAGCAGATAGAACGATTGAGACTAAAGCCTGATTCACAATGCGACGAGGAAACGCGACTTGAGTGTGACGAGAAACGCTGTAATCTTTTTCGACTTACAAAATTCAATTCAACTCAATTTATTGTTAAAATTAAAAATAGGTACATTAAGATTAATATCTTTTAAAGTACTTAGATATAGATAAAGTGGAATGTATATTTTGTAAGTGAAATATAATATCATTAAAGAAAAAATAACCTAAAAACTAAAATTTACAATATTGAGTAAAGCAGCTAAGAGAAAGGGTATTACAGGGAAAGATAAAGTTAAAATAGGACTGAAAATGTAGAAGGGTAGCACTTTTAAAACGATTTTTGTCCGAGATTGTTCTTAAATTTATCGGCAAGGAGTTCCACAATTTAATTGCATAAATAAAGAAGAGGCGTGAAGAGTTCAAAAATCGAAAACGAGGAGGAATGAGGCAAAATGTTTTAAGCGAGCGCGGAAAACTAAGCTTGTCGTTCAAATACACTGGAGTCTTATTTATAATAATATTATGTAAGAAAATGCAGTTTCTAGCATCGATGTAGCGCTTAAGGGAGGTTCCAAGCAAGCCCTCTGTAAAATAAGATGCATGGTCATACCTACGCAAACCGTAAATATATCTTACCGCACCATTAAATGCTACTTGTAATTTTCGTTGCGCTAGAGAATCTATATTACAGTAAACATACTCGGCATGGGTTATTACGGGCAGAATTAACGATGGCACTAGCTTTCGTCTAGTCTCAGTATTGGTAAAACTCGCAGTTATCCAAATTTGCGAAGACATGCATACATTTTTTTTATAACATTTTTTGTATGTTCGTATCCTGACAAGTTGTGAGTGATTATAAAACCGATATTTTTAACAGTAGTAACCATTTTGAGCTTACTTCCAGACAGAATAACGTCAGGCAAACTCCTGAGAAGTGGTAATTTGTTGGATATCGGGATTGGTCACAGGGGTTTTACCCCCCCCCATGTTTGAGGAGTGCATTTCTAAATCACACAGGGGTCACAGGGGTTTACCGCCCCCCAATGTTTGAGGAGTGCATTTCAAAATCACACTTTTTCGCTTCAGTAGGTATGATATTTTTCTAATTTTAGTATAAAAAGTATCTAGGTTACTTCATAATTTTTAATGAACGTAGTAAGGTACCTATCGTACCTACCCTGACAATTTTTAAGTACAACCGCAAGTATAACCCCTTTTGCTTGAACTGCATACGGCACCTATATCTAAAGCGGCCCATGCACATTATGCAATTGTGCACACAGTTGTCATACACGCACACAGTACAAATCGAGAAACCGGCACAGAAACTCTAAATATTTTGATTTTTTCTATACCGTGTGCTACTAGACACATAACGGTCAAAGAGTGCAAGAAGGATCTGTTTCCTAACACCCATAAGCTTCTAAAAATTCTGGCGACATTACCGGTTTCAACATGCAAACCGGAAAGAACATTTTCGACAATGAAACCTCTGAAAACTTATTTAAAAAATTCTACCGGTGAAGAAAGACTAAAAGGATTGGCGTTAATGTCAGTTCATCGACAAATTGAGATTGACACTGAGGAAGTTATCGATGTATTTGAAGCTAAAGCCTAGTAAAAAAAAATCCCATACAAAAATGACACAGCGAAATCATAAACGAGAATTTCGTCCTACTTTTCGTTTAGCAGTACGCTGTTCGATGAGCGAAATTGATAATTGTAACAGATTATTTGGAGAGGTCTCCGCTCTTTTTTCTTTAATTTTGTTGCGGGAAATTCTCCACTTCTAATTTTCTGCCGGGGAAATTGGAAAGCAAATATCTTCATACATCGCATGAATTCGTGATGCGTTGCTGCCACATTGACATTTCATCGGCATGCAACGCACGTATTTGATATTTTCAACGCACATTAAATTTCTTTTCGAAGATCTGTCCGATTGGCCTATCGGAACGGCTATAATGATACAAAATTCGTACATTTCTTAGAAATCGGAGAAAATTTTCTTCCGATCGGATACGATGATAAGGCTGATATTTCTTGCACGCATTATAGTGTGCAAGGTAAATGCACTTGAACTTGCGAAGGCCAACAGGGAATATGATCCCCATCCACGATTCCCATAGTCAGGAAATGCTCACTACACAATTGCCCTTGCACGAGCATTTGGTTATTTCTAATTATATTTTTGAAACTAATTTGACTTAATCTTAAGCTAGACGTAGAAGCGAGACGATTAAAAACTAATTAAATCCGGAAAACGTTGCGTTTTATTTGATCGTGTTGTAAGTCAAACAGTTGGGCCAACCTATGGTTGGCGTTCGCGATTTTTGTTAAGATCCCTCTCGTGAGGATCATTAACTGGCGCCCGAGTAGGGACCGGTGTCGATTTCGTGTCCTTTTCGCCTAGAGATCTGTGCCAAGGCCAATACGCTCCTTCTAAGTGAACGTCACTGTACCCATGAGAACACAGTAGACCATTTTGACCACCTTGATTACAAAATTTCTGCATACCCATGGGAACATGCGGATATCCTAGAAGGCTAAAGGATGCGACGGTGGAGTTGTGCGTGCCATTAGTAGGTCTATTAAGTTAGACTAAACGGGATAAACTTCCATTAATAGGTCTATTAAGTTAGACTAAACGGGATAAACTTCCATTAATAGAAGGAATATTTGACTGTTAACAGTCGAATTGTTTGACTGTTAACAGTCGAATTGAATCGCCCGTCTGCTTGATAGTGTGAAAGAACTACACGTATTTGATGGAAATCCAACCCAGTATGTGTCTTGGGTTCATGCATGGTAAGCCGATCTATCGGGTGATACTGCAGCATGTGCGTGGAAAAGTGCGAGGATCTGCCGATGCTGCCCTAGTATCGCACAATATATTTGGCAGTGGTTGGTCCCAAATGAAGCAATGCCTCTCTCTGCATTATGCAGACAAGAGAGATATGCGCACTTTGGAACACCAACTAAACCAACTTAGCCAGAGGGGTAGTAAGATAGATGAGTTTTACGCGGCGGTAAACCACCAGTTGTCTTAAATGATAAACAAGATCAAAACGGAATCCTATAGCGAGGAAACCGTAAAAGCACTGGTCGAGTCGTATAGGAATAGGGCTCTAGATGTTTTTGTTAGGGGCCTTAACGGCGATATTTCTAGGATGCTTATGGTACAGCGACCAAAAACTCTACCGGAAGCTTGCTCTGCATGTCTGGAAATGCAGAATCTAAATTTTAGGAATAGTGCGATCCATTTGTCCACTGGACCAAATTTAATAAATTCTCCTATTAACCAAACTTTTAGAAATATGGACGCACGACCATCTCTGCCGCCCAGAAAGCCATTTTACGAATATTCGAAACCATCTTGGGAAGCACCTTCACGGGAAAACGGTACCACTCCCAAGCCTGGACCGAAGCCAATCGTGAGATCAGGGGGTGACCGGACGATTCAAACTCGACAAGTTAACTATATGAATCGTCCGAACCCGTTCAAACGTAGGGCAAGGTCAGATAACTTTAATACTAACAAACATCAAAGATTATACCATGTAGAGGTTGAGCCACAATACGATGCGCGGGAAGAAAGCTATCTTGATGTCGCTGAGGATGCTGTATGCGATGAGATAAATTTTATGACGGACGGGCATCCAGCGTACCATATATAGAATATGTTACGGGGGATGGGTCGGTCTTGAAGTTTCTTGTCGATACAGGGGCGAACAAGAACTTTGTTAGTCCAAAGATTGGACAACGGACCACGCGCATAAAAAACCTCTTGACAGTACGATCAGCCGGTGGGGAAATCAATATTTCGGAATCTGTCGAGGGACGTTTTTTTAAGAAACTTGGCATCGAAACATTATTGAAATTCTATGTGCTGCCAGGCCTTACGTCTTTTGATGGTATTATTGGAGATGACACCCTGAAAGAACTTAAGGCTATTATTGATAGGAGCACTAATGTCCTTAGGTTGAAAAATATCGAGATTCCGTTAAAAGAAAAAATCTCTAAGGAAGTTAACTTTGCTTTAGACGCCCTACTTCCCAAAGATATTAAAGAAAAACTAAATATACTAATAACGAAATAAAACTACCTTTTTGGACCGATTGACGCTAGGAGGACCGTCGCAACCTCGGTTCTCGCAGAAATAAAGACTAGCACGAATGACCCCATATACACTAAAAGCTATCCTTATCCTGCCTGTCTCAGAGATGAGGTTGAAAAGGAAATAGCCAAATTATTAGAGGAAGGAACTATTAGACCCTCTAGAAGCCCATATAATTCGCCTATCTGGGTTGTGCCTAAAAAACCTAAAGCCGATGGTGAGAAGCAATATCGAATGTTAGTTGATTATAAGAGGCTCACCAGTGTCACCATTGGGGATACCTACCCTATTCCCGACATTAATTCCACGTTAGCTAGTCTTGGGGAAGCCAAGTACTTAACGACACTTGATTTGACTTCCGGCTTTCATCAAATATCGATGAAACCGTCTGACATCCATAAAACCGCGTTTTCTACCATGAACGGAAAATTCGAATTCTTGAGACTACCATTTGGACTCAAGAATGCCCCTGCGATTTTTCAGAGAATGATCGACGATGTTCTGAAACCGTTTATTGGAAAGAGCTGTTATGTTTATATAGATGAAATAATTGTCTTTGGCAAAGGAGTGGACGATCATCTTAAGAACTTAGATGCGGTACTAGCTCGGCTCGGTGAGGCAGGTTTAAGAGTCAATCTCGAAAAAACCCACTTCATGCAACAACAGGTGGAATTCCTAGGGTATTTCGTCTCATCTGAAGGTATCAAACCTGATTCAAAGAAGGTTATAGCTATTCAGAACATTGAACCACCGGAAAATCTTAAGGAACTCAAATCGTTCCTTGGTCTCACTTCCTATTACAGAAAATTCATCCGCGATTACGCAAAAATCGCCAAACCTCTGACAAACCTCACGAGGGGAGAAAATGCGCAAGTGAAAGCGAATCAATCTCGGCGTATTCCCATCGAATTGTCTGGGGACGCCCTCAAAGCCTTCAATGACTTGAAAACTCTCCTGATGTCCTCAGAAATTTTGGTTTTCCCTGATTTTCAATAACCATTTACCCTAACGACTGATGCGTCAGACTATGCGATTGGTGCCGTTCTGTCCCAGGATGTAAACGGAAAGGATAGACCAATTGCTTTTATTTCAAGATCCTTAAATAAAAGTGAAGAAAGTTATGCTACGAACGAAAATGAAATGCTGGCCATCGTCTGGGCCCTTGATAACCTTAGATCATATTTGTATGGGGCTAAAAAAATTCTTATTCTGACCGACCATCAGCCTCTTACCTTTTCATTAGGCAATAGAAACTACAACGCCAAATTAAAAAGATGGAAAGCCAGAATCGAGGAGTATAAATACGAATTGGTTTACAAACCCGGTAAATCAAATTACGTGGCTGATGCTCTTTCGAGACTTAGAACCCAAGTTAATCACTTACAAGATTCGGTCAATGAATCTAAGCCGAGTGATAAAATACGGGATGAACAACCTGAGTTTCGTCTGGCTAATGATAGTTCAACGACAGAAACTGCACCCTCTGAATACGGGTCTACGACAGAAACCGCAAAATCGGAAAACGGCTCCACAACCGAAACAGCCCATAGTGCCGAACAAGATGCGTCAGACCTCATTCCTCATGTTCTAGCACCAATAAATGTTTTTCGCAACCAGATTTGCTTCAAGGCAGGGAAAGGCTTGGAAATTCGTGAGGAAGCACATCCAGGGTACCAGCGGCATTATGTCGCGATTGAAGAACCCAACAAGGAAGTTCTCACGGAATTACAAAAAAAAAAATATGTGAGTGCTGGGGCTCACGGTTAAATATGTGTAAACATCAACGTTTGTCCGAGTGCCTAATTTTGTTCCTGAACTCAAAAAAAAGAAACATAGCCATATTGAATAATTAAAACTGCATTACCTATCTGTAGGCAGTGCTTAAAAGTCTAGTGTTGAAAGAACAGCAGCGTAATACTCAGTGGCAGAACCGCTGCAACGAAATTTCCAAGCATTAAAAGGCTGCTGGTGAAGTGTCCAACGAACGGTGAAGGTTCGGTACTGAGAGGTCCTGCTTCGTAGTTCACTCTCAACTTTAAGATGACTTCACATTACACATGGTTATTGTTTATGGTAATCACTCTCTGAGCATCGACAAACAACAACTGTCAGCGGAGAGCACTAAAACCGTGGTTTCAATTAAATGACACCGAACCCAAATTCCAAAGGAACTTAATGGTTTGACTGACAGGGGCCAAATTAAAATATACAGTTAGAACTGTCAACGAACTTGCAACCCTTATGAAACTCCATCTTTCCATCGAGTAAAACTTACAAAAAGTTCAGTCTTAATTTTAAACTGAACGAACCTCAAATGAATGTCACTGTAAATCAAATCAAACTGAAATCAGTGAAATCGCAGTTTCAATCGATTGACACCACAGCCAATCGCCTATATGGAATGGGACGTTGCGATTTTTAATGAATGTTCATTTTGTGCAAGTGCAAAAGTAGCCGATAACCCTGCAATTAGTTCAACCTCAGCAATTTTGTGTACTGCACCCACCTACGTCCCTCGCCAAAACGTGCTTAAAAGTTGCAAGAAGAAATTGCATCGTTTAAAAGCAGTAGGTAAACATAGAAGTAAAGTTCAGATTTGTATCACTGAACGCACCCGGTATCTACCATACCTACATCCATTGACCTTCCATACCTACAGTCAATTGTCAATCCCTACAGCTGACTATTATTGATTTTGTTTTCTTTTTAGTTTTTAGTGTCACGTGTCATTTTTGTTCGGGCAATAACTAAAAATTAAAGAATAAAATATAAAAATATAAGTGTAAAAATGATAAAACATAATCTAATCGTCGCGTCGGTCGCGCTAAAAATAATTTGCTTTCGTCGCTGGCAAAAAAAAAAAAAAACAAACGAGTGGTCGCGATAAAATATGATCTAATCGTCGGTCGCGGTAAAAACAATTTGTTTTGGTCGGGGAAAAGCAGATTTCGTAACGTAACGTGCTACAACGTAAAGTGCACGACGTAACGTTGCACAGGAAAGTTCACGTTTTTTTTTCACTCTACCGCCAGCATAGATGTTTACACATCAAAAAACTAAACCCTAATGTATTAAATGGTATTAAAATGCCAGAATGTTACTTAGGCATGCTCCAGGAGGTTTTAATTGAGCACTTCACGAAATATAAAATACGGATCACCCAAAGGATGGTTGAAGATGTTCTGAATGAAGACCGAAAATGTGTACTCATTATGAACGAGCACAGGAGAGCCCACAGGAATGCTCGCGAGAACAAAGAGCAATTGCTGGAGAGATATTATTTTCCTCGCATGAAAAGCCTAATTACGAAATACGTTAGGGCTTGTGAAATCTGTAATACTAATAAATATGACAGACATCCTATTCGCCCTGAGTTCCAACCTACTCCTATCCCTAACTATCCATGTGAGATCCTTCATCTAGACATAATTGAAGTACAGAACGAAAAGTTCATAAGTTGTGTCGACAAGTTTTCTAAATTTGGAAAGCTCTTACATATTAAAAACAGATCGGTCTTACGCCTAAGAGACAAGATAATTAAAGTTCTTCATTATTTTACCGTCCCCAAAATCCTTGTGACTGACAATGAATGTAGCTTCGTGAGCCCTATAATTGGAAACTTCATTGAATTGTTAGGTGTAAAAATGTATCGAACCCCTATACATCGATCTGAGGTTAATGGGCAGGTTGAAAGATTTCATTCAACAATCCTTGAAATCTTCCGTTGGCTCAAAGTAGAGTATAGAGATTTGCGATTAATAGAACTACTAAACATTGCAGTCGACAGGTATAATAACAGTATCCACTCGGTTACGAAACTCAAACCTTCAGACGTATTCTTCGACAGATCTCCGAGAATTAATTACCAAAACCTTACAGACTTTAGGAGGAAAATAAACCATGATTTGAAAGCTGAAATCAAGAGAAAGCAACGACAAACGAACCTTTACTGGAACAAACACAGAACCTCTCCTAAAAAATATAAGAAAGGCGATGTCGTATACACGGCATCAAGAGGTATCAAAGCAAAAAATAAGCCTCTTTTCCAAAAAGATATAGTGGCTAAGAACAATCGTGTAACGGTCACGACCAATACGGGCAGAAAAATTCATAAGACCCACATAAAAAATTTAAACCAAGGTCCGAATGCTAAGGCTCCTCGATAGTATAGTGGTCAGTACACCTGTTTTTTATGCGGGAGACTGGGGTTCAATTCCCCATCGGAGAGCTAAATAAAAAAAAAAAGAAAAAAAGGGCAATGGCACCTAGCGTGCACAATAGTAACAATAGTAAATTTTTTTTCTTTTGCACAAAGCACAAGGCACCAAGCACAATAAAAACCAACAGTTTGAAGACTGTTATTAATTGAATAATTTAATTTAATTAATTTAATTTAAAATTTCGTTTTTACTTGAAACGATGTGAAATAAAAACTAATAAGATCATAATCAGAATGTAAAAATCAAAAGGAATTTTTTCGGTCGTATGTGACCTTACTTTAATTTTTTAACATCCTTTTGTTTTACCAGATTATCCTATCTCAAAATTCTCGTATTAATTATTATTCCTAGAATAAATTTATAATAACTAATATTAATTAATATTGTATAAATTAAATCGTTAGAATGTGTAAATTAAATAATAATTTTAATTCTGTATTTGAAACATTTATATATCTTTTAATCACTCTTATATATCATATACAGTTTCTTAATAATAACGGCCGTACAAGGGTTCAGCATATTCGAATATAAGTCTCCAAACTGGTTCACATCATCCGCTTGGACAAATTCGAGGAACTGCTGAATAAAATGACAGAAATTGTTGAAGTAGAAATCACTCAGTTTGAGAGGAAAATTTTCGCACGTCATCACCTAACTCAACTTCATGAATGCCTCTATTCGCTGAAAGGAAAAGCTCATAGGAAACAAAGATCTATCAACTGGATCGGATCCGCATGGAAGTGGCTGGCGGGCAATCCCGACGTAGCAGACTGGGACAAAGTACTCAAAAATGAGGAGGATATAATTGCCAATAACAACCAACATTATAAGATAAATGAGAGAGTCCTAAAGATAACAGAGGACATCACAGAGAAAATAAACTGGGTTATCAACAGCACTACCAATCAAGTGGCTTCATCTAACAGAGCCAAGCATGAGCAGAGTATAATAGACGAACTCCTGGTGATCAAAGATGAAGTCAACGAAATCGTTCGTTCCTGCCAAATGGCAAGAAGTAGAATAGTCAATACTAATCTCCTGGACCAAGAAGAAATCAACAGGGTCATCAGCGAAGTCGAGACCTTACCGTATGCAAATGTGGTAAAAGCTTTACAATTCGGCAAGCCGTCGGTTTTCACTAACAATACTATACTCAATTATTGAAGAGAAGCAAGTGGATCTACCTTTTGCCAACATTTTGGCGAACCACGAGGAAACCTCCGGAGTAACATCCAACTTCCTAAATATTGTCAATGTGACAGTCTGTGACGAAAGCTCCCTAGAAAAACTGGACGAAGATGGCTGCATTGTTCGATTATTAAAAGGAGGACATGCTAGTTGTATAATACGTTCTAACACTGCAATGATAGTGGAATTAATCAAGGAAGACACCATATTCGTGACAAACTTCAATGGAGAGTTAATCAGCAAAGGTATCCCGAAAGAGCTTTCTGGCACGTATCTGATTCAACTTTACAATGAATCAATTCAGCTCAATAACAGGACATTTACAAGAACAACAACTTCGCTTCAAGCATTTCCTCCAGTTCTAACAAATACCAGCGCAACCGAACATAAAATCGACATCGAATATCTCCACAACATGAGCATGAATAACATCAAAATCCTGAGCGGTCTATCGAGTAAATTGAATGCATATACGGCTACCGATGTGACAATCCTTTTATTATTTGCGGCCGTAGTCCTGATGATATGGTGCAAAATACACAGGAAGGTTGACTTACCTAAGACACAAATACTTCCACCGACGACATCATCACCTAGCATCTCATCTTAAAGTGTTGGTCTACGGGACGTAGATTTTTGAGGAGAGGGTAGTTAACACGAAGCATTTCCTGCGACTCCAACTTTAACTGATGACGACGCATTATAGTGTGCAAGGTAAATGCACTTGAACTTGCGAAGGCCAACAGGGAATATGATCCCCATCCACGATTCCCACAGTCAGGAAATGCTGACTACACAATTGCCCTTGCTCGAGCATTTGGTTATTGCTAATTATATTTTTGAAACTAATTTGACTTTAGTCTTAAGCTAGACGTAGAAGCGAGACGATTAAAAACTAATTAAATACGGAAAACGTTGCGTTTTATTTGATCATGTTGTAAGTCGAACAGTTGGGCCAACCCATGATTGGCGTTCGCAATTTTTTTAAAGATCCCTCTCGCGAGGATCATTAACTTACTTTTGTAGTGATACCATTTAATATTGATGTTATGTTCCTACCTAATAAATAAATAATAACTTTGATTGGAACTGTACGATTATCTTTTATGTAAATAATAACTTGTAAATTTTTCTGTTTAGATACCTATTCAACGGAACTGCATGATATATACAATCATACATATGTACATAATATGTATATGCATTAATCTACATGGCCAAATGTTCAAAACAAAATTGTTTATGATATGGTTGAATTTCGGCTAATGGGCTATTCTAGTTTTGATTACTAATTGGTGAATTTTTTTCCCGAATTATATCCCTCCCCGAAAAAATTGTCTGGCTACGGCCTTGCTTCAAAATGGTTTTTTCAAACGCCTTTGAGAGAAACGGGAGAATGGCGATTGGCCGGAACTCCGTAGCAAAACCCGTTCGCTTTTTAGGAACGGGAATAATTTTAGCTTCCTTCCATTTTGAAGGAAACTCGGAGGTGGTTAATATGTTATTGAATATGTGAGTTATAAAAGACAATATAAAGGGAAGCAATAACTTAACGAACTTAGGTTCCATTAGGTCAAGGCCAGTAGCATTCAACTTTATTGATATTATTGCCTCAACTATGTCTTCCTCTCGTATTCTTATGAAGCAGAGCGAGCTGTTGACACCAGTTAATTCCTCTTTAATAGAGGAATCAAAGGTGTAACAACGTTTGTTGAGAGAATCACAATCGATGTCAACAGCAAACTTCGTAGGTTGTTTCCCAATACCGATCTCACGCAAGTTTTTCTATTCTATGGACCAAGTTTGTGTTCGTAGTAAAATCTTTTTGCCATTCTCACCATTATGACGATTTGATTGCGAAGCCTGCAATAAGATTTGTGAAAGTACTCGAATTTGTACCGCCTCCATTGACTGTAAGCGGCACCTCGTTTAAACATCAGAGCAGAGATGTCGCCATTCAGCCAAGGTGGAGACGAATGCTTAATAATGTTTGTTTTTAAAGGGACATGAACATAAAAAAGTTAATTGACATTATGCCGTAGAAAACAGAGTTGTTCATTTACATTTTGCATGAGGTATATAGAATTCCAGTCTATGCAGTTAAAGTCGCGTAACAATTTGGATATATTTAAATTTTTATAGTCTCGATACTGAAAACTTTGTTGATCAATCCGACAAGCTATATCCCAACATACAAAAATTAAATCATACTTGGAGAAACCAGGTGCTAAAAGCTGCGTGTAAAGCAAGACCTTACCAACATCGCTAGAAAAATAAAGATTTAGTAGAGAACTTGTCTCTTTGTTGAAGTGGGTAGGGGTAGAGTTGTTAACGAAACTCAGATTGAGTGCCTTAAAAAGGCAAACAAAGTTATCAGCTAAACGTTTATCTAACAAATTGGAGTTAAAATCGCCAGACAGTAAGGTAAAAGAGTAACAACAAGAAATCGACTCCAAAGTCGTAACCAATGGTAATGTACTTATGTGGTTATATGGTCTGTAGACTGATCCAACCAAAATATTGCCAGTGTTACACATGATACTCTCAAAAACATATTCCAAAGGACAATCGTCATCAGATTTACATATCAACCTACAACTAATCCCCTCACGCACATACAGGGCAGCGCCACCACCAGAAGTATGCTTTCTATCGACTCGAAAAAGCTTGAAACCTTTCAAACTATAAAAATCGTCACATATGTCTGGTTGAAACCAGGTTTCAAAATAATATTTTGTGTAGATGCTGACCATTGCTTACGGCAAATTAGGTCGACGTCACTACGGCAGCTTCTAAACCTTCAACGTTGTTAACAGCAAAGCTTTCTCCACCACCTATTAGTTTCATGAAAACAGATCCATCTTTGTGTACGCACTGAACAGTTGGTGATTATTCCTCATGCGGATAGCATGGTGGAGAATAAGTGCGAGTGTTTTTATATAAGCTTTCATTCAGAAAACAAGCGTTGTCGGACTCTATACCCAGGTCACGCAGTGAGAGTTTTTGCTCCTTGTATAACGTAGCTGACACTATTCCTCCTTACCTTTGGTAAGGCGAAGCAAAATGTACTGATTTAAGATTTAGAAAGTTTTATTTGGTCTTCAACACTAAGGCCAGGCGCGCACATGCAACTAAACAGTTTGGTTTCGATTTTGAGCACTCGGGATTATATGAGACTCCGCCGGTTTATGTGCGCGGACTCTCATATAATCCCATAGTGCTCAAAATCGCAACCAAACTGTTTAGTTGCATGTGCGCGCCTGGCCTAAAGGTTTACAGACCATTATCCTTTTATGTTTACATATCACTTATCAATAATTTTACTTGTAATGACCATCTATTTTTTCCTCAACGACCATCTATTTTTTCTCCAATCAACACTATTTCTTTATTAATTCATTTTTACTTTCAATACTATATCTTTCTTTATAAAGGGTCCGCCATCTAACGTTTTTTTTTCAACTAGTGCTTATTTCGTGAATGGTAACACTTAGCTCATGTCTGATTTGACAGATAATTAGTTTTATCCTTCCTCTGAACGAATATGGTTGTGTGTACGCTTCGCTAAGTGGGCCTGCGATCGACTTAGAGAAGATGCCGATTTTGCCAAAAAAATCATCTTTTCAAATGAAGCTCATTTTGATCTTGGCGGGTAGTAAACAAGCAAAATTGTCGCATTTGGGGCACAGAAAACCCGCACGCATACATTGAAAAGCCGATACACCCAAAACGAGTCACTGTTTGGTGCGGATTTTGGTCCAGAGGCATAATTGGGCCATTTTTCGAAAATGAGCAAGGAGTGGCCGTTACAGTCAATGGCGATCGTTATCGGGAATTGTTAAACGAATTTTTGTTCACAAAAATTGAAGAGGAGGATATTGGCAACATTTGGTTTCAACAGGACGGCGCTAGGTGCCACATAGCCGAAGCTACACTCGATGTTTTGCTCCATTTTCAAAAAAAGGAAGTTATTTGGCGGACCCTTTATAATACCTTCAATATAAAATTTTTCTTCCGTATATAATAATTAAAAAACATAATAAAGTGGCAACACTGTTTCAAAAGCTTTAAACATAAGGCACAGCCATACTAATGTAACAATAAAAATAATCAAAGCATGCCATGATCAAAATGTAAAAAAAAGCTCTTTCAAAATTGTATAAAAGGCGACCACCAGTCAGAACAATTTTATTCTGTTTGTGCTCCGAAGTGCGAAGTTGGTAAGCAGCGTCCACTGAAGGCATTAAATTAGAGGCAACAACATATGTAATTGTAAAATTTTTTTACAAGTATGCCAAATTCATGGTAACAAGTTTGAATAAATAGACCCACAGTTTATTTATGATAAAGTCCACTCTCCTGTTTTCAGAAAACCTAAGAAGATGAGCATAATTATAGGTTTGTTCAGCAAGGCTGTTCGGAACAGTTTAGAACAGTTTCGAACAGAAAAGTACAACTTTTTGCTGTTCAATGAGGAATTTTCTGTTCTAAACTGTTCTGGTTTGCTGTTCAATGAGGCTGTCTAGAACACTTTGGAACAGTTTCGAACAGGATTTTCTGTACTAGCTTTTTAGGTAGAACAACTTAGAACAGATTTCCTGGGGGGTCATTCCATAATTTTGAAAATGATAATCGTCAAAACGATTATCGTTAACGCTATCGTCAATGATTTGCTTCACGTAACTCGACCACTAAGGTCTCGTCTATCGTTTTCAGTTTGAGATTGTTTGGTATATTTCACAAATTCTCAAACTGTAGTGAAAATGTTTTTTTTCTATGGGGTTTGACAGCAAATTTTAGTAAAAAAGCACACCTACAACTTTTTTGTGTTGTTTATTGCTTTGTGTTTTGTTTTGGTGCGACCGCCGCCGATTGGATTGAAAAGGCGTCTGGCAAGTTTATTATTTCGAGTACCATCACAAAGACTTCTTTTTATAGCCGAAAACGTTGAACAAAACTAAAATGGGTTGAATTATTATAACGATAATAAAAAGATTATTTGTTTGTTTAATTTTATTAAGCAACCAGTGCCATTAAAGATATTCTACAATAGTACATAACCATAAAAACATTGTGCTTGCTTATGGGTTGGAAGAGATAAAGGGTCTGATTTATCTCTTAATTGTCTTCGCAATCGTATTAATTGTAGTTTTTCTTAATTTTCATTTTCACTTTGCAAGACAAATAAATTTCGCTGAAACATTTTTACTTCTATTTATCTACTAAATTGACAGATTTTAATGCCAAACGATACCTATTTAGGTATCGTGTAAACGATATCGTTTTGATGATATCACTTTGACGATTACTGGCTGAACAGAATAGAAGCGCGTTCGAACGCGCGTTCGCACCTGTCAAAGTTAAAATACGTGAAATTTCGTTTAAGTGAATACAATGGAGACGCAGCCGCGAACGCGACTCTGGGAGTTAAATAAGTTTTAATAATCACGCGCGTGCGAACGCGCGATCGAACGCGCGTCTATTGTGTTCAGCCAGTTATCTTCAAAGTCGTGAAGCGCGACTATCGCCGAAACCATTGACTTATTATATATGGACTGCCAGGAGCCAACTTCACGTTGACGCCACTTTAAGCTATGCGTTACAAGCGCCGAGTTCAGTCCTATCGGAAAATACAGATACTACTGTTTGATATTTGTATCGAGGATTTTTTTGAAGGATTTTTTTCCATGTGATTTCATTTTTCATTGGGTACGTTCAGCAGACACAAGGGACTACATTTATGTAGTCAAGTGCTTTCATTGAACGCAAATTTTACAAAGGAAACTAGTTATTTTTTTAGGTGTCATTAATACCAAAATTGAAACTTTACTTCCAACCTTTACCTTCCGTCGATAGTGCAGATAGTATTTATAATAATATTTTTATCTGAAAAACACCTCACACAAATGAATTACGAATTGTATATTATAATTTCTTCAATACATGCATTCTGTCTTTCCAACATCCTTCACGTTGTGTAACGCTGAACGTGACTGAGATTTTTAACTTCTTGTCTAGGAGCAACTAAAATTTTCTTTCACTTAAATCGATAACCATTACCGCTGTTTGTTGATTGCATTGGTTGCTATTGTTAATTAGTTTCGCAATGATTCAACTTTGTTTTCATACTTTTTTTAATTAATAACAACAAACTAATAAACAAACATCATCGAGAAGAATTCTGAAACTGAATTGCAAAATAAAAACAAACAATAAATGTCAAACCAGTGATAAGGGCTATTTGAAAAAAAAAAATCCCTTAACCAAATCCGAAAATTTCCTTTCTTTTACAAACAACTTCTCGCTTAATTTTCAAAACTGTTTATTCATACAAATTTTAGTCATGTCAAAGTTCATAAAATAAAATAAAATTAGTAGAAACTGGCAGATTTGAAAAGTAAATGAGTAGAGGTAGTATTTTGATTTACACTTTTTGCTAAGAATATTGAATATATTTAGTAGGCGTGTTTTTTGCAAGTCCATATGGATTTGTCGAAAAAACGACATCGGGACTTCTTACTTACAGTACGTAAGTCCCGATAATTATCTGGACTTAGCTAAGTCCATATAGATTTAAGTTGTTGTTGTATTTAAGTGTAAAACAATTAGTTCCGATGTTGTTTTTTCGACACATCCACATGGACTTGCAAAAAAAAACGCCTAGTAGTTTTAAGTACACAGTTTAAGCGTGTTGTTATAGGGAATTCTAATCCTCTACAATTTCGGTTAAGATAAATTTTACTGATAAATTAAAAGTAAGGTTCGTTCCTTTACTCCAAATTTTTGGGCATTTTTGTACAATTTTATTGTTTTTTTATGAACTTTGACAGAACTTTGGACTGAAATGCACAAAAATCAGAATTTTAAAATAAAGGAATGAACCTATGAATAAGTTATAATTAAAAAAAATACGAACGTTTTCAAGAAAAATAAGATATCTAAAAAGCTGCTCGGAAGTTGCCTAGTGGGCGAGTCGTATTTATTAGATTTTTGACTAACGGGTGATTTTTTAGCTGGTTTGGTTTTCGCAACACTGGTTTTGACAGCTGACGTGTGTTTAGTACCTTGTGTAACTGTCAAACAGCTTCAGTTTGATTTGCAATTTAACCATGGATCGTCTTACAAATGAACAACGCTTGCAAATTATTGAATTTTACTATCAAAATTCGTGCTCGGTTCGAAATGTTCATCGCGCGCTGCTTGTGTTCAGCGATGAGGCTCATTTTTGGTTGAATGGGTACGTAAATAAGCAAAATTGCCGCATTTGGAGTGAAGATCAGCCAGAAGCATTGCAACAGCTACCAATGCATCCCGAAAAAGCCACTGTTTGGTGCGGTTTATGGGCCGGCGGCATTATTGGGCCATATTTCTTCAAAGATGATGCGAATCGCAGCGTTACTGTCAATGGTGAACGCTACCGAGCGATGATAACAAACTTTTTTTTGCCCGAAATGGAAGTTCTTGACTTGCATGATATGTGGTTTCAACAAGACGGTGCCACATGCCACACAGCACGCGAAACAATGGCGCAATTGCGAGGCGAGTTTGGTGAACAGTTAATTTCACGTTTCGGGCCGGTCAATTGGCCGCCTAGATCGTGCGATTTGACACCATTAGATTATTTTTTGTGGGGGTATGTCAAAGCTAATGTCTATAGGGACAAGCCCGCTTCGATTGACGCACTGGAAGCCAACATCCATGCATTCATTCGTGAGATACCGGCCGATATGTGTGAAAGAGTATGCCAAAATTGGACTCAGCGGATGGGCTACCTGAGACGCAGTCGCGGTCAACATTTGCATGAAATTATCTTTAAACATTAAATTGCAAGGTTCAAACTATCGATTCAAATAAATATTTCATTCATTTTTTCGAATTTTTTGTGTTTTTTAAAAAAAGTTCTAAACCTCTTAAAAAATCACCCATTAGTTAGACAGTTTATAATTATTTCGAAATAGTTGGAAAATACTTAATTTGATATATACAAAAAATATTGCAATATTGCAGGTTTAGACAATAGATTCCATTGTCTTAAAGTAGGTAAAAAGTTAGAAAACTTCAGACATTAAAAATGTTTTTTATAACTTGGACGGCCATCTAAAGTAAGACGGCGTTTATAAATACGATTGTACGAATTTTTCCTTGAAATAATGTTTTAAAAATACCTTCCTTCACTACATCTCTTGAAATGGAGAAAATAAATTTCATTGAAAAATCTTTTATTTCGAATATGACTCTAAAATCAAAGGTTTTATAAAATAAATCAAAAAAGGATTTTTTTCAGTGCTCCCCCAACACTACGCCGATTGGTGACTTCCTTTGAGCATAGATAGCCTTACCTTCTATGAATGAAATTTCATTCTAAGGCGAAGTATGTAACAGATGGCGCTAAAAATAGTATTTATTATTGTCGGTAGGCCCGAACTTGTCGCTGATTTCGCTTTGAGAACTGGAACCATCATCTCCGCAGGTTATGTATGGAATTGACAACCAACTAGCAGTCCATATATAATAAGTCAATGGCCGAAACGCTATCGTCTGACGATAATCGTTTTACGGAATGACCCCCCTGTTCTTACTTGTTCTGACGTTTATCACGAATCTCTGCTGTTCTGTTCTGTTCTAATCTAACTATTTTGTCACTGAACAAACTTATAAGGCTTATGAGAGTAAGATTTGTGTCGTTTGAAAGAGCGTTGCGCTGAAGAATCGAAAAGAATAAACGATTTTTTTTGCTATGTTCACCTTCTACAGAGAAAATACAGTTATTCTTATTGCATATGTTGTCTTTACATGCAAGTTCTTAGGTTTTATGAATGATCAAAGTCAAACTTCATCTTACACTGTAAGTGTTAAAAATTAATTTTTGTTTTGAAATAAAGAAATCGGTCATATCTTTAAAAAAAAGTAAGTTTAATCGGCGACAGGTTGCCCTTTCTCTTGCCACAAGTGTTTCTTTACGAGCATTTTTTACAGAATGTGTTCAAACAGGGAGCTTTTTAAAGTATGGATTTCCAACTCAAATGCCCAAGTGCCTGGTGTTTTGCAGATAATATATGTAGGTAAAATTAAATATAAAAGATAATTTGGAGCCTGAAGATCAGGAAATCTTGTCAAGACATGCTTCAACAACTTGCTCAGAAATTAAGAAACGTTGGCACGTTCTGCCACAGAAATCGTGATCGCTTTTTGAGCAGGAACAAAGACTGGCTTGACAGTGTCCACTCGTTCCCCGATAACATCAAAAGTCTCATAAATGAATCGAGGAGACAAGATTTCACAAGTAAGCGTGGGAGACCGAAAAGAGAGTGTTGCAACAAAACTAAAAAACAAAGAGTTGATGATTTGGTAAGAACAAGTTCGCTTGCAGAGCTAAGGTATGCTACAGATCTGTCAATATTGAATTCATCCATTAATTCAAATTCAGAGCAACGAAAACAGTTTTTATCACCAGGAGAAGCTCCAGCGTTATACCTTGACCTTGATTTAACCGAACGAAATTATGAAATATTGAGAAAAACCATGAATGCTCTGCACAAGGATTGTTTTCCAAGTATTTATGCACTACGGCAAACTAAGGCAGATATTCTTCTTCATCAGCGGAAGTTGACTTTCAGGATATTGTGGGAAAACTGTCCGAAGCATTTACAGATCTGTCATAATAAGTAAAGACACGAATGCTAAATTAATTTGTAAATGGGGGTTTGATGGCAGTGGTAGTCATAGTGCGTATAAGCTACGATTTGAGAATACTGAAAACATGGACGAATATTTATTTCTAATAGCTTTTGTACCTTTAAGATTTATCGATATTGATTTTGGTAAATTATCGTCCTGGACTATAATATATTGCAGGTCTGTCAAGTTTTTAATTAAAAAATAGTGTTCCGAACCTGTGAGACGAGAGAAGGCTATTATGCAAGAAAAAATCATGAGCCTTTGTGACCATACTGAAATTGTAGCAGGGCAAAGTTGCATTGTTTCTTATGAATTTCACATAACCATGGTTGATGGGAGTGTGTTATGTGTTATCTGAAACCAATTCGTAATCTTAATGCTATATCCGTGGTACATTCCCTAGTAAAATGAACACAGCAAAATGTTATGAGAAACAACCCAACGAAGAAAACTACCGTACTAAATGTTGACCAACCGAAGCAAAACTTTGGGTCATCAAACGATGCTAACACTGCTCGGACATTCTTTTCTGATCTTCAGAAAAGTTCCGAAATTACAAAAATCGACCAAACTTTGATTAGAAAAATTATGTATTATCTTACGAGTGATGGCAACAGGAGCTGAAATTAATTTTGACAAATTTGATATATGTAAAATTTAATACTTGATTTTTAAAATAAGAAACTATGAGTTTCTAAGAGCAAGGCTCATTCTTTTGCATATTTGTCTTTTGTCATAAAGTCATTTCGTATTATGTCGATTCTTCTTTTTTGAAAAGGGAAGGTTATGTCTTTGGACTTTTTGTCGTCGATTTAAACTAGAGACAAATGTCTCTTAAATAAGCTTATAGGTTTTTCTGTATTTTTTACTAGATTATTGCTGTCGCTTTCAGCGCTATGTTTAGTACTTATAAGTTCTTCTTCTTCTAATGCGTTTATTTCGTTTTCAATTTTTATTCTTGAAAGTGCGTCAGCCACTTTGTTTTCTTTTCCTCTGATTTATTGTATTTCAAAGTCGAATTGTTCGAGTTTGATCTTCCACCTTTGTAACTTACTGTTTGGTTCTTTTAGATTTTGGAGCCAAACGAGTGGTCTATGATCTGTTAGGATTTTAAATTTCCTGCCGTATAGATAATGTTGGAATTGTTAAGTTGTATAATATTGCTAGTAATTCTTTTTCAATTGTCGAATAGCTGCATTCATGCACGTTGAGTGTCCTGCTCGAAAAGCATAAAGGTCCATGATTTTGACTGAGTACTGCTCCAATAGCAAAGTTGGAGGCGTCTGTTGTTAAAACAAATTCTTTCGTAAAGTCGGGATGTCTGTTTAATAGATTGTCTTGCATTAGTTTTTTTAAAGTTACGAATGCTTCTACATATTGTTCATCTTTAATGTTTATTTGTGTGTCTTTCTTTAGACATATTGTCATAGGTTTTATTAATTTTGCGTAATTGTGAATAAATTTACGATAATAGCCTGTGAGTCCTAAGAAACTCTGTATTTCTTTAATTGTTTTGTTTTTAATTGTTTTGATTTTATCTGGATTAGGTTTTATGCCTTCTTTACTTATAACATGACTTAAAAATTGGGATTATTTTTTCATGAATTCGAATTTGTTTAAACTTACTTTCAAATTTACGTTTTGAAGTGTTTTTAGTATTTTGTTTAAAGCAGTAATGTGTTCTTCTAATGTTGTGCTAAAGATAATTATATCGTCTAAATAGACGTAGCATATTTTGCCAATGTGTCCTTTTAATACTTGATTCATCATTCTTTGAAAGGTTGCCGGGGCATTTTTCAAACCGAATGGCATTCTTTTAAACTCATAACGTCCGGAAAGGGTGCTAAATGCAGTTTTATCTCTGTCTTCTGTGTTTACTTCAATTTGATGCAAGCCTTTAGTTAAATCTAGGGTCGTGAAATAGTTTGCACGTCCCAATTTATCTAAAATATCGTCAATTATGGGAATTAGATATTTGTCTTCTTTATTTTTTTTATTTAGTTTCCTATAATCAATAACTATGCGCCATTCCTTATTTCCTTCTTTTTTGGGCACGATCCATATTGGAGCATTGTATGGAGAATTTGAATTTTGTATTATGCCTGAATCTAGCATTTCTTGTATTTGTTTGTCTACTTCTTTGGTATGGGCTTCTGGGTATCTATAAATTCTATTGAATATAGGGTCTTCATTGTCAGTTGGTATGTTGTGTTTAATGTGACTAGTAAACGTTAAATCGTCACCTTTTTTATAGAATGTTCCTCTATTTTCTTTGATCACTTTTGTTAATTTTGATCTTTCCTCCTGATTTAAATGTTCTAATCTGTCTTCGTTGATCTCGTTTATTACAGTTATTTGGTCATCATCAATGCTTTCTAAGTGAGGTATAGCATCTTCATATTCTAGTTCGTCCTTTTTATCAAAGAATATTGGGAATTGATTGTTGTTTATTGTCAAGAGTTTTTTTTATAGTTAATTATTGCATTATTAGGGATGAGAATATTATTATTATTACCTAATATTCCGTTAAAATTGTTACTGAAGTTGTAGATTTGGAATAAACAATCTTCGCAAGTGTTTATTGCAAATTTATTTTTTGGGATTATTACTCCTTGATTGATTACTATAGGAGTTCCTACTGTTTTGATAATTAAAGGTTCTTTTCTATTTTTTAACATTTCAGATGGTATGTCTTCTTTATTTAGATAATAAACTGTTGGTTGCGCCAGTTTCTACTAAAAGTCTTATGTAGAATTGTTTTTTATTAATTTAATATAGGGTAAGTTTCCGAGGATTGTTTCTGAAAATCCTGACTATTAGGTTTTTCGATCTTTGTTTCATTTTCATTATAATGGGAAACTTGGGGTTGTACTCTCTTTAATTGTGATGAAGTAGGATCTACTTCTAAAGATTGAGGATTTTGTCCTCTTTTTTAATTTGGATCATAATTATTCCCGTGATAGTTGGGATTTCTTTTGTTATGATTAAAAGGAGGCTTTATGTATGTAGGATTTCTAGGTTGAAAATTTCTATTCTGTGTATGTTTTACCTGTGTGTTATAGTGTGGTTTAACATTTTGAGGTTTTTGATAATTTTTTGTTTCAAACTTTCCTCATTTCTTTCATTTATGTGTTAGTTCGTTAAGAGCTTCTTGTAAATTGTTTGGTTTTAAAGCAAATAATACAGTACGCATGTGTACGGGTAATTTTTCTTTAAAAACATTCAAGGCAGTTGAATTATTATTCTCTATCTCATGTGGTTTATTTTCTTGGATAGTTTTTTGGTTAAGTTCACATAATTTTCTCTGTATGTCGTTATTTAATGTCATTACGTTATTTTTATAAGGTGTTTGTCGTAATTCGTCATAAAGTGTGAAAGAGTCTTTGAATCCTCCAAAGTTATTTATTAAGAGTTCTTTAATGTCTTTCCACTTAATTAAGTGTGGATAAATTTCGATACATCTTTTTGCTTTTCCTATTAGTTTTGTTTTTAAGATAATAATACACATGAGTTGTGAAGCGTCATCGTATTTGTTTAACGTTGGACTAATTCCATCAACACTGTTTATAAAATTGTACAAGTCTTCTGTTCTTCCGTGGAAGTTAGGTAATTTCTCAATGTATTTTCGTGGATCTAAAGTTAGTGTGAGTGGTTGAGTCATTTTAAATTCTAATTTATCACTTGAATCACTATTACAATTTTTTGTATTGATTTTACTCAAAACATTTTGATACTTAAAAATATTCTTACACTTGTTGGGTATCTGTTGATTCCTGATTTATGTGAGTTGTTTGTTTGTTGATAAATCTTCTTCTGAACTGCTAGTATGACTTTGTTGCTTCTGTTTGTGATCCGTTTTGACATCAATTTTTGGTTCTTTATTTGTTTTGTGGTTTATTGTTTGTGAAAATAATTTTTTCTCTATGAACTTCGCAATATTATCATTTTCGTTGAATTGAATTGATAAATTAATTTCGGTTTACCTCCAATGCGTTGGAATAATTTTTTAAAAGTGTTTTTATTTTTTTAAATGCTTTTATTTCACTTTTATTTTGTTTTGACTGTAAATGTTATTTTGCTTGACTCTAGACTTTATTAAACTTGAAAGGAGTTCTTCACTTTTTATATGTCAAATAAATTTTCACACTGTTGTAGTCGTTACTTCGATTTTTAATATTTGCTTATACGTACGATATTTTTCCGATAATTAATTTCTCTTAAATGTTATGAGTGTAAGTTCTTACAGGATTCTAGCCAATTTAGTAGAATCCTACCGACTGCGCCAAATTTAATACTTGATTTTTAAAATAAGAAACTTTATGAGTTTCTAAGAGCAAGGCTCATTCTTTATTTTCAAATATGAGTTCTTAATCTAGTTGTTTTATGTTCCACGTCAATTTAACATCTGATATTTATTACAATTCGTATCTGGTATTGTGGGTATGCGTACGTGACTTTCTTCATGGAAGTCTGTTTGTGCTTGATAAGAATAATCTTGAGCAGGTCGTTGTTGTATGTTCACGATTATTGTTTATGTTTATTTAAAATTGAACAATGATTGTTTCTTATCTTTACATTGATTTCTATTTCTGTTTTTATAGGTTTTGTTATATTGATATTTCAGTTTTCAGAACAGACTTACTTTATGTAGAGGTTCATTGGATAAAACTTGTATACTCATCCGTTAAACACGAAGACTTTATTTGGATTTGTATGGTTGGTATCACATGCCCTGTACATTGCCCAAATTTTTTTCCATAGTATAGATGGCATGAAAAGTTTTTATATACCAATTGGAAAGTTGTCTGAGGAAGCTCTTGAAGGCTTGCACAAAACTTCCCGCCGAACTAGACTTGATCATGCAAGAAAAACTTCAAGAGCTAACAATTGTAACGACGTTTTGAACCAATTACTTTTAATGACAGATCCATACATTTCTTGTCAAAGAAAAATCAAAAGAAAACCTAAAGTCTATGATTCCAACATCAAAAAATATATAACTGATTGTGATGACGACTACCAATCATCTTCTTCTCATGAAGAAAATTGAAGAACCCTTTTTCTGTTGTTTCTTTTTTACCTATTTTAAGCCCATAAAATGAAAAAAATATATTTATAACACAAAAAAATGAATACTAAAATACTGTTTTTTTATTTTTTTTTCCCAAATCCCTATACATTCATTGCACTGTGCGACGTTCTTTACCACGAACTTCCGCTGGTAGTCGGCATACCTGTGTGTTATTGTTGTATTGTTTTGTTTCCCTTTTCCTACTCTGTATGACTAGGCGCGCACATGCAATTTTCAGTTTCGCAACAACCATGGACTTGTATGAGAGTGCGCGCACATGCAAAACTATTCAGTCGTCGATTCGAGCAACTTAAAGGTTTGCGTTTTGACACAAATCAAACGATTGCCCCAAATCAGTTCCTCAGTTTGTGTCACACCGAATTATATGTAACTGCGCGCACGTTAAACCAAATAATTGAACTTTTTTCTTTGAGTGCAAGAGAGAAAATCGTTGCAGTCAATATTTTCCTTTCACCAAAAATTCAAAGGGAAGAGAACAGCCTTACATCCCAATTATATTGGTTTTCTCTTTCATCTGTTGATTGCTGGCAGTCGGCAAACTGAAAAAAATACCTGTGTCCTACGTGATTAAACGTAGATGCGAGCACATGCAACCAAATAGTTTCTCGGCGATGTGTGTAATGGTGTATTTCATTCCAATATTTTATTAAGTGTGACGAGCAAAGTAGTATATATGCACAAAATATATTCTTCTAATGTGTTCGTTTGGATTTCAAACAAATGCATGTACATATTTATCCCTTTCTTTCCTTATTAAGAATAGGAATTGAAATAGGAATAGAAATAGAAATTGAGAGAAAGAAAAACTGAATAAATGTTGTCTGTGTGTTGATTTATCTCGGTCGTTGATTTTTATGTTGCTTATGTGCGCGATCATCGTTCAACTAGTGATTAAACTATTCAGTTTCGGAAAAACTGCATGTGCTAGCCTATGTCTATACTAGTAGTCCAGTCAACGAAGACCCAAAATCATAAAATAAATGCAAAAAATCATGTAGTCTGGGTTATTATCTTAAAGGGTAGGGGTGACCTCCAGGTACAACATACCAAAAGTCCATAGCCCAGGGCCGCGAGCTTTAGACAGGAGGGGTGGTAAAGGTCCCCTTTTCTAGTATTTCACGAATATTTTGAAAACCAAGAGTACTAGCGGAAAAGTATACACTAAAAAATGAAAGTATATTAAATATGCTACAAGAAAAATCTTATACATATTTTCGCTAGAGCAATACTAAGGGTGATGCGGGGGGTAGAAATGTCAATAAATCTAAAAAATCATGTTAATGCGTTACAAATTCAATGTTTATTAATCAATCGACCCAGAAATATTTTTGAAAAAGCAACTATGTTATCGGGGCAGTTCTTGTCCAGGAGGAGAAAGCAGACGAACACCCTATAGAATATGCTTCGCGCCTCCTCACAGCAAAACGCAATTATTCAACGACCGAGCTAGAAGCTACAGCCATAGTATGGGCTGTTAGCAAGTTTCGTGGTTACATCGAAGGAGGAGAAGTTATTCTCATAACTGATGATTAACCCTTAGAATTGCTTTTAAGTCTAAAGTCGCCAACAGGCAGACTTGCCAGATGGGCATTACAGCTCCAACCTTATGAATTCAAGATTGAGTATACACCAGGGAGAACAAATATTATAGCTTATATGTTAACACGACCACCCTATGCCAATCACACTGGATCTGGATGCAATATTTGTAGTTTTTAAATCGACATGCCTACGAGAAGACCCGCTGAAATTCGTGAAGCTCAATTACAAGACGAAGAGTTGCGAACCATAATTGAGTCATTTGAAAGGAACGATGAGAATTTAACGAGATGGACATCCCGAGGATACTTACTAAACGACAGCGTCCTATACAGATACTCTCCAGAATCAGACTCTGAAGATGGTCAAATGGTAGTACCAACCCACGACCGACATGCAATCCTTGAGAGCTACCATGGTGCTCCAACAGCTGGTCATTATGGAATCGAACCATTGCACGAAAATCTTCGAGATACTTTTGGCCCGGGATGAAAAAATATATAACTACACACGTTTCCAAATGCCTTGCATGCCATCGATATAAGCCAAGCAATATGAAACCTGCAGGAGTTCTACAAACCGTTTCAATTAATCAACGATTGCAGTCGCCTATTTGCTCCATTACCTTCAACAGCAGAAGGTTTCCAATGGATTCTCATTGTTGAAGATATTCCCTTTGAAAGAAGCAAAAGCTGTTAACTGTGGACTCATCCTGCTTAATGAAGTATTTCTTCGGTACGGCACGGCATCCCTAGACGTCTCCTTTCAGACAACGGGCCACAATTTATATCAGTATTGATGCAACAGCATACTGATTTTATTGGCATTCAACAAAACTTAACACCCGTCTATCACCCAGAAGCGAATCCTGTAGAAAGGCGTAACCGGGAAATGAAGACTCAGCTTGCCATTCTTGTTGGAACAAACCATACCAATTGGGCTAATGAACTGTCTAATATACGTTACGATATGAATTCATCCAAATGTCAGAGCACTGGCTACACATCGTCGTACTTGAGTAAGTAAGTAAGCATGTAAGTAAGTATTCATTTATTGCTATCTTAATAAAGGGTTTTCCAATAAGAGGTGTTATTTTGAATAGCCCGCTATTTCGGTAGCTGTCACTTTTGAAGCTTTAATTTTTTGACATTTGACAAGTAGAAACTACGCCATTAATAAAAATGGAACGATACACGCTTCAACAATGCATTGAAATTATTAAAATTCACTATAAAAATGGTGAAAATTTGCCAGAGACGGTTCGTAAGACTAAAACATTTTTGGGTCGTCGTGAAGCACCTTGTCGGACCGCAATACAGAAATTGGTGGACAAATTCGAGCTGTTGGGACAAGTTAGTGATGTGAAAAATAAAACCCGTGCACGTCGCTCAAGAAAAACTGAGAATATTGCTGTTGTAGCCCAAAGTGTTGAAGAAAACCCAGGTTTGTCCATTCCTCGTCGTTCTTTGGAATTAGGCATTCCACAAACGTCATTACACCGTATTTTGCATAAAGACTTGGGTCTTAAGGCTTATAAAGTTCAGTTAACACAAGAACTCAAGCCGGCTGATCATCAACAACGTCGTGTCTGCTGATTGGGTCCTTGAAATGCATGAAAATGATCCGGAATTTCATCGAAAAATCATCTTGACTGATGAGGCCCATTTCCACCTCGGAGGCTACGTCAACAAGCAAAACTGTCGCATCTGGAGCTCGTAAAACCCAAGAGTTATTGTTGAAAAGCCTCTTTATCCTCAACGCGTGACTGTTTGGTGCGGTTTATGGTCCGGCGGGGTCATTGGACCTTACTTTTTCGAAAATGAGGCTGGAGCAACAGTTACGGTCAATGGATTGCGCTATCGAGAGATGATTAATGATTTTGTATGGCCGGAATCGGATGGTATTGATCTGGACAACGTTTACTTTCAACAAGACGGCGCTACGTGCACACAAGCAATGAAACCATCGATCTTTTACGGGAAAAGTTTCCGGACCCTGTTATCTCTCGAAGAGGTGATCACAATTGGCCACCGAGATCTTGTGATTTAACACCTTGCGACTTCTTCCTTTGGGGCCACGTGAAAGATAAGGTCTACGCCAACAGCCCAGCGTCGATTCAAGACCTCAAAGATGGAATTCGTGAGGCTATCGAGGACATAGGGCAGCCACTTTGCGATTTGGTTATGGAAAATTTCATGAAAAGGATATGGTCCTGTAAGCGTGGTCATGGCGGCCATTTGGCTGATGTTGTGTTCAATTATTAACGGCATACCTTCCTCTTTATAATGAAATAAACATCCGATCATTTATCTCAAAAAATGCCATTTTTCTTTGAATATCAAAATAACACCTCTTATTGGAAAACCCTTGACATCATTTAAAAAGGTTTATAATGAATTAAAAGCCGTCAGCTCGGTTGGCAAATTAAAAAAAAAATATGTGTGTACTGATGTACGCGCACTAGAAGGAAAACTTCTTTTCTCTCAAACAAAGCCTCTCGCATCTGTCATATTCTTACTTATAAACGCACAAACATTTTGTATAAACCAACATAACAATTAACTGTTGATTAAGATTTAAATGAATTATTTACAAATTGGTTAAATAATCACGATTTGACGGTTTTCGCTTAGCCATTAGAATTATTGTACACATCCATGTTCTGAGAATCTTCAAGTGATTCAAGTCAGGTCATGTTGACATCTTTCTACTTTATCTCACTCCTATTTCTTGGAAAGAAAGAGAATGTGAGGTGAGGCAGGAATTTTCAAAAATTTTAATATTTCAGCCTCACATGATTGTCTCTCTCTTTCCAAGAGATGTGAGTGAGATCAAAACTAGAGACGTCAAAATATCTTCATCATCATCGGCTCGACAACCGGGGTCCGGTCCTGGCCTCCTTCAACAAGTCTCTCCACCCATCCCGGTCTCGAGCCACCGCCATCCAGTTGCGCACCCCAAGGCTCCGGGCGTCCTGGTCTACGCCATCTCTCCAGCGCAAGCATGGTCTACCACGCTGTCGTCTACCATAGAATGTACCACAAAGAACTTTCCGAGCAGGTTCCTCTTCGCTCATGCGAGCTAGGTGCCCTGCCCACCGGAGTCTACCGAGCTTAATTTTTGTCACGATATCTGCTTCAAAGTAAATAGATTGCGTACAATTCATGATTGTACCGTCTCCGGAATCGTCCTTCCTCACATATGGGGCCAACAATTCTCCTTAAGACTTTTCTCTCGAACGCGGCTAAGAGGTCGGAGTGCCTTTTGCTAAGCACCCAAGTCTCGGATCCATATGTGAGTACTGGCAGGACCATGGTCCTGTACAGCAGCAGTTTTGAAGTTATGGTGAGATTTCTGGATTTGAAGAGCTTTGACAGACTATAGTAGGCTCTATTGGATTTGAGAAGCCGCCTGCGTATTTCTTCTTCTATATTGTTATCGGCTGCTACTATTGACCCAAGGTATTTAAAGGATTGCACCACTTCAAATTCGTGCTCCGCTACCTTGATTGTTTGACCAACTGTTCCTCTCGCATTCGACGCCACCATGTACTTTGTTTTACCTTCACTATTGTGCAGCCCCAGATTTTGTGCCGCCTGCTCGATCTGGATGAAGGAATCATGTACAGCTTGCTCAGTTCTTCCGATGATGTCGATGTCGTCTGCGTAAGCCAGTATCTGGCTGGACCTGTTGACGATGGTCCCTCTTGTTGCCGTGCCAGAGTCACGGATTGCTTTCTCCAACGCCAGGTTAAGGAGGAGGCAGGCCAAACCATCCCCTTGTCGGAGTCCATTAAAGATGTTGATTGGTTTGGATAGCAATCCGGCTATTTTTACTTGGCTTGTTACGTTGGTCATGGTCAACCTACATAGTCGTGTCAATTTATTTGGGATGCCGAATTCTCTCATGGCTATGCTATCGTAGGCGGCCTTAAAGTCTATAAACAGGTGGTATGTTGGGATGTTAAATTCTAGACATTTTTCCATCGCCTGCCTAAGGGTAAAGATCTGATCAGTTGTTGATTTGCCTGGAATGAAACCACACTGATATTGTCCGATGATGGTTTTAGCGTATGGGGTTATCCGGTCTTGTAGGATAGACGAGAGTATCTTATAATTGCTGCACGTTGTGACATCTCCCTTCTTATGTACGGGGCAAATTATACCTTTTCGCCAGTCTTCTGGAATTTCTTCATGCTCCCACACGTGCACTATAATCTCATGAATTGCTTGACGTAAAGCTGGCCCACCGTGTTGAAATAGTTCGGCTGGAATACCATCGGCTCCCGGGGCTTTGTTTTTCTTTAGCCGGCCTATAGCCTTCTCAACCTCTTCTATGCTTGGTGGCGGCAACATAGGGTACTCTTCTTGAAGTAGTGGAGCCTCCACTTCTGCAGTGAGCTGACCATTTAGCAATTCATTGAAGTACACTTCCCATCGCTCCAGTATGCTTTGAGGATCGGTGATCAGATTTCCCTCTCCGTCCTTGCAGTATGTGCAGCGTGGTGTGTACTGCGTCATGTTTCGGACGGATTGGTAGAACTTCCGCGCCTGGTGCGGACCTCGCTCTCGGCTTTTCTCTATTTCACAGATTATGTTCTTCTCCCAGGCTGATTTTTTCTGTCTGTGAAGCCGTTTTTCAATTCTTCTGAGCTCTTTATATTCGTCTTCGCGTGCCCGCGTTCTATGAGATTGTTGCATTGCTCGGTATGCAACATTCTTACGTTCAGTCGCTAGCTTGCATTCATCATCAAACCAGTCGTTCCGATTTCTACGACTGCTGCCTAAGATGGAGTTGGCAGTACTAATGACAGTATTCTTAAGGCGTGTCCACTTCTCATCTACGCCCAGCATACTGTCTCCAGGACTTACTGTACCCAGCTCTAGGGCGAGTCCTAACGCATTACCAAAGGTGTTACTGGTGTTTTCATTGCGCAGAGCAGCCGTGTTGATTCGAACCTGATCGGCGGAAGCAATACGTCTTCGCAAGGCAATCCGCCCTCTGAAAACCATACCAACAAGATAGTGCTCCGAGTCGATATTGGCACCTCGGTATGTTCGTACCGTCATCAAGTTCGAGTAGTGGCGACGGTCTATCAACACGTGGTCAATTTGGTTACGAGTGACTCCATCAGGTGATACCCAGGTGGCTTTGTAAATATCTTTACGCGGGAACCTGGTACTCGCAACGACCATGTTTTTCGATGCTGCCAATTCTAAGACTCGAAGTCCACTGTCATTAGTGTTCTCATGCAAACTATGGGTGCCTGCATAATGCCTGAATACCGGCTCCCGACCTATTTTTGCATTCAAATCCCCAAGGATGATTTTTACGTCATACCTTGGACAGGCATTGAGGGCCCTCTCGACTTGTTCGTAGTAAGTCTCTTTTTCTTCGTCTGAGGACTCCTCCGTAGGTCCGTGAACGTTAATGAGGCTGATGTTCTTAAATTTGCCTCGCACGCGATGGGTGCATAGCCTTTCGCTTAAAGCGTTAAAGCCGATGATGGCAGACTTTATTTTTTCGCCGACTGGGAAGCCTACTCCGAGCTTATGATGTTTTGTATGACAGCTGTAATATAAGTCATAATCTTTCTTCTGTAGAACACCATTCCCTGTCAAAATATCTTAGAGGATATATAATATGGAGTGCTCGTTTCTATTCCTAATGCATTGTAGTGCCTGGGCTCATGATAGGGGTCGCGATTTCACTTTCGGTTTAGATAAAGTCTTAGAA
This sequence comes from Leucozona laternaria, assembly GCA_932273885.2. Classification (NCBI taxonomy): domain Eukaryota; kingdom Metazoa; phylum Arthropoda; class Insecta; order Diptera; family Syrphidae; genus Leucozona; species Leucozona laternaria. The sequence goes on along the minus strand of OW026366.1, from coordinate 133,211,164 downwards.
GATCGTACAGCTGCTATCAATTGTAAGCCATAATTTGCTTATTTTTTTTCTAAATTGTTCTACTTAAAGTAATTCTTGAAATTAATAAGTGTTTGTTTATTATTTTAAAGATTTCAATACCTTCTTTTTTAGTTTTTTTCTCCAATGTGCAGAAAACTCAGTGACCGAAACTTGAACAGCGACCCCTATGAAAGATTCGCATTCGAATAAAAACAAGCACTCCATATTATATATCCTCTAAGCAAAATATATAGAGATCAGTGGTCAAAATGAGTCGCCGCACGTGAAGCCTGATTCAAAATGCAACGAGAAAGCGCGACGTGAGCATGACGAGAAAAGCTTTCGCCTTTTTACGACAAAAACTCATTTTTGTAAAAAAAAAAATCAATTAAATATAGGCAAAATAAGATTCAAACCAATATCTATTCGTTAAATACATTTTATCATTTCTTTTTTTAAAAATCTGTAAATTACTTACCAAACATGAAAATTGTGGTAACGTCGAGTCTTTTTTTCAATTTTTCGAACTCACGGCGCGGCGTGGCGTGACGTGGCGCCGAGAAAGGCATTGGGCCTTACTAATAATCAAACGCTAATGTCGACTATTAGTTAACCAGAAGGTTAAAACAAAGTGCTAAGCTTTAACAAAATGCTACCAATAAACAATTTAACCTTTTCACTAACTAGTCTCCAGACTTTCCTTGAATCTATCACAGAATCTACTACAAATGAGAAAATACATTGAAAGAACTGTCAGAATTTCCACGAAAGTCTGTCAAAGTTCCAACCGCAGGCATTCAACTAACTAAGTCGTTTGCTGAAGGAATAATTAAAACCCAAGTTGGTTTTATATTATTTCTATCAGCAGGTCCAGTAATTTTAAATTAAAATTAAAAAACAATCACAGCGATATTTTAATACTGTAGTCAGATTTTCTTATTTTATTCTTTTGGGGGGTAGGTAAAACAAGTAGGTAGGTACAATATTTTATATAGAAGGCGAAGTTTTACTTCTCGGGAACGCTCTTGCCAGCTACCGAAAAAAACATTGTAAGTCCATTACTCTGCTTAGTTGCATCCTCCCTTGTCGCCACATTCACACCTCAGATGGCCGCTCTTGCCACAGCTGTAGCAAGTCTTGGTTACTTGGAAATGTGAATGGCTCTGTTGCACTTGTAACACGATAAAATGTGGACGAGCTACGGCTATCGTTCATCTGTTTGCGACAGTTGCGGGACCAGTGGTCGAGTTTGTTGCATTTGTAGCATGTTGGGTTATTCATTTGGGTACAGGATTTGGAAATATGACCAATTCCATTGCAACGACTCCTCGGGGCAAGCATGAGTGTAATGCCCGGTTTGGTTGCATTTGTAGCATTTCTCCGGGTTGCCTCCACTTCCTCCGCCACCACCATCTCGTCACTTGCGTGAATCCCGGAGCTCGGAATTACAGTCACGGGCATAATGGCCGGGACGATTGCATTTGTAGCAAGCCGATGATGATGAAATTGTTGATTGATGTTTTGTTTGTTAAGTTTTTTTTGGATAACTTTATTTTCTGCAACACAGACACAACATAAATAAAAAAAACAACAAAGCAGGAACTGTCATAATTTGCTCTATTCCTTTAAAGTTAAGTATTGCCGTATTATTTTTTTACAGAAAGTATTAAAGTACCTACTAATAGTACGTCAATTGATTGAAGTGTTGGAGCAATTTTTTTTTAAATTTATAACACCATATTTTTTAACAAGGAAATATATTTCGTATACTTTATTTTAATATTTTTCATTCGAAGAAAATCTTAAACTTTAAATATTTTCAAATAAAAATAAGTAAACTGGCATATTTTGTCTGAGTATTTAATTGTTTTTTTTTAGATTTCCTATTGTTAAACAGTAAGGGCGAGTTTTTTCACAGTGTGTTATCTGTAATCCATGATTATTTCCACTTGTATCAAAAAATCCATAGCTTGAGTTGTCAATCATAGATTAAGCCAATCAGCTGATTTCGGTTTATTTACACCATTTAACCAGGATTTCTGAAAATTGTATCAAAAACTTGACCTATTGTGAACAAACTGGCTCTAAGGGTATTCACGCAATGTCGATAAGTCGTCGTAAAATTCGTAAAAGTCGTCAAATGCGTAAGTCTATCAAAATTTTTATGGAAAACTTGAAAGATTTACAAAGCTTATGACTGTTTACGAACGTTTACGATGACTTTTACGCCTTTGTATTTTTTAAATTTAGATTATTATCGAAATTCTGATTTCCACAAGTGCACACTGTATAAAAAAATAAAATAAACAATTTATGTTGCACGTAACTACCAAAACATACAAACTATAAATAAAGTACTTCTAAATGAAACACTTCTTTTTCGCTTTAAAGAAAAATCTGAAGATTGAAACCAACCCATGAATATACCTATACCTATACCTATACCTATTGAAATCGACCTGATAACATGGGAGAAGAATTAAGTATTAAATACAAATTTCGGTACCATAAAACAGCACTAGGGCAGCACTTTTCATTTAGTGTTCGACTTTAAACATGGATTTCCGTGTATTAAATTTTGACATATTGCTAACGACTAAACTGGAGATTAAAGTCGTTATTGGTATGCGGATTTTCAAAAATCTGGAGATTTTCTTTTAACCTCAACACTAAATTTGATTATTAGTAAGGCCCATTGTGTATACTCTCATTGCTTGGAATTGCTTTGACAACTACAACGAGTTTTCGTCACTCTCACATCTCGTTTGCTCCTCGCATTGTGAATCAGGCTTAACTCTAAGGGCAAGCTGAACAAACGTCAATGTCGTTCAAACTTTTATCCGTGGTTCAACAATTTTAGTTCACCAATTTCGGCGAGTTAACTGAGGTTAAACTTTGGTTCAAATTTTGATCCGTGCATGGTTTAGCAATTTCAACTCACCGATTCACCTTAGCAAAATCTCCGAAATTAAGACGAGATTTAAGAAAGGGAACGAGATGCAAGAAAACTAGACGAGAGCGTGACATGATCCACTGTTAGCATTTTGTAATTATAAAACCATTTCCCAATTCAATGGCAAGAGATTATTGACGAGATTTAACAAAATAATATTAAAGCTTATTGATTTACAATTTCTTTATCAATTAATTTTACGTAACGTCACAACGTGAAATGCTTTATTATGCATATCATCGTCATAGTTTGAAACTAATTTAAGCCTAGTACGCTGCTGATGCGAAACGAAATTTTTCGGTGGTCTCCAACACGACAGCGAAATGCTTACAAAAACCACAGCGAAAAATTGACAATTGAAAGCGTCACCATTTGCAAAAAAAAAACAAACAAGCGCAAAAAAATCACAGAAAGCCATGTTGTATTGAAAGAAACAACGAATACAAACACGAACAAACCGCAAATGTCACTTCCGCACACAATTAATGGACCGGACAATTAATTGAGTGCAAAAAAAGAGCGGAGACTTCTCCATATAATCTACTACGATTATCAATTTCGCTCATCGAACAGCGTACTGAAAAACGAAAAGGAGGACGAAATTTTTCGTTTATGATTTCGTTGTGTCATTTTTGTATGGGATTTTTCGTTTCACATCAGCAGCGTACTAGGCTTTAACAAGAACGACGAGATCTCGTCACACTCATGTCTCGTTTTCTTATCGCATCCATTGTGTTCGAGGACCAATTCCAAACGCATAAGGCAATGCTGTTTTAGATTTGTCAGCGGGTTAAGGATTCCTCGTATATGGCAGTGCTCGTCTACGTTTGTCAACATTCAACAAGATAGTTTCGAAGCAGGACTACTCAGAACTTTCACCATTGGACACTTCACCACCGCCACTGGGTATAGTTCGCTGTCGTTCTTTCAACACTAGACTTTTAAACACTGTAATGTAGTGTTAATAATTCAATATGGCCATTGATCCTTTTGGATTAAAATGTGGTTAGTCACAAAAGAATTCAGATTTGCCAGTTATAGCAGTGATTTTTTGGAAACTTTTGCATGGTGCATCATTTTAAAACATTTTATTCATTGCAATGTATAGTGAAATCTTGTTTAACAAGCGAATTCTGTATGATTCTATTTTTTAAGCAAATTTCAATTTGCTATGACTGACAGTAAAACATGAAAAAATTGTCTCCCGCCAGGAAAACTAGTGTTAATAAATGATTTTCTATTATTTTGCATCATTTATCATAAATTTTAGTGTTTTATTTTGCAAAATTCGCTGTTCTGCAAAATGTCCTGAATAAAATGCAAATGATATAAGCTGAAAAAGAATACGATTTGCTATTGAAAACAATATAAATGAATTCTTATTGCGATTTAACCATTTCTAATAAAATCTACACTACTTTGCCAACACGAAAACAAAATATCCAGAAACGAAAAATCTGAAACTTAAATTGGCGGCATTCAAATATTGAGCACTAAATGGCAGCACTTTAAGATCCAACACTCAATCGGAATCGGCGGTGGTGAAATGTCCGTCTATCAATTTTCGGTGGCCAATGGTACCGTACCGAGATAGTTTTGTTTACTTTGTGTTTTTCTTATTTTAGGTAAATTTATTTGTTCATTTTGAGTAGTTAGTTTATAAGTTAAGTTGGAAAAAAATTAAGTATTTAATAATTTAAATGAAAAATATGGTCGTAAATAATGTTTGTTTGTGTTTTTTTAATAATGAAAATCGATTTCTGTTCTGGTGGTTGTGTTTAATTAAAAAAAAAACTATTTTTATGTGGTTGTGTTTAATTAAAAAAAAAAACTATTTTATGTGTTTTTTTAATGAAAATATGTGTTTAAATGTTGTGCCGGTTAGTTTCTGTGGCTTTTTTACCAAAAAACATTCTTTTTCGGTATAAAAAGATGTTTTTTTTAAATTATTTATTGGGTGGCAAAAGTTATTGTAGAGAGCTAAAGCAAAATCTGTCGCGGAAAATTCTGTCGGTATTTGACAGACAAGGAGTCGGATTGACATGTCACTGACAGCTCCATATGAACATTTTTACCCCCAACGCCGGAAAAGAAGTTTTACTTCAGTAAAAATAAATTAACAATAGTAAAAGTAATAAAAAAAGAAAGTTATCTATTCAAATTCAGTTATAAGTAACATTCTGTGTTTTAATATGTCTTTAAAAAAAAAAAAAATCAACACAATAATTTAACAATGTAATTGTTTCTTGTAACGTAAGCGATTTGGATATGAAATTCGATGTTGTGCAAATATGGGACATACACTGATGAGATGGAAGCAGTCTTCTTTAGCTTTCAGATTACACAATGAACAAAATTGATGAAAGCTATTGTTATATGGTGTTCCATTAAGTCCAAGGACAGAGATATTTCCTTATAAGAGTGTACATCGTTAAAGTAACTTGCTTCCATTAAGTTCAGGTTCAATTGAGAATAAAGGATTCTGCTTTCCGATTTCTGAGCTTTTTTGATGATTGCAACTCTTACAGCGTCTTCGTGTGATTGGATTATTTTGCAGAGCCGTTCTTTTAATTGCATTAAATTACTGTGATCCAATTCCAACGTTTCTCCACAAGAATTTCCTAACTCTTTCCACTTCGCCACCCACCAATCTGCATTTCTCAGTTCGTGCAATGCCATTTGTTGGGTAAGCCGATTGTCTTGATGAGCCAGCACCCTTAAGATGTAGTCTGCATGCAGCTTGAGAGTGTAAGTGTACATTTTAGCTAGACCCGTCTCGAGATGTAGGGCATAGGTTGGAGTTTTTATGGGAAGATTGAACGTGTGTGTGAAGTTAGCATATCAAGTATGAGCATATCAATTTGTTTTTGGAGTTCTGATCGCATGCACCATAGTTCTATAGTTCCTGATACTTTTCAAAAATAGTTCTGTTCGATTACATCGAAAAAATGGATTTTAAAAAATGAGATGCTAACTTCTCGTAGCATATCAATTGTTGAAATCTAAAATGAAAATATTTTATTTAGACGTAAGGAACATGCCTTAAGAGTTCCTCATACCTTAAAAAAATAGTTCCGTTATATTCGGCCAAAGAAAAAAATAAAACCAACAAAATAATTTTAACTAAAAAACAACTCAATTTTGCAAATAAAAAAGTTTCAATGTCTTGATGCATCTACAGGCATAGATCTAATTTGTTTACAATATAATCCGAGGAGTTCCCGTTTCTAACACTTTTCTAACAATTCGTAAAAAAATGCTAGCATATCAAGGTCGTTTACCAAAATACGCGAAAAGTCGCTGTAATTAGGAAAAAAATCATAACTTTTGTTAGAAAAGTGTTAGAAACGGGAACTCCTCGGATTATATTGTAAACACATTATATCTATATGTTTAGGTCAATAAATGAGCTGGAACTCGTTAAAAAATGCTAGCATATCAAGGTCGTTTACCAAAATACGCGAAAAGTCGCTGTAATTAGAAAAAAAATCATAACTTTTGTTAGAAAAGTGTTAGAAACGGGAACTCCTCGGATTTTATTGTAAACAAATTAGATCTATGCCTGTAGATGGATGAAGACATTGAAACTTTTTTATTTGCAAAATTGAGTTGTTTTTTAGTTAAAATTATTTTTTTGGTTTTATTTTTTTCTATGGCCGCATATAACGGAACTATTTTTTTAAGGTATTAGTAACTCTTAAGGCATGTTCCTTACGTCTAAAAAAAGTATTTGCATTTTAGATTCCAACAATTGATATGCTACGAGAAGTTAGCATCTCATTTTTAAAATCCATTTTTTCGATGTAATCGAACAGAACTATTTTTGAAAATTATCAGGAACTATAGAACTATGGTGCATGCGATCAGAACTCCAAAAAAAAAATGAAATGCTCATACTTGATATGCTAACTTCACACACACAGATTGAATAGTTTCTTTGGAATTTGTCTATTGCTTCGAACTCATTTATTCCTCAAACTTGGGCAGGAAATAAACGAAACTGTTGTTGATGGTGACATTCGTTCAAGAGCACCAAATAGTATTATATGCAACAGTCGATCCTCATAAAGAGGCATTTTTGTTGCGAAAAACTTCAATGGTTTCACATATCAAACTTTCTGCCAACAACAACCACAACAGCTATCATTGAATATACTTGCTTGTTTTAAATTGAGGGGAAACAAAGAAAGATATTAGAACTGTAAACTTCAAAACTGGCGTGTCTCTTGAATGTGCAACCGATTTTTTCCATAGTAATTTTTGGCCGGAAGGAGTAAGAGTACGACATTTAACAAACAACCAAAAAACCTCGAAGCATCCACTTACTGTCAACAACCAAACATAGCTGTAAATAACGGTGATTACTATGTATACAGAAGAGATCATTATGGTGAAAGTGAATCCAAAGGTGGAGGCGTACTTTTATCTGTGAGTTCTAAGCTAATAAGTATTCAAATATCTCTATTTAATGAAAATGTTGAACAATTTTGTGTTAAAATAGAATTGCCATTTGCACTACTAAATTTATTTATCTTTGTTTCTTATATACCTCCTGGTAGCGATATAACTATTTATTCTTAACATATGCAAAATATAAAAAAAGTCTTTGATGTACTTGAAAAAACTTCATATATTGTTGTATTAGGAGATTTTAATCTTTCGCATATAAATTGGATTTATTCTGATGAGGATAAAATTTTATGTACTTCAAATGTTGCTTCTAAAATTGAATATGAGACTTAAGATCTGCTTTTATCTATGACTAGACGTTTATTATTATCAGAGATGATCCATATAGATCATCAAAATACATGCATTACAACAACAACACGAGATCCTGTTCTCTATCGGGATCACGTTTCATGAACCAAAAGTTTAGATTTTGCTATTGCTCCTCAGCTTTGCAAATGGTAAGGAATAGTATAAAAAAAAAAGAAAACCAATGAATGAAAAATGAATAAACGTAAGGAAAGAAGAGATAGGTATACAACACAGTTGTCACTAATGTCGTTTTCGAGTGGACGTTCGGAGCTACTCCTTTTTCACTCCTTTTACTCCAAATTATCCATTTTCAATAGGAATGGAACAGTTCCGAAATCCAAACGAAAACGACATAAGATCCGTATTGTTTTATTTTCATGAGGTGATCTATATAGATCATCGGCGATAATAAAATACGGCTAATGTAAACCAAATTAATGGTATACAAAATGAAAATCAAAGAATTCTCGATTTAGTATTTTTAAGTAATGACTTAGAAGCTGTACTTAGAGATTCAGCAAAATTTTTTGTATCTTGATAAACTAGATTTTAATAAAAATGAAACCATAGTTGAATACGATTATGTAAAGGCCGATTATGTTGCTTTAAACACTTTCTTTCAAGAGGTGGATTGGAATCATTTGTTTGTATCAAATGATTAAAAATTATGCTTTGATAACCTCAGAGAAAAAATTGAAGAAGCTAAGGTTGGACTAGTTCCTCAACAAAAGGAAAAGGGGTAATGACAGACCAGTTTGGTTTAATAAAAGACTTTGCAATCTTAAAAACAAAATAACAAAGGCTCAAAAACCATATCGATCCAATGAAGCTTGTAAAGAAAAGTTTAAACAGCTTCGACAGGAATATTAAACCTTAAAAAAATGTTTGTATGGTCAACACATATGGGGCTTGTAATCTAAAATCAAAACAAACGCGAAAGCTTTTTGGCCATTCTTTAACGGAAAAAGATAATCTTTTGGATTACCGATTAATATGAGATTTGAAGATAAGGTTACAGGTGATGAAATTGAAATCTGCAATTTATTTGCTGATTTGTTTCAGTCCAACTTCATTCTTGAAACGCCAAAACTAAAAAATAATCTTGAGAATTAACCAATTACAAGTCTAGGATATATAATTTTAACCAAAGAGGTTTTAGAAGAGTTATCGTCTCTAGATGGAAACAAAAAAGAGGATTTCGATAGAATATCCCCTTTGTTATTGAAAATGTTCGAAGAAAGTCTAACTGTACCATTAATGAAGTTATTCAATTTATCATTAAAACAAGGAATATTTCTAGATGACTGGAAAACTTCGGTTATAACACCAATACACAAAGCGGGTTCAAAACAAGACATTGTTAACTACAGACGTATTTCTAAGTTGCAATCAATCCCAAACATTTTGAAGCGTTAATTAAAAAACGTATTTATGAGAACATAAGACAGGTATCTCTGAAAACCAACACGGATTTGTTAGTAGTAGGTCTACTATTACAAACTTATCTCTCTTCTTGCAGTTTTGTACGAAGGGAATGGAGCGTGGTGGTCAAGTAGATGCAATCTACACTAATTTTTCGAAAGCTTTTGATCGAGTACAACATGTTCTCTTGTTAGAAAAATTGAAAGCTTTTGAATTTAAATCTGATATCTTAAGGTGGTTTGAAGAATATCTTATTAATCGAACTCAGTGTATAAAGATAGGTAATAATTTATCTAAGGAAATTAAAAACTTTCTGTAGTCCCAAGGAAGCCACCTTGGACGTCTGTTTTTTTACCTTTTTATAAGCAACCTTCCCTCATGAGTGAAACATTCTGGTAATTTGCTGTTTACGCACGATCTTAAGATTTTTAAAATCTACCAACGACTGTGACCTCCTTCAACAAGAGATTAATGAAATATCTTAATGGTGTGAAATAAACTGCTTGCATTTAAATATCTCGAAATGCAAATTGATGTCTTTCTCAAGATCTCATCGACCCATACAATTTTCTTATAAAATTAATAAAAAGGAGCTAGAGAAAGGTGACAAAATAAAAGATCTGGGGTTATACTTGACGAAAAATTAAATTTTAAAAATCATTATGACAACATAGTATCTAAAGGAAATAAATTATTAGGTTTTTTTAAAAGAAACTCAAAAGATTTTAAGGACCAGCATACATTAAAATCTTTGTATATTAGTTTATTAAGGTCAAATCTTGAGTACGCTTGTTGTATTTGGAATCCGACTTACGATGGCAGTATCAATAGAATTGAGGGAAGAGATGTTTTATGTTCACATATAGATTGTTCTGCTCTACTTGCCCTTTATCCAATTTTTGCTCCTTCAAGACCCTTAAGAGAAAAAAATTATTTTCTTCTGTCTCACGTTTGTATACAAATTACGGTGCAAGTGATCCTGTTTCCAGTTCCTATATATTATACAATTCAGTTTGTGACGTAGTCGATCTATATTTAAGTAGATATTTGTTCAAAAATGCTAGTCATATCTTAAAAAGTAAGATAAAATTTTATTGACAAAGAATATTTATTCTATCATGTTATTTTTGTATATTATGTAATAATAGAGTTTGTAAGCTCGATAGAAATAAATAAATAAATAGCGAAGACTTTACAACAGCATCAAATATCTTGTATTTTACTGATAGTACAATACGCTGATTCGAAAAAATATGTTTCCATGACATGTTAAGCAGGCTTTGCGATGAAGTAGATTTCAACGTTGTATGGTCATTATAGTCCATGGTTTTGTTGATATCAACTCCTAGGTACTTGTACATGTAACAGAACATTTCCATTGAAAGTCCATGTACATTGTATATGCACCATGATCTCGGGTAGATCTAGAGAACACCATTATTTTGGACTTGTTCGTGTTAATTGTAAATCCCCAATTAACGCAATAGTTATAGAGTCGATTCATCATCAGTTGTAAATTCGCTGGAGTTTCAGAGAGAATAACCAAATCATCGGCATACAAAAGGATATTAATGGTCAGATCAGCGATTCGAACACCTCTAGGAAGACAAGTTTCAACATCATTAGTGAAAAGTGCGAAAAGAAGAGCACTTAGAAGGCACCCTTGTTTAACTCCGGTGTCTGTTTCAAACCAGTTTGAAAGTGCTGACCCGTCCCATACAGTTACTTTTGATTGGGCGTACATTTCTTTTATTATATGAACAAAAGAACTGCCGCTTGACAAATTTTGGTGAAGTGGCATCACTGGTGTAGCAGCACAAACTGGATTAGAACCAAAAACACTCTATATGAAGATACCAATCTTTCGTACGTATCACCCTCCAAAACCCATTTGTTTACATTGTTGTTTTTGTAATTTCGTTTTGTGTCCATGAATAGATGTGAATTGCAACAACAATTTAACGGGGTGGGATTGTTCTGTTTTCCCAGAACAACCATTTTGTATGTGCAAATAACGCAGCCATCTTTAAAAAAATTTCAACTCACCAGCTTGTCACCATGAAAATGGCGGATGTTAGGTGGGATATCGGGATGTGTTGAAAAAAAACACCAATTTAATGGTGCTAAGTCTGCTATTACACTACGAATTTCGCGTGATCAAACTTTTTTAAATTTTTCTTTGAAAATTCATCCTGTGAGTAGTTCGCTGTTACACAATGATTTTTAAATCTTTGGCATTTCACAGAAAAGTCTATAATAAAATAAATAACGTGATAAGTTAGAATTTATACATTGAAATTTCGGTCATCGATAGTTTTCTATTGGTTTCGCATATACATAGCATAAAGGCTGTCCCAAACCAACGCGAAACATTCGCGCGAATATGCGACGACTGAATAATGTTCGAAGATTCGCATCGCGCCAATGTGGGTGCTCCCATTAATCTCCATGTAAATAAATTAAGACAGGCGAAAGTTTCGTCGTCGTTCTAAAGTATTCGCTTTGGTTTTGGAGAGCCTTAATGCTCTTAAAAGCCGTGTTTTTTTTTGCAAGCCCGGAGGGATTTGGTTTAAAAGAAATGATATTGGGGATTATCTATCGACGCCATCACAGAAAAAAATGGAGTTTCCATAAAAACTATTGATTAGAAGTACATATGCCATTAACGCCGTTAAAACAGTTTAGCCCCGAAAATTATGTGCTCTTAGCTATGCCTGGAGGGGATTAGTTGTTGTTGCATTTAACATGTAAATTCCTTAGCCCCGACGCGACATAGTTTTTTTCGATCAATTTCCTCCAGGCTTGCAACGAGACATGCCAATTTATAACAGTTATAACAATTTTTGGCCATTAAAAGCGGGCGTACGTTTACGCGCTTCGCACAACTTAAAAAAAAAACTTTAGGTGATTGAATTATGCCCACCGGCGGAGGACCCTGGCCCTGCGGGGCCGCATAAACAGTAATTTTATAAACAAAAACTGTTATAATTGGCATGTCTAGTCACTTCCTGCAAAAAAACACGTCTAAAGTTGTCTTACAACAGTTGCGTTGATTCTCTGGTTTCTCATTCGTTTTTTTTTTGTCATGTTCAGAGTCTGTTTCAATAATTCGAGAGCGAAATACAATACCAAAAAATCGTAGAAACAAAACAAATAATGACAAAAGACAATCGAATATACTTAAATTGATTATAAATTTTCACTTTCAATTTGTTTCCACAAATTTATGCTTATAAGGTTGTGTTAGCACTTGATAACTCGTTGCTCCTTTTATTATACTTTTTGAACATACCCATTGAAACTCGTAAATAACCGACATTTTGGTGGTGAATGTACTTTTACTGCATGTGTGTGCAAATAAAGCGTGGTGGATGTACGCTTACTGCATATGTGTGCGTGTTTCTCCTGAATTTCCCCTATATGAGCTTGTAGGCAAACTCGGATGACAGCCGAGATTGGTATCTTCATATAGAGTGTTTTTGATTAGAACATTCATGATGACGTATAACTGACATCGTATTTGTGTTGACAGTTTCGAAATTAAGTAGTCCAAACATAAGACGTGTTTTTTTGCAAGTCCATATGGATTTGTCGAAAAAAACGACATCGGGACTTAGGAACTTCTTACTAACAGTACGTAAGTCCCGATAATTATCTGGACTTAGCTAAGTCTATATGGATTTAAGTTGTTGTTGTATTTACGTGTAAAACTATTAGTCCCGATGTCGTTTTTTTCGACAAATCGATATGCACTTGCATAAAAAACACGGCTATATTCAACAGGTGTTGTTCTTCATCCTCATTTTTATATTTAAGTGCATTGTTTCCGTTTAAATAAAATGTTTTACCAGCAATTAATAAAGAGTTGTTTTTAACGAGTATTTGTTCTTTTTGATATTTTAATTTGATGATTTTTCTGTAACTGAGCAGTTTTCGGCGCCTGAATTGTGCAAGTTTCGTTAGGTCACGTTGTATGAATACACCTGAACCTTTAAGCTTGGACGAATTTTGCAACATTTTGTTTGCTTTCTCATTGGACCCAACATTTATCTTAAATTTGATGGTATCTTCGTTTTCAATGAGCTTTGATGGTTCTGTCATCTGATGTAATTCACCGAGCAGAAGATTCACGTTTGAGTCAATCTTAATTTTGGGATCAACTTTTTCATTTGGCATCGTGAGAATGATATTTTTTCCCTTTATTTCTCTGCATTGAGACTCCAATTCTTCCTCTAGAGCATAACATCTAGTCTCAAACTGCTGGATTTTGATAGATAGGTCTTCATTTTGTTTTCGCAGGATGGTTATCTCAGCATTCAGCTTAATTAAATCTTCTTTTGAAGCGAGTTGGGCGGTTGCTTTCGCAAGTTCTGTTGATTCATCTATGATTGACTTTATCTTTTTAAGATCAGCATTGGTGATTGACATAATTGCTTCGATATTAAAGGCAATTGGTGGTCCTTTCAGATTTGGCGTTTTCGAATGAAGGTTTTCTTCTGGTGAGGTTAGGTTTATTTTTCTTTTTTTCTCACTCATGTGATAGAAGCCGTTGCTTGAAAACTAGTTTTACCCTTAAATAATTAGGTTTACCTGAGTGTGTGTGTGTGTGTGTGTTATGTATAGTGTGATGCGAAGTGTATGCGTTCATAATCTTTACATTTATACCACAGATTAGCCACATGAAGATGAGAATCCCCGGCAGCTTGAACTGGCAGTTATCAGATAAAAAATGAGAATGTCTGTATAAAAATCTCACACATAGACAGTAGGGATCTTCAAACACCTGGTTAAATTGTTGTTGCAATTCACATATATTCATCGACGCGGGAAAAAATTACAAATACAAAAATGTAAACAAATGGGTTTTTGAGGGTGAAACGTACGAAACATTCTCATCTTCATATGGCTTATCTGTGATTTATACATTTGTGACATCTCACCTTTAAAAAAATAATACAACATTTTAGTATTGAAAAAGATATAACTTCAATTAAAAGTACAAATCATTTCATTAGTATTATTAACCAGAAGATCAAATGAGAAATTTAATTTGTTTTAAAAGAAGTACAAAACTGTTTTGAATTTTATTTTAAGGTGGGGATGAGTCCATGGATAATGGAATATTAATATATCTATTCAAGTTGGTACGTTGTAGCCATATGTATGAAAGTTAAAGAACCAAGAAATGAAAATTAATAATAATAAAAATCATTTAAGCGTCTTAAAGGTTTGATAACTCTTCCGATGCGTGTGGTTTTGGTTTGCTGAACATAATCTGGTCATAAGCCCAAAAACTAAATTAATCTTTTTCAGTTTATCTACAGTAAGTAACTTTGATGCTGATGTTTATTTCCATTCTCCTGAATGTGATAGATTTAAACTTCCAGTTCGCAATTGTTCACCTGGGGATGCGATTCGCGTTACTTTTAATAGTCACATAAATTGTTGTGCTAATTGTTTTTTGGTACAGAGGGTAAATGAATTTAAATACTTAGGGCTTACTATTGACTCTAACATGAAGTTTTTCACTCATACCAGTAATTTAACTAGATATTTTCGTTCCAAAATGAGATACTTTTATCACCAAAAAAATATAGTATCATCTGATCTAAAAACTATCTACTTTGGTATTTTTCATTCCCAACTACAATACGGAATAGTTTGCTGGGGCGGCACTCATTTAAGCAAAATTAAACCATTGTTAATCTTGCAAAAACAGGCTGTAAGAAGGATCTGTGGTAAACCCAGAAGACATCCAAGTTTCCCTCTGTTTTCTCATCTGAAAATTCTTCCTGTACGTCATTTGTATTGTTTTAAAGTACTCAAGTCTTTTTTTATGAAATCAGGTAGTCGTTATTTTCGCCTTATATCAAATTATGATCTACGTGGAAACTCTTCTAATATTTTCACTGTTCCATTATTCCGCACAACAACTTTTCATAATTTTTATTCGATCTCTTCGTATCGTTTTTATAACAAGCTTTCACGTTTCCTGAGAACAATAACCGCTCCTTTTTTGTTTATAAAAGACTAAAACTCTGGCTTTTGGAGTTAGACTATCTAAATCTAGAATCTTTTGTTTCAGGTACTCTGGTTTAAATTCTTTTTTTTTTTTTAATTAGGTTATCTTCTATGATTTAACTTTTGCACAATTATTGTTGTTCTTCATTTTTTTGCTATTCCTTGAATTCTATTGTAGCATTCTGATGTATTTTAAATGTATTGCATATCATATTATTGTAAATTAGAAACATAATGTATTAAACATGGGGCACCCCACCCATACTTAATTTTATATTGCTATTTTTGAATTTCTGAAGGGGCATTCAACACTATCTTTATTACATTGTAATTTAATACAGAATGTCTTATTGCATGTATTTTCAAGTGTACTTATAAGAAAAATAAGAAATTAATCTGAATCTGAATCTCTGAGTCTGAATCTGGTTGTGGTTACTGCATGTAAAGATTGCTGTATCTGATCTTGTTTATGTGGACTAGTAGTAGAAGTGGATGTTGGAGCTAGGGGTCGTTAAACATCGATAGTCTATCGATAGTAAAAAACTATCGAATGTATTGTAGTTTTAAAAAAACTATCGATAGTTTTTCACCCCAAAAGCTTATTAGTGGCGAATTTCATTAAAACGCAGTGGCATGTGTACATTTCTCGTTTATAACGCACATTCGTGCATTTTATTAGAACCACCACCAGAAAGCTATAGTATATGCGTTTATTTTTGTAATTTTGACAGAAAGTCGCCGTCTTTTGCTATGAATATGAAGTCTTGATGTTTCTTATTTCTCCTACATAAAATGTGCCAAGTTTTCTTATTTCTTTTTTTGTTACTATTAAAGTATTGTATTGTTTTTTTTTCTTTCTATAAAATATGAAGTAATAAATTTAGTTTCTTTTTTGTTGCATATTGTATTGATTTAAAAGATTTATTGAAGTTTTTTTCAAATAAATATAGGTACACATTTTACATATATTTAGATTGTTTTTATTTTGTTTTATTTCTGGTGATAATTTTACGAAGAATGCGTTTGTATGAATCTGGGAATTTCTTCTTTATTTCGCGCATTTGAAAGTCATATACTAAATGTTGTACTTGTATTTTCGGTTTAAATATGGCCTGGTTTTAAAAAAGAAAACTATCGACAGTCTATCGATAGTATCGATAGTTTTTTTTAACTATCGATACTATCGAAACCGATGACTATCGATGTTTAACGATCCTTAGTTGGAGCTGCTATAGTCGACTGATTTGGTTTTTCGTTTAATGGTGTACTTGATATAGTGGGTGCGCTATCGTTGATTTGCTTTGTCTTTGCATGTTGTTCAGAATAAATATTTTCTAATGGAAGATCAATGGTCGGTGATTGAATATCGGCTTTGGTCTTATGTAAATGGTGGGTGTTTCTGCGATACCGTTTGCCTTCATTAGTTTCAATGATGACTGATCTTGGATATTGTGTTTCTTCGACAACTTTTGCACCAATCCATTCTCGATGTCCAGTTTGCATGCGCACCTTATCGCCAGTTTTGAGTGCTTCTGATGGGTTGCACCACTATCTGCGTAAACTTTTTGTTGAGAACGTAATTTTTTATTTCTTTTTGAACACCGGAGACGATTTTAGGTTTCAATTCATCTTTCACTGTTGGTATAATAGTTCTGGTGGCTCGGCTATATAAATGTTGACAGGGTGATTTTAGAATATCATTTCTTGGTATACTTCTCAGCATAAGAATAGCGAGATATATATATCCGATTTGTCCAGATAACATCGCTTGAGCAGGTTTTTCGCTGTTCGAACGTTGCGTTCTGCAAAGACGTTTGATTTTGGGTAGTAAGGGCTTGATACTTGATATTTGAATTGCCATGTTGATGCGAAATTGGAGAATCTTTTTGATGTATATTGTGGTCCACCGTCAGTTTCTAGTGTCTCGGGAATACCATGCACTGAAAACCATTGTCGCATGTTGTCGATTACCTCTTGAGAATTCGCTGATTTCAATTTCTTGAAGTCCTTGAATCCTGAATAATGATCGGCTATCAGAACGTATTCATCTCCCTTGAAATTGAAAATATCAGATGACACAAGTTTAAATGGGTATTCTGGAACATCTCGTTCCAATTGTGGTTCACGAACGTTACTTCTTTATGTCTGCTGACACACGGAGCATCTCTGGACGTATTCGCGAATGCTATGGCTTTGACCAAACCAGTAAAGCGATTGACGGGCTCTGGCTACCGAGCTAGTAACTCCAGCATGTCCTGAGTGACGATCACGAACGATTTTATTAATTTCGCATTTTGGTACAATTACCTTATGTCCTTTGAATAATAGACCTTGTTCAAAGGTTATTTCTTCTTTGAAGTTAGTATATTTTTTGACAGCTTCCGCTAACATTTTGTCGTTCTCAGGCCATCCTTTTAAGACAACCTGTTTCAACAACTGCAACTCGAGATCTTCCGATGTTGACTTGATAAATCTATACCTTGCCTCATCGGTGAATGAAAGTACGATGTTGACTGAGTACTCTTCGTCATTGTCTGCGTCAATTGGGTTGCAATCTCGGCTAAGTGCATCTTCTATCGGAATCTGAGTGCCTTTTTTGTAGGTAACGATTGGGGAATATTGGATGACATCCCATAGAATGCGTTGCAATCTGTAGCGGTTTCTTAAAGATGGTTTCGAGTGGTTTATGATCTGACTCGACTTCGATCTGTTTACCATACACGTACTCATGGAATTTCTTGCATGCAAATTTTATCGCCATCGCCTCTTTTTCTACCTGAGGGTAATTTTGTTGAGTAGGTGTTAGTGCGCGTGTAGCATATGCCACTGGCTGATCATTTTGCAACAAGCATGCTCTTGAGCTTGCATCCACTGACAGTTTCACTGGTTGGTTGGTCACGTTATAGAACTTTAGCACGGGGGTTGAACTTAAAGTTTTCTTAACCTTTTCAAATGCGTTTTTTTGTTCAATGTCCCAGTACCATTCAGTGTCTTTGTGGAACAATTTTCGTAGTGGTTCAGTGATATGAGATGAATTGGGAATGAATTTTCCCAAATATGTAACAATTCCTAAGCATCTTTGAAGTTCTTTAACATTTGTCGGTTCACGCAGATTTTTAATCTTCCAACTTTTCGGTATCGGCTTCGATACCTTTTGCTGTAAATATATTCCCAAGAAATTTAACTTTTTTCTTTTCGTACTCACATTTTTTCTTGTTTAGCGTGAAACCGGCTGCCTTCAAACGATCGACTACTTTTTTGTTGTTGCTCGTAACTGATCAACATTTTCTGCAAAGCTACTTTGCAGCCTGCTATATTTTCCAAAGTGTTGTTCATTATTTCAGAAAATATCTCTGGAGCGGATATTATTCCAAACGGAAGTCTTAGGAATTGGTATCTGCCCCACGGTGTTGAGAATGTTAAGTATTCTGATGTTCTTTCCGTCACGGGTATTTGCCAGAATCCTTTTTGGCAATCCAATTTGGTAAAAATTTTTGATTTTTGCACACAAGCAGCAATTTCTTCAACTGTCTGGAGAGGATAATGCCGACGCTTGATGTTTTATTAAGGTCGGTCGGATCCATGCATAATCGAATTTTATCTTTTTTGTGACGATGACTATTGGACTTACTGCTGGTGTTGGATGACTCACTGGTCGTGTTAAGTAAATCTCAGACCTGGACGATTGGCAGCACTGAAAATTATTTAAGGTTAAAATTTAAATTTGGCAACACTTAACTTATGTTTTTCCGAGATAGAAATTTATGTAAAAAAAGATAGTAGTCTACAAGTAACGTTGTATAATTTTGGTTATAATTAAAGAATTATAAAAGTACATGTAGTTGTCTTATTATTTCAATAAGAAAAAGATTACATTGTTGGTCCTTCGAGACACATTAAACCAGTTTTTGTGGAAAACCAGTGGCTCTAAAATGAGTCTGCCAGAAAGTACTCTGCGCCGCAGCAACAGACAGGCAAAAGGAAATCTGCCAGATCGCTTTGGATTCACACAGAGTGATTTTGACGAAGAAACTATTGCAGAGCGAAGTGCAGAATTGACAAAAGTTCGAAGAAAGTTAAAGGAAGCACAGCTTCGGCTTGATATAACATTGCTTCAGAATCAAGAAGCCAACTTAGTTTCAGATAATTTGGGTGCCAGCAAACACGAATCTCAGCCCAGAGCAGTGTGTGTGACGACGCAGCTCCTTCAAAAGTATGTGTGCCCCATGACGATGGCACATACATCCCACGACGCGATAAATTATGTACTTCTGAAGGAAAAAACACACTCAGACGTGTTCATATGGTGGGTAGACTACCGGACACACAACTACTACCAAAAAAGCAGATGGTAGGAGAAATATCTGATAAATGCAGTAAAGAATGGAATTTCATGGAGTAAGAGAGACGACTACAACGTGAAATGAATGTTCATCAATGGCTTCACTTCAACAAAGCCATCCATAGTACAACACTTGAGAAAAGAGACAAAGACATTCATGTTTATAAATGTAAACAAACAGATGGTTTGCCTGTTCTCACTCAAAAAATTGCATTGTTAGAAGACGAGGTAAGAAAATCCAAACTGCAACAAAAAGAAGCAGACGCTGTAGATGCAAAAACCATCGGTGACCGAGACGAAAGAAAACCAAACAGTCAGTATCTGGACATGATGAACACCTTTGTTTGCTCGACAGACAAAGATGGATTTGCCGAAGTTTAATGGCAATCTAGAGGATTGGCCCCTATTTAGTAGTGAGTATTGGAGAACCTCAGAGTTGGGCAGATTTACCGGCGTCGAGAATGTGACACGACTAAGATCAGCTCTTAAAGACGATGCATTAGATGCGGTGAAATCCCTTCTCATCCTTCCTTACAGCTCAGAAAAGATTATGCAGATTCTGGAACGACGATTCGGACGACCTGACTATATAATCAAATCCTTAGTATGTAAGGCAAAAACAATCGCAGCAACACGAGAAGACAATCCTTTGTCAATTGTGAAGTTCGCCACTTGTGTGGAAAATCTAGCAGTTATGTTGGAATTGTTGGGGCGTTCAGAGCATCCTGAACTGCTGGAAGAATTAGAGCGAAAACTACCTCCAATATTCAGCATCTTGTGGTCAGAGCACATTGTTGGAAAAGATTTTGTGGATCTGCGTATTTTCTCTGATTGGTTAAAGAGAAAATCCCATGCTGCAAGCCTTCGAACAACCTTGTTCCAACTCCAACCAACACTGCAGAAAACAGAAGTCAAACGAACAAAGGGAAAGGTCAATGCAACATCCATCGAGAAAACAAACGACGAAATTCCGAAGTGCAGCATTTGTAAGTCCAATTGCAAATCTCTATATATATGCAAACATTTTCTTGAGATGAGCATTGATGAAAGATGGCAAAACGTAAGAAAGTTATCTCTGTGTTTCGCATGCTTGAAGGGAAATCACCAAACGAGAATGTGTCGTAAAAAGACTCTGTGTTCTATTAGCTGGTTTGGTTTTGGCAACACTGGTTTTGACAGCTGACGTGTGTTTAGTACCTTGTGTCACTGTCAAACAGCTTCAGTTGGGTTTGCAATTTAACCATGGATCGTCTTACAAATGAACAACGCTTGCAAACTATTGAATTTTACTATCAAAATTCGTGCTCGGTTCGAAATGTTCATCGCGCGCTGCTTCCATTTTATGATCGGCATTCTCGACCTTCTGAGCAGTCTATTCGGAAGATTGTGACCAAATTTCACACCAAATTTACTTTGTTGGACATTAAACCACCAACACGTTTACGTACTGTGCGTAGTGAAGAAAATATTGCGGCCGTATCAGCTAGTGTGACAGAAGACCGCGAAATGTCGATTCGGCGCCGTTCCCAGCAGTTAGGCCTTTGTTACAGCACTACGTGGAAAATTTTGCGGAAGGATTTGGGCGTAAAGCCTTTTAAGATACAGCTGGTGCAAGAACTAAAGCCAGCCGACCTACCACAACGCCGAATTTTTGGTGAATGGGCTCTTGGAAAGCTGGCCGAGGATCCGCTTTTTTATCGAAAAATTGTGTTCAGCGATGAGGCTCATTTTTGGTTGAATGGGTACGTAAATAAGCAAAATTGCCGCATTTGGAGTGAAGATCAGCCAGAAGCATTGCAACAGCTACCAATGCATCCCGAAAAAGCAACTGTTTGGTGCGGTTTATGGGCCGGCGGCATTATTGGGCCATATTTCTTCAAAGATGATGCGAATCGCAGCGTTACTGTCAATGGTGAACGCTACCGAGCGATGATAACAAACTTTTTTTTGCCCGAAATGGAAGTTCTTGACTTGCATGATATGTGGTTTCAACAAGACGGTGCCACATGCCACACAGCACGCGAAACAATGGCGCAATTGCGAGGCGAGTTTGGTGAACAGTTAATTTCACGTTTCGGGCCGGTCAATTGGCCGCCTAGATCGTGCGATTTGACACCATTAGATTATTTTTTGTGGGGGTATGTCAAGGCTAATGTCTATAGGGACAAGCCCGCTTCGATTGACGCACTGGAAGCCAACATCCATGCATTCATTCGTGAGATACCGGCCGATATGTGTGAAAGAGTATGCCAAAATTGGACTCAGCGGATGGGCTACCTGAGACGCAGCCGCGTTCAACATTTGCATGAAATTATCTTTAAACATTAAATTGCAAGGTTCAAACTATCGATTCAAATAAATATTTCATTCATTTTTTCGAATTTTTTGTGTTTTTTTTTTTTTTAAAAGTTCTAAACCTCTAAAAAAATCACCCATTATAAATGGCTGTCAGAGAAATCACCACCGACTATTGCATAACCACCAGCAAAGATTTTCTGCCGAGATCCCAGCCTTTGAGCCAAGGAACCCACATTGTGGTAACACGCACGCAGATGTCGCAAATGGATTCTGTATAAATGGAAGTACAGTGAGCAAGACCATCACTAGACTAAGAATTTTGCCGGTAAGCCTTAAAAACAATTCAGTGGTAGTAAACACTTTTGCTCTTCTAGATCCTGGAGCTACACTGACACTGATAAGCGAAGCAGTAGCAAATCAATTGCAAATGGATGACAAACATGCACCTCTATCAATTCAGTGGGCCAATGGCGACGTAGCAAATGAAGATGAATCTAAAGTTGGTTCAGTCTGCATCTCTGGGACCTACCCGAACGCAAAAACATACAGTCTAAATGACGTCAGAACTGTAAGGTACTTACCATTGCAACGGCAGTCAGTTGATAAAGAAAAGCTTATAGAAAGGTGGCCGTACCTAGAGAAAATTAACTTTGTAAGCTATGACAATGTACAACCAACGATTTAAATCGGTGAAAACAACGGATTGTTAACTGCTACACGACAATTGATTCACAACAAGTGCAACAATCCCATCGCTAGTAGAACTTTTCTAGGATGGACGATTAGTGGTAACGATGGCAGCAGAAAAAAAGGTAGTGAACCATATTTACATGATGCAAGATAGCAATGATGACGACTTACACAAAATGGTTAAATCTTCATTTCAACTAGACGACATCCTGACTAGTGGTTGTGATTCGAAACGATCCCGAGAAGACGAAAGATTTTTGAACATCATGCAAGCCACGACGACGAAAATAGGAGACAACAGATGGCAAACTGGACTGTTATGGAAACGTGACGATACGAAACTTCCAGACAGCAAGTTTGCAGCCCGCCAAAGATTAATTCTATTGGAAAAGAAACTCGATAAGAATCTCTTCTTGAAAAAAGCATACGGTGACATCATAGACGACTATCTACAGAAGGAATATCTTGTGAAAGCTGAAGACGAAGACTTGTTAGAAAATAGAACGTGGTACTTACCACATTTTCCAGTAATCAATCCAATGAAGCCACACAAGATACGAATTGTGTTTGATGCGGCTGCGAAAACAAATGGAGTTGCACTCAATGTTGAACTTGTCCAAGGACCCGATCTGCTACAATCTCTACCAGGAGTTTTGTTCAAATTCCGAAGACAACAAAAGCCAATTAATTCTATGGCGAGGCGAAAATCGAACCGACAATCCACAGGTATTTAAGATGACAGCAATGATGTTTGGTGCAACATGTTCGCCGAGCTCAGCCATTTACGTGAAAGATCGAAATGCAGACGAGCATGCTGATAGTTATTCTAAAGCTGTATATGCAATCAAAAATAATCACTATATGGACGATTATTTAGGACATGCAGACAACGACGCAGAAGCTATAACTTTAATTAGTGACGTCATTAGAATCCACAGCCGAGGTGGATTTCATATAACGAATTGGAGAAGTTCGTTTCAATCCGTTCTAGATAGTATCCCAACTAATAGATTAGCAGATGGTACAACGCACGTCAACATCGACAGAAAATGTGAAAGCCGTATTCTGGAAGTTTCTTGGAATACTCAAAATGATTCGTTTATGGGACAACTACCTGCGGTAAGACTTTTGTCAAATAATCCAGCATTTACATTTACAGGCGTTGACTATTTTGGGCCGATAAATGTTAAAGTTGGCCGACACCTTGAGAAATGATACGGTGTTTTGTTTACATGCCTTACAGTAAGGGCTATTCATTTGGAGGTTGCAACCAATTTGACGACCGACTCATGCATCATGGCACTCAGAAGGTTCGTTGCCAGACGTGGATGTCCAAACGAGTTATTTTTGGACAATGGCACGAACTTGAGGGGAGCAGATACTGAGCTCAGAAGATGTCTAAGGGAGCTTGACCAATCTAAAATAAGAAGTGCCTTAACTAAGCATCGCATTAACTGGCATTTCATTCCACCAGCCTCGCCCCATATGGGAGGATGCTGGGAGAGACTTGTGAGATCAGTGAAGACATCGCTCCATACAATTTTAAAAGAAGTTAATCCATCGGACGAGACGCTGAATACATTACTTACTGAAGTAGAGCAGATTGTCAATTCGAGGCCTTAAGTTGAAGTACCATATCACCCAGACGAACCTGAAGCGCTTACGCCGAATCATTTTTTGATTGGCAGATCATCAGCTTCCGCCCCTATAAGTGATTTTGACGACAAAGATCTAATATTAAGAAAGCGATGGCGAATGACACAACGGTTAGCTGATCATTTCTGGAACCGATGGCGAAAAGAGTTTTTACCGACTCTAAATCAGCATAACAAATGGAGGATGAAATGTGGTCTAAAATTATGCGTAGGAGATGTCGTTCTTCTTCTTAACGACAATGAAGTTAGAGGAAATTGGCCGAAGGGTATCATCGACAGGCTTTTTCCCGGACCAGATAGAGAAATTCGAGTGGTCGAAGTTAGAACTTCAAGTGGAACTTTTAAGCGGCCAATAGTCAAAGTGTGCGTCCTCGATTTGGAGAATGGTAAAAGTGACGTACGCCGTCCCAATACCAGAGGGGAGAATGTTAAGTAAATCTCAGACCTGGACGATTGGCAGCACTGAAAATTATTTAAGGTTAAAATTTAAATTTGGCAACACTTAACTTATGTTTTTCTGAGATACAAATGTATGTAAAAAAAGATAGTAGTCTACAAGTAACGTTGAACCAGACAGTAGTCTCTTGAAAGAAAAAGTATTATTTTGGTTATAATTAAAGAATTAAAAAGTACATGTAGTTGTCTTATTATTTCAATAAGAAAAAGATTACAGGTCGAATGACTTTCATTTGAACCATGTTGTTTAACTCATCTTTGACTTTATCTCGCTGAGCATGAGCGATACGGATGTGGTGGTATTATTTTGAATTTTGGATCATCGATGAGATCGATATCGTATGTAAAATTTTAACAACACCAATTTTTTTCATCACCTTCCATAGCCTCACGTATGCGAGCGATAAGTCGTAGTCTTTCGCATGATGTACGACCCAGTATCGGCGTCAAGTCTTCAGCCACGATTTTGAAAGTGACCATTTTTGAAGATTTGTTTGTTTCGCAGCTCGTGTTTGCTTCACCAATTACCTGAATACTGGTGTTGTTGTATGTGACGATTCTTTTAGTGTTTGATTTTTCGATTGCAAGTTTTAGTCTTACCGCTTCTTTTTCTGGCAGCACATTGCATTCTGCTCCAGTATCAAGCTCAGAATTCTGAATTTTTGAAGCTCTTGATTGGCCAGCTGTCAGAAGTCATCTGAATTTTCAGAACTTTTTCTGACAGCTGGCCAATCAAGAGCTTCAAAAATTCAGAATTCTGAATATTCAGATGTGCGTTGAACTCGGCCAATCTTTACATTTATACATTTGTGACAATCTGGGGCAAAAAAAAAATAATTTGACGTACATTTTTCACAATTAGGCTTTTCCAGAAACTATCTTTGTTTTTTCTCTTTCTAATTTTGACATTAAAATATGTAGGGAAAACAAACAAACGACCAATCACAATCACATGTTTTTGTTTTCCCTACATATTTTTCTGTCAAACTATTGATTTTTTTTTGCTTGTTTGGCACTGAAGTCTGGTGGAAGTTCCAAATGCGGCTGAACACAATCCGCGCGTGAGGGAACGCGTTCACACGCGTGTGATTACTAAAACTTATGTTGAGTTCCTGTCAACCATTTCAGACTAATTATTTTTTTAATGTGATGGTGTGTGTCCTATTTGACAGGAATTTTAACACAAAAGATGGTGCACCTAAGAATTCACAACAAATATTTCAAAGTGCATTAAATTTCCCACATCCCTTTGATAAGAATCAATACAAATTTATTTCAGTGAACAGTTGCAAAACAAAAAACAATTGTGCGTTTATCGAAGCATCAAAAAATTACATTCAATAATGAAAAGAAGCAGGAATTCGAAATGCGATAATACTAATCGTCTTCAAAGATTTGGAGACCAAACTTTGATATTTCTTATTCTTTGGAAATCAACCAACCCAAATTTTTGTTTATTTATTTGCCTTTGAAACTGTGGAATTAAAGACTCTTTAATATTTGTTTTCTTTTTACGTGTTAAAAAAATTTCAGGATTAATTAGAAATTTTTCACTTACAAAATGCAAAACTTACTAAATAAATATGTTTCCAAATGAAAAAAATTTTATTATGTAGGATTAAGGTACCAAAGATAAAGTACAGAAAGAGAGAACAGATACCACGAAAGAAAACAACAACAACAAAAATCAATTAGTTTATAAAGAAATACTGTCTTTCTTAGCTATATGTTTCTCACCATGAAGTGGAAGTGAGATAAAGCACAAAGACGTCAAAAAAAGTGGGAATATTTTCTTGTGAGGTTTAAGCGCGTAGGCAAGGGACGTATTTAGTGGACGGGGTAGACAAATTTTTGAGGTTGAACAAATTGCAGTCATTGCTTGTTCTTGTTTGTGCTTTTCCTTCTTCTTGGAGTGTGGTTAATTTTCAATTCGTCGTCCACTAAGGCACTGTATTCATTAAAAATAGCAGAGTTTAAAAGGTATTTGCAGTTAGAAGGAAAACAAATGTATCAAAAAAAAAAATCGCTCTCGTCTAATCACAGTCTAAGGACGCGCGGCATGACTCGCTTCTATTGTGTTCAGGCACATTGCCAAAAAAGAAATGTTATACAGTTATACTGTTATACAAAACTGTGTACGAGTGCACCGTATACCAGACATTCAATGGATCTCTGCCACCAAATGTCAGAAGTGTCAGTGTGAATTTAAAAAAAAAAACACAATCTGACAGCACTCCCTGGTTGGAAAACAAAACCAAATGCCGAAGGCACGAAGGCAAGCCAAAAAAGTTAGGTGTTTAATAATAGTGATTAATATGTAATAAAATTAGTTTTTTTGTATCACAATTGAAAAAATGTTCACTAAAATGTTTAAACACTAATTAATAGGTAATTCGATCGCAAATTTAAGTTTTCAGTTCCAAATACAAAAAATAATCAAATGACGGGATTTTTGACACTGCCCAGAGCATGTAAATGTTTTCCAACCAGAGACTTTTTTGTTGTTATTTTTAGATGTCAAATTAGAAAGAGAAAAGACAAATCTTGGAGGACCTCTATTTGCGTCAACTTGTTTTGATGAATGCGCTATCCAGTGTATTATAGAGGTCAGTGCTCACAAGTCACAAGAAGAGGTGAAATTAATGTCGTTTTCATTTGGATGTTCGGAGTACTCCTTTTGCACTCTTTTTTCACTCCTACTTCTCCAAAAGTCTTCGATTGGCTCTTACGAGTAATGTTTTCAGAGTGTTCTTCTGTTCCCAATTTCATATTGGAGTAGACGAGGAACACACACAAACATATAAAGTTTTTCGTTGGATTAACTGTCAAAAGTGATAAATACTTGAAGAAGCCATTTAGTTAAATGGCGGAT
The DNA here is from genome assembly GCA_932273885.2 of Leucozona laternaria. NCBI lineage: Eukaryota > Metazoa > Arthropoda > Insecta > Diptera > Syrphidae > Leucozona > Leucozona laternaria. The sequence goes on along the minus strand of OW026366.1, from coordinate 133,183,694 downwards.
TAAGGTAGTGTGTGTGTAAATTTAGGAAAGTCGGTGTTTTCATATTCGATTGGAATTGAAAAGGAGTAGAATAGACCGAAAATCCAATCGAAAACGACATAATATAATATTGTGACTTTTTCGAATTCTCCCCCAGAGTCATAACTTATGAGAGTAGGCATGGGTCAGTACTAATATTTTGAGATATTACCTAATAATAATATATTAGTTTATAAATATTATAATATCTAAACCGATATAAAAATATCACTAATATTTTACCCATAACAGTCAATTAGAGTTAGTATTCTTACCGCGTAGTGTGCATCTGTGTACTTTATTTAATAATTGCGTATTCATTTCCCTATTGCCATTCCACATTTTAAAAAAACTTCACAGCTTTCCATACAAAAATCTTATTTAATATTTTCCTATGAGAAACTGAAGTGGCCAGATTGATAGGTTACCCGAACCAAACCACATAAAAAACATTTATTTTCATTCTATTTCATTTTGCATTAAAGAAAACTCTCTAACTCTTTTGTTCTCATATCTCTTTCTTACAAAAAATATTAAGATACATAATAGTCGTGTTTTTTTGCAAGCCCTGAGGAAATTGGTAGAAAAAAACAACGTCGGGGCTAAGCATTTGCATGTTAAATACAACAACAACTTATCCCCTTCGGACTTAGCTAAGCGCGGAGAATTATCGGGGCTTAACTTAAGCACGGAGAAAAACTGTGTTACCGGCGTGAATTGTATGCTTATTATCGATAGTTTGTATGGAAACTCCATTTTGTTTCTGTAATGGCGTCGCTAATCCCCGATGTCGTTTTTTTCAACGAAATTTCTCCGGGCTTGCAAAAAAACACGTCTAATATCAGCCTCCCCTGACCTGACACTAATATGAATACTATCTTTGTATGTAGAAACTATAGTTCTATCATGGCGGGGAGCGACAGTAGCGACATCTGCAGCACTTACGCAATACTTCGGTTTTGCAGAATAGGTATATAGCAATAGATATAGTCACGGATATTTCAAAATGAAATAAAGATAATGAAAAGTTAAGATAAGGGATGAAAAAGAGAAACGATTTTGTATGTTTTGTTTATATTTTTCAAGTTTTGTCATTCTGTCATGGTTAAAGAAAAGAAATTGTATTTTTTGTCGCGAATTTGATTTTCTTTAAAAAGGAATTGTGAGAACGAATATTTTCGCTTTAGGTATATTTGTGTTCGCTGACCTATATTAGTTTTTATGCCACGTTATAACCTAGGTAAATCTATCTGTTATTTCATTAAGCAAGAATAAAGCTGATAGCTTAATTATTATTTTATTGAAAAAATAGGTATTCGTTTCGAGAAAACATACAACCTACTTTGAGCTATTTAGTCTATCACCATTGAAAATTAAGTAATTTTTTACACGTATGTATTTATGTACATAGGTACATATATTCAGGTCTATCATCGTATCCGTTCGGGAAATCTTACGATCGGAAAAATGTTCCGATCGGAGAATTTATTCTGTTCATGCTAACAGAAGCGTAAAAGAAATATTGCCGCGTACCAACGCATGTATGAACATCAAAATTAATATTTTTAAATAAGCAATAGTGAAACAAACAAACATGGATAGCGCAGCAGCATTTTTGGAAGCTGAAAGATACGAAGAAAGGAACACTTAATAAAGAAAAAAGAAATATAGCAAACGTCTTGCAACTGCCAGATACAGCGTAAGTTTAGTTATAGTAAAAATATTCGGGTTTTGAAAGTAAAATTCTAATTTCTCTTCATCGCTTTAAAAAAAATGTTCGTCTTAGCAAAGAATCATTTTGTTACGTCTTAAATGAAAAAAAAATTCCTTCTGCTTCACGATCTGATGTTTTGACACCAGAACAAAAGTTAGCAGCATGTTTAAGATTTTTTGGTGAAGGAACATACCAGCGTGGCGTTGGCAAAGATTTTGATTCACCTCTGGCGCAGTCAACATTTTCAAATCTTCTCCATGAAATTTAATGCGTACTCGAGGAAACACTGTGCGCTAGAGTTGTGTAGTTCCGGACCTAAATAGTTCCAGGAACTATGTCCTTTCTCGGATACATTTCCACTCGTTCCACAAACTGAATTTGAACATGTCCATAGTTCCGACTACGTAGACACAAAACAAGACGAGAGCGACCATGTGTCTCTGTTTAGATACAAATTGAAATACACACGCATATCTTGCGAAATGCCCAGCCAAAGCCAATCATACAAGAATGAGAATGAGTTGCACAAAGCACAACTACACTCCACACCAACACCAGGATGGGTAAAGGCAAATATTGTGTATGTTTGTATTGTCTTGTTGACTGCCCTTTACCTACACGCAGTACGCACCGATTGGAAAGAGAGCATAGAGTATAGCAGATGCATACAGGAACGAGATATATGTTAATCGGTCCGACCTCTCATCATGCAAATAGTTCCGATTTTAGTTCCATTTTCCACATCTTCTTCAAGCACAAACATTTCTTCGTAGTTCCACTCTTATTACTAGGTATGGAGTATAGTGCATTTGTTGTAGTTCCTTCATGTTCGGCTGAATGTAGGTAAATCGGTCCGATGCGATCTCTTTATCATGCTCATAGACATAGTTCCCTTAATAGTTCCATGGCTTTTGTTGTCATTGTATTTCCATTCTTTCTTATTAGGATAGGAATAGGAAACATGTTCGGTAAGAAAATAATAAGAATACTCGGATTGGGTATGGGTACACTGCATTTTTGCTCCTTCTTAGCTCTTTGGTAGGTATCAGATTCAGATTCAGATAATTTACAGTATGGATTTTTTTTTTGTGAAATTTTGAAACAGTTGCATGTTTTTATTTTCTCCTGTGTTTGTGTTCATCTAATGATAATGAATGGTGGGTTTTTTTAATCAGTTTTGCTGTTTTTAGAGGTGAGGTCCTGAGTGGGTTGTAATGTAAATGTGAATTGGAATTACGGAATCGTAATCAAGTGGATGATTGGTAATTTTGTTTTTTTAAATCTTATTTTCTTTGCATCTGTTGATTGGCATGGTTTGTTAGTTGTTTTTCTGTTGTGAATTGAACTGAAAATTTGGAATCGTGTTCAGGAAGGTAATTGGTAATTTTATTTTTATGATTTTTTCTTCTGTTCAACTGTTGAATGTTTTTTTTTTAGTTGTTTTGCTGTTGTGAATGTGAATTATTGTCATTTAATCTGTAATTTCGGAAAAGTATTCAGGTGGATTATTGGTATGTAATTTTATTTCTTTAACTCAGAACGGTTTCTTATGTCGTTTTCAATTGGTTTCACTACGAAGAGAAATGAATTTTGAATCCAAATGAACATGCAAAACATCCATGTTTATATTTATGTGTAAAGCGAAGCAAAAACATTTGAAAAAGGTACAAATAATTTGCCCTTCAACAACTCAATGGTATTTTTTTATTTTTTTTAATGTTCAATAAATTTTAATCAACTTTTTGCGCACGCACAAAAACAAAATAAAAACTGCAGTTTGCCTTGAAGAGCAGTCAGATGAAGATATTGTGTATGCAATGCATTGGTGAACAATCACATCCCTCCAAAATAAATTCAGGTGTTGAAAAAACACTTGGAAAAAGCACTCCAAACAGCCAATTGAATATGACTTTTCAATTGGAAGGCCTTCGGAGTACCTTCCGAGTGACCAATTGAAAACGACATTAAACTTTGTTTTAAAACAGATTTTGAACAGAATTTTAATTTTGATTTGTTGTTACATGATTAATTGTCATTAGGCAGTTTTCAATCCTGGTTTTCTTTTTTATTTGAATATAACGAAGTGTATCTTTGTCAAACCATTATTATGCAGATATGAACCAAATATTCTTTATGCAATGGCTTCGCGCAAAAGAAAAACAAGCATCCTTTGGGACCATTTTGCAGAAGTTGATTCCCAGAAAGCGAAATGCAAATATTGCAGCCAAATTATTGCATTTACTTCTGGGAGTTTGGGCAATTTGAGTAGGCACGTGAAAAGAAGGCACACTGGAATCTCATTAAGTCCTGTAGAGCGCCAGGCAGTACTAGCACCAACATCAAATGAAAATGATCCACGTCCATCAGAAACTGAAGTCGTGCTCAATGACACACCTGCTGTAAGTGTACCTGAGCCACAAACATCTGACCTTCGACAAGTTCAGCAAAAAATATATGCGTTTGCTGAAAGCACAAGACCTCTTTCGCAACAAAAAAAGGTAAAAATAGACAACCAACTGATAACGATGATAGCGAAGGAATATCATCCGCTTCGTTTAGTAGAGGAACAGGAATTCGGCAAATTCGTGGCTCTGTTGTGCCCTTCGTATAAGTTGCCAACACGAAAGACATTGTCCGAGAAGCTACTACCCCAGCTTTGTTTAAAATTGGAAGAAGTGCATTTAAAACTTGAAAACGTGCCTGCAATATGCCTCACGACGGATGCATGGACGTCAATCAACAACTTGAGCTTCATTGCAGTCACAGCGCACTATATTGACGTTAAAAATGCAAAACTCTGCTCCAACCTGCTTGGTTGCATTGAGTTCGGAGAGCGCCATACAAGTGGGAATATATGCAACTTCCTAAAAGAACAAATTTCCAAATGGAAAATTGAGAACAAAGTTGGGGCAGTTGTCAGCGATAATGCTTCAAATGTCATTGCGGCAGTGCAGCTAGGGAACTGGAGATCCATTGGGTGTTTTGCTCATTCATTGAACTTGACAGTGCAAGCAGGCTTAAAAGAAATTGCCGAATATATTCAAAAAGTGAAGAGCATGGTCGAGTTCTTTAAAAGAAGCACTCAGGGCTTGTATAAACTACAAGAAACCCAAAAGCAAATGGATTTACCCGTCCTAAAACTAAAACAGGACGTTCCGACCAGGTGGAACTCAACCTTCGACATGTTGGATCGGCTTTTAAAAGTTAAAAATGCCGTTATTGCTACATTAGCTTTAGTCAAAAATGAGCTATCATTAAATAAAGAAGACTGGATTGTAATCGAGAAAGTGGTTCCAATTCTGCAAATATTCGATGACGTCACCGTCGAAATATCGAGTGAAAAGAATGTCAGTCTTTCAAAAGTTATTGTGTTCTGTCGAATATTGAAGAGACAGATAACTCAGTATTTGAATGAGTTGGACACACACTCTCTTGGTGTGGAAAACGAAACACCTAGTTGCGTACGAAAATTGTTGGTGACGCTAAACGAGCAATGCCAAAAGCGATTCAACAACCTAGAAAAAAATTTTCTCTATGCTGAATCCACAATTTTGGATCCCAGATTCAAAAGCAAAGGCTTTCGAGAGGAGCACAATTTCAGAACGGCATTTGACAGCCTTAAGCATAAAGTTGCATCTCTGGACCTGGATCAGACAACACAGCCACCTAGAACTGCCTCAACTTCTGTTGTGGAAGAAGTACTCCCATCAACTTCATCTGCAGCTCCAGATAAAAGAAGACGTTTTTGGGATGTGTTTGATTCTGAGGTGGAAAGCCTAGTTCCCCAGAACACAACAGCTGCTGGCATCGTAGAGCTCAACCAGTATTTAAATGAACCCCTGCTAAACAGGTCTGGAGATCCTTTAATGTGGTGGGACGCAAGGAAAAACGTGTACCCAATCCTTTACAGGTACATGCTGAAAAGGCTTAATTTAGTCGCCACTTCTGTACCTTGTGAGCGAATTTTTTCGAAGGCTGGGCTGATTCAAACCGACAGACGAAGTCGTTTGTCAGCGAAAAAAGTCTCACAATTGCTTTTTATAAGTTGCAATTTAACAGCCTGATGTAAATATTTAATAATATATACTATATTTTTTTTGTTTTAAGTAACTATTTTTTTACTGAGCTAAAACACCTAACAATCCTTACTAAAGACTGAATTCCTATTTTTACTTTAATTTTTTTGTATGTAATATTAGTTATATTGAAGAAAAATACTTTAAAATGTTGACTCAAGACTGAATTTTTTTATGCTAATTTTTTTGTGATAAAAATATAATTTTTGTTGTTTAAGTTATATTTTAAATCTTACTGAATTCCTATTTTTTTTGTATACATATTTATTTTATTTTTATTATTTTTGTGTGTTCAAAATAACAATATTTATTTGTTTAAATAAAAATTAAAACCAAAAAAAAAAACAGTTACTTAAAAGTCTTGAAAATCTGGCTATACTAAATCTTCACCGAGATGTGCACATACTTTATAGCTTTAGGTATGACTGGTCATGCCACTTAATATCAAATCTTAATAGTTCCGCGGACATGGTTCCAGGAACTAGTTCCGACCGGAAAAAGAACCGTTCCATGTTCGTTCCGCCTTTGGAACTGTTTTGCACAACTCTACTGTGCGCTAAATGGATATCCTTGGATACGTCAACGGAGCAAATTGAAGAATCCAAGATGCATGTCCAGACAAAAACAAGATTTCCTGATGTAATATTATGCGCTGATGGAACTCATATAAAAATTATTGAGCCTAAAGCACTTGTTTTACAACAGGAAGGGATACTACTCCCTTAATAAATTATTTAAATAATGAACAATAACGATGACTCTAACTTATTGATTTTAGTTAAATTAATTATAATAAATTTAAAATAATAAAAACACCATTTAATTTGTGTCAACTAAATTTATTTATTTGTATGCATTTCGACCGATGTATCGGTCATCATCAGCAACACGACTTTGTAATATAGTTGTCACTTATATAAACAGAAAGCTTTAAGGAAAAGAATTACATAAATTATACATGAAAGTTAATGCAGTAAAGATATATATAATTGATTTAAAAAAAAAAAAAAAAAAAAAAAAAAAAAAACATTAGACTAAATAGATCGACTTTATTAAGCTTTTACAGAGTGAAGAGAAAACAATTTAACAACAATTAAACAAATATGACTCTATATTTCCATTATCTGCATTCAGTGAGTTGATGTCTTTTTGTATGTAAAGGCTTTCGATGGCGTCAAGCTTTCTACCATCTGCGACGCTTGCTAAAAGACGAACATTATTCAAAGTGATTGGCAAATGTTGTTCGTGTAATGCATGTACTGCAATTGCCGATTTCTTTGAATCGTTGTTTTTAATGTAGTTCTGGTGGTCTTTGAATCTTATTGCCACTGATCTCTTATTCGTCAAAAAGAATAAGGTAAATGATTTGTTATCAATATTGAATTCCCAACACAACAGCATCAAATTTACTTATGAATTAGAAGAAAATCTAACAATAAATTTCTTAGACCTAAAATTAATAAGAAATGAAAAAAATCGTATTGACATAGCTATTTACCACAAACCAACAAGCACCTTCAGGTATACACCGAGCAATGCTTTTGCACCTATCCAACATAAATTAGCTGCCTTCCATTCTATGGCACATAGACTTGTTAGTTTACCATTATCTAACAAATATTATAAACAAGAATACACACATATATTAAACACAGCATACATTAATGGATATGGATCATATCTAATTGAAAATATAATACGTCAACATTCAAACAAATATAATAAACAACAACTCTCAACCTTTTACACAGGGAAAAAATCAACACAACCAGCTGATTTCAGTAGAGTGTCCATGACCTTCGCTCCAGACATCACAAATGGTCTTAGAACAGTCTTCCACCGCAACAAAATGTCTTTAGTTTTTTCTAATAAATACAAACTTAAAAACAAACTGACAAGTGTTAAAGACAAAAAAGACAACTTAGAAAAATCTGGAGTTTACGAAATTAAATGCAAGTGTGGACGAAAGTACTACGGCCAAACTAGGAGATCAGTGGCAATAAGATTCAAAGACCACCAGAACTACATTAAAAACAACGATTCAAAGAAATCGGCAATTGCAGCACATGCATTACACGAACAACATTTGCCAATCACTTTGAATGATGTTCGTCTTTTAGCAAGCGTCGCAGATGGTAGAAAGCTTGACGCCATCGAAAGCCTTTACATACAAAAAGACAACAACTCACTGAATGCAGATAATGGAAATATAGAGTCATATTTGTTTAATTGTTGTTAAATTGTTTTCTCTTCACTCTGTAAAAGCTTAATATAGTCGATCTATTAAGTCTAATGTTTTTTTTTTTTTTTTTTTTTAAATCAATTATATATATCTTTACTGCATTAACTTTCATGTATAATTTATGTAATTCTTTTCTTTAAAGCTTTCTGTTTATGTAAGTGACAACTATATTACAAAGTCGTGTTTCTGATGATGACCGATACATCGGTCGAAATGCATACAAATAAATAAATTTAGTTGACTCAAATTAAATGGTGTTTTTATTATTTTTAATTTATTATAATTAATTTAACTAAAATCAATACTCCCTTAATGTTCTTATTGTAATATGCACAAAACTATAGTCAATACAATGCCAGATTAACCCTGAACTATTTTTTCTTTTCTTTAGATTTGCGATCATAAAATGTGGATTCGAGGTGTCAATGCCAACTTCCAAGGAGCAAATCATGACTCCCATATTTGGAATGTCAGTCCACAAAGACGTTATTTCGAACAAAAATACCAAAACGGTGTCAGAAATGAATATGTTTTAGGTATGGATTTATCTTGCGTTCGAATTTTGAAACATTATGAATTGAATTTTATTTTCTCTCCTCCTTTTAGGAAACCAACTCCAAATAGCCCCCAAATGCGATATAACAAATCCCACTGTAAAGCTCGAAATGTCGTGGAAAGAACGATCGGATTACTTAAAAAGAGGGGTGACATTCTGTAAGGCAAAAGCGAACAATCGTTTTCGCGCGTGCGAACGATTTGCTTCATGTAACACAAAAAACGAAAGTTTTCGTTCGCACATGCGAAAAGAATTTAACGACAGCTTATTCTTTGACGTTTTTCTTCGTGAGTTTTTATAAATAAATAAATATGATCCTTGAATATATTGCGTTTTTGAGCAACAGTGAAGAAGAAAATAATGATTCGGAATCATTGGTCTTGAGAAATGTAAGCAGAAATCTAAGAGATTTTTCGGATCCATTTACGTTGCCAGACCAAAGGTGAGTTTCAATTATTTGTAATTAAACGTTGTTAAGTAAAACTGTAACAACTTTTAGCTTTATTGAATGATTTCGACTAAATAAAATAGCATTTAAATATGTGTTGGATAATAAACGCCTAAGAAGAGGGACGCGAATAACATTATGTTCCTCCCATTTTGAGACTTTGGTGGACTTTAGAGCTATTGCGTGAAGCAAGCTACTTTGCCTAAAGCACTTTTTCAAAAATTTTCCACGAAGTCTTAGGAGCGTTATAAGACCAATTTTGCCCAGAATGGATCAAAATCCGAAGAGGATAGGAAAAAACGATACTTTTTCAACAAATACAAGACAGTTGTGGCCATTGCTAGATACTTATTCATGTTATCCCAGTAAAATTACCTTTTGGGCTGGTATTGTGTTGAAAGTCCTTAACAAAGAAAATACAAGAAAATCAGTTTTGGTAAAATTTAACTGTAGAAAAACTTACATTGTGAACGAAGTACTTTATTTTTAAACATTTACCTTCCAACAAAAAGTTAAATTGTTCAAATAAATATTTACAATCTGTCACAATAATAGTGATGAGCCTTCAAAATTTATTGTATTTATAAAATGTTTCTTCACTCGATATTTAATGTCTTCTTATTATTTATGTGTTTTTTACTTAACCATCACTGAAATTGAAGTCCCTTAAAAATTAACTACATACCTTTTTTTCTAAGTTTTTCCTCATTTTATCTCTTATAGTCCAGTCAACAAAGATCTTAAATCATAAAATAAATGCGAAAAATCATGTAGTCTGGGTTATTATTTTAAAGGGTAGGGGTGACCCCCAGGTACAACATACCAAAAGTCCCCAGCCCAAGCCCTCGAGCTTTAGCCAGGAGGGGGGGGGGGGGCGTAAAGGTCCCCTTTTCTAGTATTTCGCGAATATTTTGAAAACCAAGGGTATAAGCGGAAAAGTATACACTACAAAATGAAAGTATATTAAATTTTCTACAAAAAAAAGCCTTAGTCATATTTTCGCTTGGAGCAATAGTAATGTCAATAAATCTGAAAAAGCATGATATTGCGTTACAAATTTAATCTTTATTGATCAATCAACCCAAAAATATTAAAAAAAGTAAATGCATGTTCATTCACGATAATTCCATTAACGTGATGGGATAGATGGTATGTAGTAAAAGTAGGTGGTGGGGCTTAAAATATCAGTATTTAATTTATTTGATACAGTGTTTGTTGTCAAATGAAAAACACTGTATTTTCAAAGGTAAGAACCTTACAGCTCATTTCCAAGTTATTGACCAATACTATGTTAAATGATCTTGGGAAAAAAATCACTTAAGAGAGGGGGGCCTATTTGCCCCCGTTTATAAGGGAGAGATCGTTTTCTAAAACATTGGTTTAAACTTTATATGCAATCATTTGGAAACAACGGCAACAATTAGAATACTATACTATAGCTTTTTGAAAATCCAAAAACCTTTTCTATTATTTTATTGTTGAATTAAGTTATCTCAGTCAACGGTTTAAGAAAAAAATGATTTTGAATTAAAAATTTTGAAAAAAAAAAAAAAAAAAATTTATTTGTATTGATTTTTTTCAATTGTAAGGTGCAAAATTTTTATTTGATTTTTGATGCTGTCATTAATCTTTAGTCGAACGCTAAAAACTAGAGAGTTGTAGGTCTTTTAGTTTTTGAGAAAAATTTAGATTATGAAAACTACTACTTTCTTAAAAAAATTCTTTCTTTTCAGTAAGTTCTATAGTAAATTCAAACCGTCAATTTTCTAACGAAAGAAAAATAAAAGCAAAATATCATGTAGTCTGGGTTATTGTTAAAAACGGTAGGGGTCATCCTCAGGTACAACATACTAAAAGTCCCCAGCCCAGGCCCGCGAGCTTTAGTCAAGAGGGGGGGTTAAAGGTCCCCTTTTGTAGTGTTTCGCGAATATTTTGAAAACGAAGCGTATTAGCGGAAAAATCTGCACTACAAAATGAAAGTAAATTAAATTTTCTACCGAAAATGTTTTATTCACATTTTCGCTAAAAGCGATATTAAGGGAGATGCGGGGTGAAGAAGTGTCAAAAAATATAAAAATCGGCAATTACCTTACAAATTTAGTGTTTACTGATCAATTTACTTAGAAAAAATGGACAAAGTAAAAATACATTTTTTATTCAACGGTTATTCTGAAACAAGGCAAAGGGGATAACTACTGCCTTATATCTTTTTTTAATATCTCAGATATATATTATGAAAATTGAAAGTTATGTTACTAACTACACAATAAAATAAAAATTGCACAATAAAATAAAAACTCACAAACAACTTATTTCATGCAGCTACTTTAGTATAACAAAGCTTTAGATTTTCGCGCAGTTGACCGTTCCCCATTTGTTTTTTTTTCTGTCATTTAAATTTCGTTTGCAATCAATTATGACTAAATCATGTTCTTATTTTCGATTTTCTTAAGTTTTACGTATCGATTAAAATTTATTTCTCATCTTTCAAGATATCCGACAACTGTCAAAATCCTAAAAGTATGCAATAAAATTGTGTTGTATTCGAAGCTTAAACGAACACAGAAACAAAAACGAAATGCGATACAGAATGCCAATTATCGTTTTCGCACAATTTCTTTCGTTTTTGAAAAACGAATGATCGCTTTGTTGCAATATTATTTACCGAAGTTAAAAGAAGACTCAGGATTATACGAATCCAATTATTATTTACTAAACACAAACGAATTTATTTAATTATTAAAATTGTGCAACCGGCACACGCGAAGGTAAAGATCGAATTGACGAACTGTCAAACGATCAACCAAAGACAAGAGATAAGAGAGAAGACACGAATATTGCAACAACACTGCAACAACGATGCAGCCAACCGGCTAGTCAGCTGGGGGTGGGTTCGTCGAATTAAGAAGATGTTATGTATGTATACACGAGAGGTGGAAAAATGTAATCGAATTAATTTTGTTAATATCCAATTGTTGATGATTTAAAAAAAGGAATCGAATTAAATGTAGCTAGGTAAATACAGGGGCGTACTTACGCTACAGGGTGGGCGCCAGGAAACTGTTGAGGGTCGTTTGCCTTAACCGGGAAGCTGAAATTCGTCTTCAAAATTTTGAGGGAAACGCAAATATTTTTATCCCCAATGGGAAGTTTAGAAGAATAGTAGAGGCGAATAGTAGAGGCGATAATACGGACGATACTAGAGAACAGTTTAGGAAGCTGGGAAACCTTGGCTTGCGCCTGGATTAAAACCCAGAATTTTTTCGATAAAAAGATGAGTACAAAAATGAATTATTGTTCGAAGAACAATCAAAAGAAAAATGAAACAAAGAAAAATTACAAAAACAAAGACCGTAAGAATGGACCGCTATCACTCGGTCCCGAAATATAACGGACAAAGAAAACTAACTTTAAAAATGGGTCACGAGTCCCACAAAATTACAGGGATAAAACGAAAAGTATTCAAGGGCCAACCGAATATTTTATTTCTCAATCAACACTTTCTAAAACGAATTAAACACTAAATAATCACTCTACTTATCCTCTTTTTTTTCTAGTTCTTTTTCCTTCCTTCTTCTTCCTCACTTATTTATTCGCCCCGTTCTGGCGACTCCAAATTAAACTCCTTTCTGGAAACTAGCTCCTTCACCCAAACACTTTCAAAAACAAATTCTAAAAACTTTTGCCAATTTTTCAAACTAATAATTTATTTTCAACTTTTTGTTCTTCTTTCAAATTTCTCAAACTTTTAACAGAACCTCTATCGGCTTTTCTGGTCAACCAAGAAGTGGTTGGTCATGCGTAGCCTATTCGTCTTCCTTGGCCCCTCTCTCACTCACACACTCACACTCTCAAACAAAAGCTTTCGTGGACCTCGGTTGCGGTAGCACTCCGACGTTGAGTTCCATCGAAACTCTTTATCACTCACACATTCAATGGATTCCCCAAGTTGGTGGCGTTCTTCCAAAACTTGACGAATCCTCGGCCGAATTCAGACTTATTCACAATAACTATTTTCGAGAAAAGCAAAAAAATACAAAAAGTTGAAAATATTATTCTGAGCATTTTCTCAGCTACTATACTCAATATAATTTTTTGAAAATGTTTCGAAGAAGGAGCCTACAATTTAATATCGATTTTCTTAACATATTGAGGAAACGAAGGAAGAAGGCAAATACTCAAATTAACTAATTATCGCGCAATCTACTATTCAGTGGACCCTTGTGCAGATTTGGGGAATTGGGGACTAGCGTTTAGCGTTCCATTCTTTTCTGCGGTCGATGTTAGATTAAGATTAAATTTATATTTTAGGATGGGCTTATAGCCATGATTAAAAAATAAAGTTAACTTTAGGTTGGTTTAATGATATTGTTGTTGTGTTGTTGTTTAGGTAATATCCACTTTAAGTGTACGTGTATGTTTCGTTCTGGCGTCTTCTCTGAATATTGTTATTTGTATTATGAGCTTCCTCGCTCTCTATATAGATGGCGTGCGAGTCTCCAGCCCATCCGCTGGCTCAACACGGTCGAGTCAAGTGTTACCTACTTTGTCATCCTCTCCGAGTCACCCTTAAACTCCCAGAGGACGACGGACTCAAAATGGGGGTCGAAAAAAAGGAATGGTTGGGATGGAGGGGAAAACAGATATCAAGGGTTAGACCATGACCAAACAACATGGTCAGAAGAAGGTTTTAAGAACCAATTAAAGAACAGCTTGCGTTTCGTTTGTTACAGAATCTAGCAACAGGTTTCGATGCTTGTTATCAGCCCGACAGCTACATTACTCCACAAAAAGCAGCCCAAATTTTGAACGTTTGTTCTACCTTACATAACATATGCCTGTTTCTTAACGATGACATGGACTTTGAAGAAAGATCCGGCGAAGAGAACATCCACGAAGTAAATGATGACTACTACACTTCCAGATCACTGTATAACAATGATGCAGTTAACGCAAGAAATGAAATATTAAGAAGTTGTTTTTCATAATTTTTTATTAATGAAAAATAAAACATAAAAGCACAAGTGTGTATGCTAATTCAAACACTTCAATAAAAATAGGAACATAGCTCAAAAACAAATAAAATTAAATGAAACTTAAAAAAAATAACTTTTAATCACATTTGCACATATCACAATTTTATTTCGGGCTTTCACAAATCATTCCCTCATCATCATCGTGTGAAGACGGCGGATATCCAGCTCCAACACTTTGGCCTTCAGTTCTAGCTTTTGTTTAGCTAGGTTTTACATTTTTTCGTTATGCTTTTGCAGCCCTATTAATAAAAAACTCTTATTCCACCTTTATTCCACGAGTTTACTAAACCAAAGAATAAGCGTTAAGCTACGGGTTAAAATTTTACATTAATAAAAACAAAATGTTCGTGGAATAGTAAAGTGACGTTTACGAAAAATTCTCTAAGAAAATCTACTACAATAAGTAAGATGGCTGTTTGTTTGTACTGGTTTTGGTAGCAAAATATGATAATTAAAAAAAACAAGGCTCACGTTATACCAAACACACATAACAATTCTTGTTTGTGTTGTATCTGTTGTGTGTTATGACCACCTCTTGTATCCCCATTAAGGTTATCTTCATCAATTGCTATAATTTTCTCATATTTTTCTTGGAAAACCTATATTTCTTCCCAAAATCCTCTTCACTAAGCACTTGCATGGGATCATATCTGGTTTTATATATTTTTCTTTTTTTTTGTCATTGGTGGCGGATTGTCCAATATTTGCAAATAGTTTAAAAACTCAATAAATCTAGTAGAAATCAGTATTTTTATTTAAAACTATATTTGCAATCTTCACTTATATTTTTTTTAATTTTAGAATAAATTTGACACATCTAGTTCTTATTCCTTCGCTAAACCACCTGCTTCGGTGGCTTAGCATATTAAACGTCACTTAATAGAAATTTTGTTTTATTAATAACACTTTGCACTTAGTCCAAGGAATAAGGCCTAATCCTTCGCTATTCCACGTTTATTAATTTGGCTGTTGAATTTCATTAAGTTTCTTCTTGTCGTTTTCTTTTAAGTCGTGTAAATTTTGATTTACCCGTTTTAAGTTTTTTGCCATTTCTTTTATAACTCTGCTTGTTGTCTCTTGAATCTTAATCTGCTTGCTGAGAATTTGTAAGGACGTAAGCGGTCTTCTCCGTTGCCGTATGCCGTTGCCTTCCTCTGTCTGCTACTGGCTGCTATTGTATTTCTTCTTGTTCTGGTTCGAGGTCACCGTCGTTGGTTGCAGTTGGAGCATTCGGAGCAGCAACCGGAGAATCAGGCTCAGTATTACTACGAGCAGCGTTAGACACTTCTGTTGTGCTCTTGTCCCCAAAAGATTTCGCACCTATTCCGGTGACAGAGCTCTTTAAATTCATGAGACGGATTACATTTTCTTCGATGTCATTAAATGTTTTTTTTCTAAATGGACCACCACCTGTTGTTTTACATTCATTGATATACATTCATTTATATAATGTTCGTTTTCGTTTGGATTTCAGAACTGTTCCATTCCTATTGAAAATGAAAAATTTGGAGTAAAAGGAGTGAAAAAGGAGTAGCTCCGAACGTCCACTCGAAAACGACATAAGTTTAATAATCGCTCCAAACCTATTAGCATACAAACATTAAGGTTAATATTTTTATTTAAGTAATCCATTGCAACAGCCAACCTTTTTCCATCCATTTGTGTCCCTTACAGCTGGACCAATTGCATTAAGTGTTTTGGTAATATTTTCCCAAAACTCATTTGTTTCTTCAGGTGGACGCGTACTGAAATTTCGGGCGATGTCTGGTTTGGAATTCATTAAATCAACCAGACGGTCATATTGCACCTGACTGGTTTTCTTCTTTTTGCTGAAAGTTTAAATAGTAATTTTCAATCTAATAATAAATATATATGAGAAAATGTTCACTTACTCTTCTTTTTGTATTTCCTCCGTCATTTTTATTTTAAACTTTGTTATTTTAGTCTTTTAATTATAATGGGTGATTTTTAAGCTGGTTTGGTTTTGGCAACACTGGTTTTGACAGCTGACGTGTGTTTAGTACCTTGTGTCACTGTCAAACAGCTTCAGTTTGGTTTGCAATTTAACCATGGATCGTCTTACAAATGAACAACGCTTGCAAATTATTGAATTTTACTATCAAAATTCGTGCTCGGTTCGAAATGTTCATCGCGCGCTGCTTGTGTTCAGCGATGAGGCTCATTTTTGGTTGAATGGGTACGTAAATAAGCAAAATTGCCGCATTTGGAGTGAAGATCAGCCAGAAGCATTGCAACATCTACCAATGCATCCCGAAAAAGCCACTGTTTGGTGCGGTTTATGGGCCGGCGGCATTATTGGGCCTATTTCTTCAAAGATGATGCGAATCGCAGCGTTACTGTCAATGGTGAACGCTACCGAGCGATGATAACAAACTTTTTTTTGCCCGAAATGGAAGTTCTTGACTTGCATGATATGTGGTTTCAACAAGACGGTGCCACATGCCACATAGCACGCGAAACAATGGCGCAATTGCGAGGCGAGTTTGGTGAACAGTTAATTTCACGTTTCGGGCCGGTCAATTGGCCGCCTAGATCGTGCGATTTGACACCATTAGATTATTTTTTGTGGGGGTATGTCAAGGCTAATGTCTATAGGGACAAGCCCGCTTCGATTGACGCACTGGAAGCCAACATCCATGCATTCATTCGTGAGATACCGGCCGATATGTGTGAAAGAGTATGCCAAAATTGGACTCAGCGGATGGGCTACCTGAGACGCAGCCGCGGTCAACATTTGCATGAAATTATCTTTAAACATTAAATTGCAAGGTTCAAACTATCGATTCAAATAAATATTTCATTCATTTTTTCGATTTTTTTGTGTTTTTTTTTTAAAAAAAGTTCTAAACCTCTTAAAAAATCACCCGTTATTTTCGGAAAATTTCTCACTTGCAATTTGCTGTCGTACAAATCGGAAAGAAAAATAAAAGGATGGCAGCGCGCGAAAAGCAATCCATCCCTCATATTTTGACAGCTCGTCGCCATGCATCGCACAGAAATTCAAATTTTCAACGCACCTTAAATTTTTTTCGTAGACCTCTCCGATTTATCCATCGGAAGGCTTACAATGATATAAAATTCGTACATTTCGTAAAAATCGGAGAAAATTTTGTTCCGATCGGTTACGATGATAGACCTGATTATGTGGAAGTTTTGGGGTGGAATGCATTTTTTTCAAAAAAATAATAATTCAAGTCGGACTAAAGGCCGATAAAAGCTATTTTGAATCAATAATTAAACAAGTCCAATTAAATAGTGCTAAGTCTTCTACTTGGCTGATGTATTTCAGTAGTATATAGAATTTGTATTATAAAAACCTTCATATAAAAACAAAGCCTGGCCCTGGGCAAAATTTCCAGCTTAATGATTAAGAATTTTAATCTTGTTGGATATAGTTCACATTGGATTTTTGTCAAAAAGTTCATGTAAGTTGAACTGAACTTAATAAAAATTGCGTATTGACAAGGCACTCACTAGTCAACTGATGAGTCCAAGTGAGATCGCCGGGACGAAACGCCAATTTTTATGGACTAAAGGCCGATAAAAGCTTTTTTGAATCAATAATTCAACAAGTCCAATTAAATAGTGCTAAGTCTTCTACTTGGCTGATGTATTTCAGTAGTATATAGAATTTGTATTATAAAAACCTTCATATAAAAACAAAGCCTGGCCCTGGGCAAAATTTCCAGCTTAATGATTAAGAATTTTAATCTTGTTGGATATAGTTCACATTGGATTTTTGTCAAAAAGTTCATGTTAGTTGAACTGAACTTAATAAAAATTGCGTATTGACAAGGCACTCACTAGTCAACTGATGAGTCCAAGTGAGATCGCCGGGACGAAACGCCAATTTTTATGGACTAAAGGCCGATAAAAGCTATTTTGAATCAATAATTCAACAAGTTCAATTAAATAGTGCTAAGTCTTCTACTTGGCTGATGTATTTCAGTAGTATATAGAATTTGTATTATAAAAACCTTCATATAAAAACAAAGCCTGGCCCTGGGCAAACATTTCCAGCTTAATGATTAAGAATTTTAATCTTGTTGGATATAGTTCACATTGGATTTTTTTCAAAAAGTTCATGTAAGTTGAACTGAACTTAATAAAAATTGCGTATTGACAAGGCACTCACTAGTCAACTGATGAGTCCAAGTGAGATCGCCGGGACGAAACGCCAATTTTTATGGACTAAAGGCCGATAAAAGCTATTTTGAATCAATAATTCAACAAGTCCAATTAAATAGTGCTAAGTCTTCTACTTGGCTGATGTATTTCAGTAGTATATACAATTTGTATTATAAAAACCTTCATATAAAAACAAAGCCTGGCCCTGGGCAAAATTTCCAGCTTAATGATTAAGAATTTTAATCTTGTTGGATATAGTTCACATTGGATTTTTGTCAAAAAGTTCATGTAAGTTGAACTGAACTTAATAAAAATTGCGTATTGACAAGGCACTCACTAGTCAACTGATGAGTCCAAGTGAGATCGCCGGGACGAAACGCCAATTTTTATGGACTAAAGGCCGATAAAAGCTATTTTGAATCAATAATTCAACAAGTCCAATTAAATAGTGCTAAGTCTTCTACTTGGCTGATGTATTTCAGTAGTATATAGAATTTGTATTATAAAAACCTTCAATAATTCAAGTCATCAGCTTTATTTTTGCGTCAAAATAAGAAACATTTTTAATTTCAATGAAAGATTTAACCGGCGCATAAAAATGGTTCTCGTTAATACAGCAAATTGCATTTTTTGGCTAGAAAATCTTATTTTTCTCAGCAGGTTTTACTTGAGATATCGGTACATAAAAATGTGGGTCTCGCAAAACTTCCGTCTGCCCATTTGATCGGCACAAAATGCTGAAAATGTTTTTTTCATTTATAATTCTGCCACAGCTAAAACCTGTGTCAATTTCATCGAAATCGCTCAAAGAATAAGAAGGTGACATTTTTTGAGGCACCCTGTGCTGAAAATGATTTTTTCGTTCATAATTCTGCCACAGCTATAACCTGTGTCAATTTTATCGAAATCGTTCAAAGAATAAGATAGTGACATTTTTTGGAGGCACCCTGTGCTGGAAATGTTTTTTTCGTTCATAATTCTGCCACAGCTATAACCTGTCAATTTCATCGAAATCGCTCAAAGAATAAAAAAGTGACATTTTTTGAGGCACCCTGTGCTGAAAATATTTTGTTCGTTTATAATTCTGCCACAGCTATAACCTGTGTCAATTTCATCGAAATCGTTCAAAGAATAAGAAAGTGACATTTTTTGGAGGCACCCTGTGCTGAAAATATTTTTTTTCATTTATAATTCTGCCACAGCTATAACCTGTGTCAATTTCATCGAAATCGCTCAAAGAATAAGAAAGTTACATTTTTTGTAGGCACCCTGTGCTGGAAATGTTTTTTTTCGTTCATAATTCTGCCACAGCTATAACCTGTGTCAATTTCATCGAAATCGCTCAAAGAATAAGAAAGTGACATTTTTTGGAGGCACCCTGTGCTGGAAATGTTTTTTTCGTTCATAATTCTGCCACAGCTATAACCTGCGTGTCAATTTCATTGAAATCGCTCAAAGAATAAGAAAGTGACATTTTTTGGAGGCACCCTATGCTGAAAATATTTTTTCCGTTCATAATTCTGCCACAGCTATAACCTGTGTCAATTTCATCGAAATCGCTCAAAGAATAAGAAAGTTACATTTTTTGGAGGCACCCTGTGCTGAAAATATTTTTTTCATTTATAATTCTGCAACAGCTAAGACCTGTGTCAATTTCATCGAAATCGCTCAAAGAACGACGAAGATAACATTTTTTTAAATCCAACGCCCTATTTTTATATTCGCTACCGTTCAGCCTTACTGTTCTTTCCACCCATTGCCATTTCTCTTTCGAGAACCCATCGCCTAGCGCACCAATCCCACGGTAACTGGCTTTTTTTTTAATCCAACGCCCTATTTTTATATTCGCTACTCCACTCCCGTTCAGCCCTACTGTTCTTTCCACCCATTGCCATTTCTCTTTTGAGAACCCATCGCCTAGCGCACCAATACCACGGTAACTGGCTTGCGAGGATTATGTTTGCGAGGAGGTGTCGCAGCAGAGATGTTGCTTTGAGAAGATGTTTCTTGCGGGGATGTGTCGTTGAGGAGATTTTGTTTTGAGAAGATGTTGCTTGCGAGGATGTGTCGCAGCAGAGATGTTGCTTTGACAAGATGTTGCTTTGAGAAGATGTTGTTTGCGAGGATGTGTCGTGCGGAGATGTTGCTTGCGAGCATTAGTCGGTCTCCCAATTTCCATCCATGCATGTGTGCAACATTGTGCTATATCGTCCAGTCCTTGACTAAACTGTGTTTTTGGTAGGTCGGTAAAATAAAATAATTTATTTCGGACTTTAGAACCAGTGTGATCTTGTGAACTTGTTGTGCACTTTATTTTAAAACCTTATCGAAATTTGTTTTCAAATGTTTTTGTCAAAGTTGATTAGGTTTTTGATTATTATTTTATTTTCCGCTTTTTTTCATATTTTGAATAGGTACCTACCTACCTACAATACTAAAAATAGGTCTAATATTGTTTAGATCTAGATTTTGTGTGTATGCTAACTATATATAAACTATCTACACTTTACCTGAAACAATTGTTGTCGACTGTAATGAACTCTGCATACCTACCTAAGTCAACTTCAATATAATTTCAACACATATTTCAATATAACTTCACTTCAATATTCACTTAACTTCAATTAATAATAATAATATTAGTTATTCAATACTACCTACCTACCTACATAGTCGACTAAAAATATATTAGGTACTTAGGTAGGTATATTGTTTTCATTTCTTTTCTTATACTGCCTTCCTACCTACCTACCATTAGATTATTTTTTGTGGGGGTATGTCAAGGCTAATGTCTATAGGGACAAGCCCGCTTCGATTGACGCACTGGAAGCCAACATCCATGCATTCATTCGTGAGATACCGGCCGATATGTGTGAAAGAGTATGCCAAAATTGGACTCAGCGGATGGGCTACCTGAGACGCAGCCGCGGTCAACATTTGCATGAAATTATCTTTAAACATTAAATTGCAAGGTTCAAACTATCGATTCAAATAAATATTTCATTCATTTTTTCGATTTTTTTGTGTTTTTTTTTAAAAAAAAGTTCTAAACCTCTTAAAAAATCACCCGTTATTTTCGGAAAATTTCTCACTTGCAATTTGCTGTCGTACAAATCGGAAAGAAAAATAAAAGGATGGCAGCGCGCGAAAAGCAATCCATCCCTCATATTTTGACAGCTCGTCGCCATGCATCGCACAGAAATTCAAATTTTCAACGCACCTTAAATTTTTTTCGTAGACCTCTCCGATTTATCCATCGGAAGGCTTACAATGATATAAAATTCGTACATTTCGTAAAAATCGGAGAAAATTTTGTTCCGATCGGTTACGATGATAGACCTGATTATGTGGAAGTTTTGGGGTGGAATGCATTTTTTTCAAAAAAATAATAATTCAAGTCGGACTAAAGGCCGATAAAAGCTATTTTGAATCAATAATTAAACAAGTCCAATTAAATAGTGCTAAGTCTTCTACTTGGCTGATGTATTTCAGTAGTATATAGAATTTGTATTATAAAAACCTTCATATAAAAACGAAGCCTGGCCCTGGGCAAACATTTCCAGCTTAATGATTAAGAATTTTAATCTTGTTGGATATAGTTCACATTGGATTTTTGTCAAAAAGTTCATGTAAGTTGAACTGAACTTAATAAAAATTGCGTATTGACAAGGCACTCACTAGTCAACTGATGAGTCCAAGTGAGATCGCCGGGACGAAACGCCAATTTTTATGGACTAAAGGCCGATAAAAGCTTTTTTGAATCAATAATTCAACAAGTCCAATTAAATAGTGCTAAGTCTTCTACTTGGCTGATGTATTTCAGTAGTATATAGAATTTGTATTATAAAAACCTTCATATAAAAACAAAGCCTGGCCCTGGGCAAAATTTCCAGCTTAATGATTAAGAATTTTAATCTTGTTGGATATAGTTCACATTGGATTTTTGTCAAAAAGTTCATGTAAGTTGAACTGAACTTAATAAAAATTGCGTATTGACAAGGCACTCACTAGTCAACTGATGAGTCCAAGTGAGATCGCCGGGACGAAACGCCAATTTTTATGGACTAAAGGCCGATAAAAGCTCAATAATTCAACAAGTTCAATTAAATAGTGCTAAGTCTTCTACTTGGCTGATGTATTTCCGTAGTATATAGAATTTGTATTATAAAAACCTTCATATAAAAACAAAGCCTGGCCCTGGGCAAACATTTCCAGCTTAATGATTAAGAATTTTAATCTTGTTGGATATAGTTCACATTGGATTTTTGTCAAAAAGTTCATGTAAGTTGAACTGAACTTAATAAAAATTGCGTATTGACAAGGCACTCACTAGTCAACTGATGAGTCCAAGTGAGATCGCCGGGACGAAACGCCAATTTTTATGGACTAAAGGCCGATAAAAGCTATTTTGAATCAATAATTCAACAAGTCCAATTAAATAGTGCTAAGTCTTCTACTTGGCTGATGTATTTCAGTAGTATATACAATTTGTATTATAAAAACCTTCATATAAAAACAAAGCCTGGCCCTGGGCAAAATTTCCAGCTTAATGATTAAGAATTTTAATCTTGTTGGATATAGTTCACATTGGATTTTTGTCAAAAAGTTCATGTAAGTTGAACTGAACTTAATAAAAATTGCGTATTGACAAGGCACTCACTAGTCAACTGATGAGTCCAAGTGAGATCGCCGGGACGAAACGCCAATTTTTATGGACTAAAGGCCGATAAAAGCTATTTTGAATCAATAATTCAACAAGTCCAATTAAATAGTGCTAAGTCTTCTACTTGGCTGATGTATTTCAGTAGTATATAGAATTTGTATTATAAAAACCTTCAATAATTCAAGTCATCAGCTTTATTTTTGCGTCAAAATAAGAAACATTTTTAATTTCAATGAAAGATTTAACCGGCGCATAAAAATGGTTCTCGTTAATACAGCAAATTGCATTTTGTGGCTAGAAAATCTTATTTTTCTCAGCAGGTTTTACTTGAGATATCGGTACATAAAAATGTGGGTCTCGCAAAACTTCCGTCTGCCCATTTGATCGGCACAAAATGCTGAAAATGTTTTTTTCATTTATAATTCTGCCACAGCTAAAACCTGTGTCAATTTCATCGAAATCGCTCAAAGAATAAGAAAGTGACATTTTTTGAGGCACCCTGTGCTGAAAATGATTTTTTCGTTCATAATTCTGCCACAGCTATAACCTGTGTCAATTTCATCGAAATCGCTCAAAGAATAAGAAAGTGACATTTTTTGGAGGCACCCTGTGCTGGAAATGTTTTTTTCGTTCATAATTCTGCCACAGCTATAACCTGCGTGTCAATTTCATTGAAATCGCTCAAAGAATAAGAAAGTGACATTTTTTGGAGGCACCCTATGCTGAAAATATTTTTTCCGTTCATAATTCTGCCACAGCTATAACCTGTGTCAATTTCATCGAAATCGCTCAAAGAATAAGAAAGTTACATTTTTTGGAGGCACCCTGTGCTGAAAATATTTTTTTCATTTATAATTCTGCTACAGCTAAGACCTGTGTCGATTTCATCGAAATCGCTCAAAGAACGACGAAGATAACATTTTTTTAAATCCAACGCCCTATTTTTATATTCGCTACCGTTCAGCCTTACTGTTCTTTCCACCCATTGCCATTTCTCTTTCGAGAACCCATCGCCTAGCGCACCAATCCCACGGTAACTGGCTTTTTTTTTAATCCAACGCCCTATTTTTATATTCGCTACTCCACTCCCGTTCAGCCCTACTGTTCTTTCCACCCATTGCCATTTCTCTTTTGAGAACCCATCGCCTAGCGCACCAATACCACGGTAACTGGTTTGCGAGGATTATGTTCGCGAGGAGATGTCGCAGCAGAGATGTTGCTTTGAGAAGATGTTTCTTGCGGGGATGTGTCGTTGAGGAGATTTTGTTTTGAGAAGATGTTGCTTGCGAGGATGTGTCGTGCGGAGATGTTGCTTGCGAGCATTAGTCGGTCTCCCAATTTCCATCCATGCATGTGTGCAACATTGTGCTATATCGTCCAGTCTTTGACTAAACTGTGTTTTTGGTAGGTCGGTAAAATAAAATAATTTATTTCGGACTTTAGAACCAGTGTGATCTTGTGAACTTGTTGTGCACTTTATTTTAAAACCTTATCGAAATTTGTTTTCAAATGTTTTTGTCAAAGTTGATTAGGTTTTTGATTATTATTTTATTTTCCGCTTTTTTTCATATTTTGAATAGGTACCTACCTACCTACAATACTAAAAATTTCAATATTGTACAATACATCCTATAGAATAGGTCTAATATTGTTTAGATCTAGATTTTGTGTGTATGCTAACTATATATAAACTATCTACACTTTACCTGAAACAATTGTTGTCGACTGTAATGAACTCTGCATACCTACCTAAGTCAACTTCAATATAATTTCAACACATATTTCAATATAACTTCACTTCAATATTCACTTAACTTCAATTAATAATAATAATATTAGTTATTCAATACTACCTACCTACCTACATAGTCGACAAAAAATATATTAGGTACTTAGATAGGTATATTGTTTTCATTTCTTTTCTTATACTGCCTTCCTACCTACCTACCATTAGATTATTTTTTGTGGGGGTATGTCAAGGCTAATGTCTATAGGGACAAGCCCGCTTCGATTGACGCACTGGAAGCCAACATCCATGCATTCATTCGTGAGATACCGGCCGATATGTGTGAAAGAGTATGCCAAAATTGGACTCAGCGGATGGGCTACCTGAGACGCAGCCGCGGTCAACATTTGCATGAAATTATCTTTAAACATTAAATTGCAAGGTTCAAACTATCGATTCAAATAAATATTTCATTCATTTTTTCGATTTTTTTGTGTTTTTTTTTAAAAAAAAGTTCTAAACATCTTAAAAAATCACCCGTTATTTTCGGAAAATTTCTCACTTGCAATTTGCTGTCGTACAAATCGGAAAGAAAAATAAAAGGATGGCAGCGCGCGAAAAGCAATCCATCCCTCATATTTTGACAGCTCGTCGCCATGCATCGCACAGAAATTCAAATTTTCAACGCACCTTAAATTTTTTTCGTAGACCTCTCCGATTTATCCATCGGAAGGCTTACAATGATATAAAATTCGTACATTTCGTAAAAATCGGAGAAAATTTTGTTCCGATCGGTTACGATGATAGACCTGATTATGTGGAAGTTTTGGGGTGGAATGCATTTTTTTCAAAAAAATAATAATTCAAGTCGGACTAAAGGCCGATAAAAGCTATTTTGAATCAATAATTAAACAAGTCCAATTAAATAGTGCTAAGTCTTCTACTTGGCTGATGTATTTCAGTAGTATATAGAATTTGTATTATAAAAACCTTCATATAAAAACAAAGCCTGGCCCTGGGCAAAATTTCCAGCTTAATGATTAAGAATTTTAATCTTGTTGGATATAGTTCACATTGGATTTTTGTCAAAAAGTTCATGTAAGTTGAACTGAACTTAATAAAAATTGCGTATTGACAAGGCACTCACTAGTCAACTGATGAGTCCAAGTGAGATCGCCGGGACGAAACGCCAATTTTTATGGACTAAAGGCCGATAAAAGCTTTTTTGAATCAATAATTCAACAAGTCCAATTAAATAGTGCTAAGTCTTCTACTTGGCTGATGTATTTCAGTAGTATATAGAATTTGTATTATAAAAACCTTCATATAAAAACAAAGCCTGGCCCTGGGCAAAATTTCCAGCTTAATGATTAAGAATTTTAATCTTGTTGGATATAGTTCACATTGGATTTTTGTCAAAAAGTTCATGTTAGTTGAACTGAACTTAATAAAAATTGCGTATTGACAAGGCACTCACTAGTCAACTGATGAGTCCAAGTGAGATCGCCGGGACGAAACGCCAATTTTTATGGACTAAAGGCCGATAAAAGCTATTTTGAATCAATAATTCAACAAGTTCAATTAAATAGTGCTAAGTCTTCTACTTGGCTGATGTATTTCAGTAGTATATAGAATTTGTATTATAAAAACCTTCATATAAAAACAAAGCCTGGCCCTGGGCAAACATTTCCAGCTTAATGATTAAGAATTTTAATCTTGTTGGATATAGTTCACATTGGATTTTTGTCAAAAAGTTCATGTAAGTTGAACTGAACTTAATAAAAATTGCGTATTGACAAGGCACTCACTAGTCAACTGATGAGTCCAAGTGAGATCGCCGGGACGAAACGCCAATTTTTATGGACTAAAGGCCGATAAAAGCTCTTTTGAATCAATAATTCAACAAGTCCAATTAAATAGTGCTAAGTCTTCTACTTGGCTGATGTATTTCAGTAGTATATAGAATTTGTATTATAAAAACCTTCAATAATTCAAGTCATCAGCTTTATTTTTGCGTCAAAATAAGAAACATTTTTAATTTCAATGAAAGATTTAACCGGCGCATAAAAATGGTTCTCGTTAATACAGCAAATTGCATTTTGTGGCTAGAAAATCTTATTTTTCTCAGCAGGTTTTACTTGAGATATCGGTACATAAAAATGTGGGTCTCGCAAAACTTCCGTCTGCCCATTTGATCGGCACAAAATGCTGAAAATGTTTTTTTCATTTATAATTCTGCCACAGCTAAAACCTGTGTCAATTTCATCGAAATCGCTCAAAGAATAAGAAGGTGACATTTTTTGAGGCACCCTGTGCTGAAAATGATTTTTTCGTTCATAATTCTGCCACAGCTATAACCTGTGTCAATTTTATCGAAATCGTTCAAAGAATAAGATAGTGACATTTTTTGGAGGCACCCTGTGCTGGAAATGTTTTTTTCGTTCATAATTCTGCCACAGCTATAACCTGTCAATTTCAGCGAAATCGCTCAAAGAATAAAAAAGTGACATTTTTTGAGGCACCCTGTGCTGAAAATATTTTGTTCGTTTATAATTCTGCCACAGCTATAACCTGTGTCAATTTCATCGAAATCGTTCAAAGAATAAGAAAGTGACATTTTTTGGAGGCACCCTGTGCTGAAAATATTTGTTTTCATTTATAATTCTGCCACAGCTATAACCTGTGTCAATTTCATCGAAATCGCTCAAAGAATAAGAAAGTTACATTTTTTGTAGGCACCCTGTGCTGGAAATGTTTTTTTTCGTTCATAATTCTGCCACAGCTATAACCTGTGTCAATTTCATCGAAATCGCTCAAAGAATAAGAAAGTGACATTTTTTGGAGGCACCCTGTGCTGGAAATGTTTTTTTCGTTCATAATTCTGCCACAGCTATAACCTGCGTGTCAATTTCATTGAAATCGCTCAAAGAATAAGAAAGTGACATTTTTTGGAGGCACCCTATGCTGAAAATATTTTTTCCGTTCATAATTCTGCCACAGCTATAACCTGTGTCAATTTCATCGAAATCGCTCAAAGAATAAGAAAGTTACATTTTTTGGAGGCACCCTGTGCTGAAAATATTTTTTTCATTTATAATTCTGCTACAGCTAAGACCTGTGTCAATTTCATCGAAATCGCTCAAAGAACGACGAAGATAACATTTTTTTAAATCCAACGCCCTATTTTTATATTCGCTACCGTTCAGCCTTACTGTTCTTTCCACCCATTGCCATTTCTCTTTCGAGAACCCATCGCCTAGCGCACCAATCCCACGGTAACTGGCTTTTTTTTTAATCCAACGCCCTATTTTTATATTCGCTACTCCACTCCCGTTCAGCCCTACTGTTCTTTCCACCCATTGCCATTTCTCTTTTGAGAACCCATCGCCTAGCGCACCAATACCACGG
The DNA here is from genome assembly GCA_932273885.2 of Leucozona laternaria. NCBI lineage: Eukaryota > Metazoa > Arthropoda > Insecta > Diptera > Syrphidae > Leucozona > Leucozona laternaria. The sequence goes on along the minus strand of OW026366.1, from coordinate 133,155,658 downwards.
TAACTGGCTTGCGAGGATTATGTTTGCGAGGAGGTGTCGCAGCAGAGATGTTGCTTTGAGAAGATGTTTCTTGCGGGGATGTGTCGTTGAGGAGATTTTGTTTTGAGAAGATGTTGCTTGCGAGGATGTGTCGCAGCAGAGATGTTGCTTTGACAAGATGTTGCTTTGAGAAGATGTTGTTTGCGAGGATGTGTCGTGCGGAGATGTTGCTTGCGAGCATTAGTCGGTCTCCCAATTTCCATCCATGCATGTGTGCAACATTGTGCTATATCGTCCAGTCCTTGACTAAACTGTGTTTTTGGTAGGTCGGTAAAATAAAATAATTTATTTCGGACTTTAGAACCAGTGTGATCTTGTGAACTTGTTGTGCACTTTATTTTAAAACCTTATCGAAATTTGTTTTCAAATGTTTTTGTCAAAGTTGATTAGGTTTTTGATTATTATTTTATTTTCCGCTTTTTTTCATATTTTGAATAGGTACCTACCTACCAACAATACTAAAAATTTCAATATTGTACAATACATCCTATAGAATAGGTCTAATATTGTTTAGATCTAGATTTTGTGTGTATGCTAACTATATATAAACTATCTACACTTTACCTGAAACAATTGTTGTCGACTGTAATGAACTCTGCATACCTACCTAAGTCAACTTCAATATAATTTCAACACATATTTCAATATAACTTCACTTCAATATTCACTTAACTTCAATTAATAATAATAATATTAAGGTTTTTATAATACAAATTCTATATACTACTGAAATACATCAGCCAAGTAGAAGACTTAGCACTATTTAATTGGACTTGTTGAATTATTGATTCAAAATAGCTTTTATCGGCCTTTAGTCCATAAAAATTGGCGTTTCGTCCCGGCGATCTCACTTGGACTCATCAGTTGACTAGTGAGTGCCTTGTCAATACGCAATTTTTATTAAGTTCAGTTCAACTTACATGAACTTTTTGACAAAAATCCAATGTGAACTATATCCAACAAGATTAAAATTCTTAATCATTAAGCTGGAAATTTTGCCCAGGGCCAGGCTTTGTTTTTATATGAAGGTTTTTATAATACAAATTCTATATACTACTGAAATACATCAGCCAAGTAGAAGACTTAGCACTATTTAATTGGACTTGTTGAATTATTGATTCAAAATAGCTTTTATCGGCCTTTAGTCCATAAAAATTGGCGTTTCGTCCCGGCGATCTCACTTGGACTCATCAGTTGACTAGTGAGTGCCTTGTCAATACGCAATTTTTATTAAGTTCAGTTCAACTTACATGAACTTTTTGACAAAAATCCAATGTGAACTATATCCAACAAGATTAAAATTCTTAATCATTAAGCTGGAAATTTTGCCCAGGGCCAGGCTTTGTTTTTATATGAAGGTTTTTATAATACAAATTCTATATACTACTGAAATACATCAGCCAAGTAGAAGACTTAGCACTATTTAATTGGACTTGTTGAATTATTGATTCAAAATAGCTTTTATCGGCCTTTAGTCCATAAAAATTGGCGTTTCGTCCCGGCGATCTCACTTGGACTCATCAGTTGACTAGTGAGTGCCTTGTCAATACGCAATTTTTATTAAGTTCAGTTCAACTTACATGAACTTTTTGACAAAAATCCAATGTGAACTATATCCAACAAGATTAAAATTCTTAATCATTAAGCTGGAAATTTTGCCCAGGGCCAGGCTTTGTTTTTATATGAAGGTTTTTATAATACAAATTCTATATACTACTGAAATACATCAGCCAAGTAGAAGACTTAGCACTATTTAATTGGACTTGTTGAATTATTGATTCAAAATAGCTTTTATCGGCCTTTAGTCCATAAAAATTGGCGTTTCGTCCCGGCGATCTCACTTGGACTCATCAGTTGACTAGTGAGTGCCTTGTCAATACGCAATTTTTATTAAGTTCAGTTCAACTTACATGAACTTTTTGACAAAAATCCAATGTGAACTATATCCAACAAGATTAAAATTCTTAATCATTAAGCTGGAAATTTTGCCCAGGGCCAGGCTTTGTTTTTATATGAAGGTTTTTATAATACAAATTCTATATACTACTGAAATACATCAGCCAAGTAGAAGACTTAGCACTATTTAATTGGACTTGTTGAATTATTGATTCAAAATAGCTTTTATCGGCCTTTAGTCCATAAAAATTGGCGTTTCGTCCCGGCGATCTCACTTGGACTCATCAGTTGACTAGTGAGTGCCTTGTCAATACGCAATTTTTATTAAGTTCAGTTCAACTTACATGAACTTTTTGACAAAAATCCAATGTGAACTATATCCAACAAGATTAAAATTCTTAATCATTAAGCTGGAAATTTTGCCCAGGGCCAGGCTTTGTTTTTATATGAAGGTTTTTATAATACAAATTCTATATACTACTGAAATACATCAGCCAAGTAGAAGACTTAGCACTATTTAATTGGACTTGTTGAATTATTGATTCAAAATAGCTTTTATCGGCCTTTAGTCCATAAAAATTGGCGTTTCGTCCCGGCGATCTCACTTGGACTCATCAGTTGACTAGTGAGTGCCTTGTCAATACGCAATTTTTATTAAGTTCAGTTCAACTTACATGAACTTTTTGACAAAAATCCAATGTGAACTATATCCAACAAGATTAAAATTCTTAATCATTAAGCTGGAAATTTTGCCCAGGGCCAGGCTTTGTTTTTATATGAAGGTTTTTATAATACAAATTCTATATACTACTGAAATACATCAGCCAAGTAGAAGACTTAGCACTATTTAATTGGACTTGTTGAATTATTGATTCAAAATAGCTTTTATCGGCCTTTAGTCCATAAAAATTGGCGTTTCGTCCCGGCGATCTCACTTGGACTCATCAGTTGACTAGTGAGTGCCTTGTCAATACGCAATTTTTATTAAGTTCAGTTCAACTTACATGAACTTTTTGACAAAAATCCAATGTGAACTATATCCAACAAGAATAAAATTCTTAATCATTAAGCTGGAAATTTTGCCCAGGGCCAGGCTTTGTTTTTATATGAAGGTTTTTATAATACAAATTCTATATACTACTGAAATACATCAGCCATTGTATTATAAAAACCTTCATATAAAAACAAAGCCTGGCCCTGGGCAAAATTTCCAGCTTAATGATTAAGAATTTTAATCTTGTTGGATATAGTTCACATTGGATTTTTGTCAAAAAGTTCATGTAAGTTGAACTGAACTTAATAAAAATTGCGTATTGACAAGGCACTCACTAGTCAACTGATGAGTCCAAGTGAGATCGCCGGGACGAAACGCCAATTTTTATGGACTAAAGGCCGATAAAAGCTATTTTGAATCAATAATTCAACAAGTCCAATTAAATAGTGCTAAGTCTTCTACTTGGCTGATGTATTTCAGTAGTATATAGAATTTGTATTATAAAAACCTTCATATAAAAACAAAGCCTGGCCCTGGGCAAAATTTCCAGCTTAATGATTAAGAATTTTAATCTTGTTGGATATAGTTCACATTGGATTTTTGTCAAAAAGTTCATGTAAGTTGAACTGAACTTAATAAAAATTGCGTATTGACAAGGCACTCACTAGTCAACTGATGAGTCCAAGTGAGATCGCCGGGACGAAACGCCAATTTTTATGGACTAAAGGCCGATAAAAGCTATTTTGAATCAATAATTCAACAAGTCCAATTAAATAGTGCTAAGTCTTCTACTTGGCTGATGTATTTCAGTAGTATATAGAATTTGTATTATAAAAACCTTCATATAAAAACAAAGCCTGGCCCTGGGCAAAATTTCCAGCTTAATGATTAAGAATTTTAATCTTGTTGGATATAGTTCACATTGGATTTTTGTCAAAAAGTTCATGTAAGTTGAACTGAACTTAATAAAAATTGCGTATTGACAAGGCACTCACTAGTCAACTGATGAGTCCAAGTGAGATCGCCGGGACGAAACGCCAATTTTTATGGACTAAAGGCCGATAAAAGCTATTTTGAATCAATAATTCAACAAGTCCAATTAAATAGTGCTAAGTCTTCTACTTGGCTGATGTATTTCAGTAGTATATAGAATTTGTATTATAAAAACCTTCATATAAAAACAAAGCCTGGCCCTGGGCAAAATTTCCAGCTTAATGATTAAGAATTTTAATCTTGTTGGATATAGTTCACATTGGATTTTTGTCAAAAAGTTCATGTAAGTTGAACTGAACTTAATAAAAATTGCGTATTGACAAGGCACTCACTAGTCAACTGATGAGTCCAAGTGAGATCGCCGGGACGAAACGCCAATTTTTATGGACTAAAGGCCGATAAAAGCTATTTTGAATCAATAATTCAACAAGTCCAATTAAATAGTGCTAAGTCTTCTACTTGGCTGATGTATTTCAGTAGTATATAGAATTTGTATTATAAAAACCTTCATATAAAAACAAAGCCTGGCCCTGGGCAAAATTTCCAGCTTAATGATTAAGAATTTTAATCTTGTTGGATATAGTTCACATTGGATTTTTGTCAAAAAGTTCATGTAAGTTGAACTGAACTTAATAAAAATTGCGTATTGACAAGGCACTCACTAGTCAACTGATGAGTCCAAGTGAGATCGCCGGGACGAAACGCCAATTTTTATGGACTAAAGGCCGATAAAAGCTATTTTGAATCAATAATTCAACAAGTCCAATTAAATAGTGCTAAGTCTTCTACTTGGCTGATGTATTTCAGTAGTATATAGAATTTGTATTATAAAAACCTTCATATAAAAACAAAGCCTGGCCCTGGGCAAAATTTCCAGCTTAATGATTAAGAATTTTAATCTTGTTGGATATAGTTCACATTGGATTTTTGTCAAAAAGTTCATGTAAGTTGAACTGAACTTAATAAAAATTGCGTATTGACAAGGCACTCACTAGTCAACTGATGAGTCCAAGTGAGATCGCCGGGACGAAACGCCAATTTTTATGGACTAAAGGCCGATAAAAGCTATTTTGAATCAATAATTCAACAAGTCCAATTAAATAGTGCTAAGTCTTCTACTTGGCTGATGTATTTCAGTAGTATATAGAATTTGTATTATAAAAACCTTCATATAAAAACAAAGCCTGGCCCTGGGCAAAATTTCCAGCTTAATGATTAAGAATTTTAATCTTGTTGGATATAGTTCACATTGGATTTTTGTCAAAAAGTTCATGTAAGTTGAACTGAACTTAATAAAAATTGCGTATTGACAAGGCACTCACTAGTCAACTGATGAGTCCAAGTGAGATCGCCGGGACGAAACGCCAATTTTTATGGACTAAAGGCCGATAAAAGCTATTTTGAATCAATAATTCAACAAGTCCAATTAAATAGTGCTAAGTCTTCTACTTGGCTGATGTATTTCAGTAGTATATAGAATTTGTATTATAAAAACCTTCATATAAAAACAAAGCCTGGCCCTGGGCAAAATTTCCAGCTTAATGATTAAGAATTTTAATCTTGTTGGATATAGTTCACATTGGATTTTTGTCAAAAAGTTCATGTAAGTTGAACTGAACTTAATAAAAATTGCGTATTGACAAGGCACTCACTAGTCAACTGATGAGTCCAAGTGAGATCGCCGGGACGAAACGCCAATTTTTATGGACTAAAGGCCGATAAAAGCTATTTTGAATCAATAATAATATTAGTTATTCAATACTACCTACCTACCTACATAGTCGACTAAAAATATATTAGGTACTTAGGTAGGTATATTGTTTTCATTTCTTTTCTTATACTGCCTTCCTACCTACCTACCATTAGATTATTTTTTGTGGGGGTATGTCAAGGCTAATGTCTATAGGGACAAGCCCGCTTCGATTGACGCACTGGAAGCCAACATCCATGCATTCATTCGTGAGATACCGGCCGATATGTGTGAAAGAGTATGCCAAAATTGGACTCAGCGGATGGGCTACCTGAGACGCAGCCGCGGTCAACATTTGCATGAAATTATCTTTAAACATTAAATTGCAAGGTTCAAACTATCGATTCAAATAAATATTTCATTCATTTTTTCGATTTTTTTGTTTTTTTTTTTAAAAAAAAGTTCTAAGCCTCTTAAAAAATCACCCGTTATTTTCGGAAAATTTCTCACTTGCAATTTGCTGTCGTACAAATCGGAAAGAAAAATAAAAGGATGGCAGCGCGCGAAAAGCAATCCATCCCTCATATTTTGACAGCTCGTCGCCATGCATCGCACAGAAATTCAAATTTTCAACGCACCTTAAATTTTTTTCGTAGACCTCTCCGATTTATCCATCGGAAGGCTTACAATGATATAAAATTCGTACATTTCGTAAAAATCGGAGAAAATTTTGTTCCGATCGGTTACGATGATAGACCTGATTATGTGGAAGTTTTGGGGTGGAATGCATTTTTTTCAAAAAAATAATAATTCAAGTCGGACTAAAGGCCGATAAAAGCTATTTTGAATCAATAATTAAACAAGTCCAATTAAATAGTGCTAAGTCTTCTACTTGGCTGATGTATTTCAGTAGTATATAGAATTTGTATTATAAAAACCTTCATATAAAAACAAAGCCTGGCCCTGGGCAAACATTTCCAGCTTAATGATTAAGAATTTTAATCTTGTTGGATATAGTTCACATTGGATTTTTGTCAAAAAGTTCATGTAAGTTGAACTGAACTTAATAAAAATTGCGTATTGACAAGGCACTCACTAGTCAACTGATGAGTCCAAGTGAGATCGCCGGGACGAAACGCCAATTTTTATGGACTAAAGGCCGATAAAAGCTTTTTTGAATCAATAATTCAACAAGTCCAATTAAATAGTGCTAAGTCTTCTACTTGGCTGATGTATTTCAGTAGTATATAGAATTTGTATTATAAAAACCTTCATATAAAAACAAAGCCTGGCCCTGGGCAAAATTTCCAGCTTAATGATTAAGAATTTTAATCTTGTTGGATATAGTTCACATTGGATTTTTGTCAAAAAGTTCATGTTAGTTGAACTGAACTTAATAAAAATTGCGTATTGACAAGGCACTCACTAGTCAACTGATGAGTCCAAGTGAGATCGCCGGGACGAAACGCCAATTTTTATGGACTAAAGGCCGATAAAAGCTATTTTGAATCAATAATTCAACAAGTTCAATTAAATAGTGCTAAGTCTTCTACTTGGCTGATGTATTTCAGTAGTATATAGAATTTGTATTATAAAAACCTTCATATAAAAAAAAAACCTGGCCCTGGGCAAACATTTCCAGCTTAATGATTAAGAATTTTAATCTTGTTGGATATAGTTCACATTGGATTTTTGTCAAAAAGTTCATGTAAGTTGAACTGAAATTAATAAAAATTGCGTATTGACAAGGCACTCACTAGTCAACTGATGAGTCCAAGTGAGATCGCCGGGACGAAACGCCAATTTTTATGGACTAAAGGCCGATAAAAGCTATTTTGAATCAATAATTCAACAAGTTCAATTAAATAGTGCTAAGTCTTCTACTTGGCTGATGTATTTCAGTAGTATATAGAATTTGTATTATAAAAACCTTCATATAAAAACAAAGCCTGGCCCTGGGCAAACATTTCCAGCTTAATGATTAAGAATTTTAATCTTGTTGGATATAGTTCACATTGGATTTTTGTCAAAAAGTTCATGTAAGTTGAACTGAACTTAATAAAAATTGCGTATTGACAAGGCACTCACTAGTCAACTGATGAGTCCAAGTGAGATCGCCGGGACGAAACGCCAATTTTTATGGACTAAAGGCCGATAAAAGCTCTTTTGAATCAATAATTCAACAAGTCCAATTAAATAGTGCTAAGTCTTCTACTTGGCTGATGTATTTCAGTAGTATATAGAATTTGTATTATAAAAACCTTCAATAATTCAAGTCATCAGCTTTATTTTTGCGTCAAAATAAGAAACATTTTTAATTTCAATGAAAGATTTAACCGGCGCATAAAAATGGTTCTCGTTAATACAGCAAATTGCATTTTGTGGCTAGAAAATCTTATTTTTCTCAGCAGGTTTTACTTGAGATATCGGTACATAAAAATGTGGGTCTCGCAAAACTTCCGTCTGCCCATTTGATCGGCACAAAATGCTGAAAATGTTTTTTTCATTTATAATTCTGCCACAGCTAAAACCTGTGTCAATTTCATCGAAATCGCTCAAAGAATAAGAAGGTGACATTTTTTGAGGCACCCTGTGCTGAAAATGATTTTTTCGTTCATAATTCTGCCACAGCTATAACCTGTGTCAATTTTATCGAAATCGTTCAAAGAATAAGATAGTGACATTTTTTGGAGGCACCCTGTGCTGGAAATGTTTTTTTCGTTCATAATTCTGCCACAGCTATAACCTGTCAATTTCATCGAAATCGCTCAAAGAATAAAAAAGTGACATTTTTTGAGGCACCCTGTGCTGAAAATATTTTGTTCGTTTATAATTCTGCCACAGCTATAACCTGTGTCAATTTCATCGAAATCGTTCAAAGAATAAGAAAGTGACATTTTTTGGAGGCACCCTGTGCTGAAAATATTTTTTTTCATTTATAATTCTGCCACAGCTATAACCTGTGTCAATTTCATCGAAATCGCTCAAAGAATAAGAAAGTTACATTTTTTGTAGGCACCCTGTGCTGGAAATGTTTTTTTTCGTTCATAATTCTGCCACAGCTATAACCTGTGTCAATTTCATCGAAATCGCTCAAAGAATAAGAAAGTGACATTTTTTGGAGGCACCCTGTGCTGGAAATGTTTTTTTCGTTCATAATTCTGCCACAGCTATAACCTGCGTGTCAATTTCATTGAAATCGCTCAAAGAATAAGAAAGTGACATTTTTTGGAGGCACCCTATGCTGAAAATATTTTTTCCGTTCATAATTCTGCCACAGCTATAACCTGTGTCAATTTCATCGAAATCGCTCAAAGAATAAGAAAGTTACATTTTTTGGAGGCACCCTGTGCTGAAAATATTTTTTTCATTTATAATTCTGCTACAGCTAAGACCTGTGTCGATTTCATCGAAATCGCTCAAAGAACGACGAAGATAACATTTTTTTAAATCCAACGCCCTATTTTTATATTCGCTACCGTTCAGCCTTACTGTTCTTTCCACCCATTGCCATTTCTCTTTCGAGAACCCATCGCCTAGCGCACCAATCCCACGGTAACTGGCTTTTTTTTTAATCCAACGCCCTATTTTTATATTCGCTACTCCACTCCCGTTCAGCCCTACTGTTCTTTCCACCCATTGCCATTTCTCTTTTGAGAACCCATCGCCTAGCGCACCAATACCACGGTAACTGGCTTGCGAGGATTATGTTCGCGAGGAGGTGTCGCAGCAGAGATGTTGCTTTGAGAAGATGTTTCTTGCGGGGATGTGTCGTTGAGGAGATTTTGTTTTGAGAAGATGTTGCTTGCGAGGATGTGTCGCAGCAGAGATGTTGCTTTGACAAGATGTTGCTTTGAGAAGATGTTGTTTGCGAGGATGTGTCGTGCGGAGATGTTGCTTGCGAGCATTAGTCGGTCTCCCAATTTCCATCCATGCATGTGTGCAACATTGTGCTATATCGTCCAGTCCTTGACTAAACTGTGTTTTTGGTAGGTCGGTAAAATAAAATAATTTATTTCGGACTTTAGAACCAGTGTGATCTTGTGAACTTGTTGTGCACTTTATTTTAAAACCTTATCGAAATTTGTTTTCAAATGTTTTTGTCAAAGTTGATTAGGTTTTTGATTATTATTTTATTTTCCGCTTTTTTTCATATTTTGAATAGGTACCTACCTACCTACAATACTAAAAATTTCAATATTGTACAATACATCCTATAGAATAGGTCTAATATTGTTTAGATCTAGATTTTGTGTGTATGCTAACTATATATAAACTATCTACACTTTACCTGAAACAATTGTTGTCGACTGTAATGAACTCTGCATACCTACCTAAGTCAACTTCAATATAATTTCAACACATATTTCAATATAACTTCACTTCAATATTCACTTAACTTCAATTAATAATAATAATATTAGTTATTCAATACTACCTACCTACCTACATAGTCGACAAAAAATATAGTAGGTACTTAGGTAGGTATATTGTTTTCATTTCTTTTCTTATACTGCCTTCCTACCTACCTACCATTAGATTATTTTTTGTGGGGGTATGTCAAGGCTAATGTCTATAGGGACAAGCCCGCTTCGATTGACGCACTGGAAGCCAACATCCATGGATTCATTCGTGAGATACCGGCCGATATGTGTGAAAGAGTATGCCAAAATTGGACTCAGCGGATGGGCTACCTGAGACGCAGCCGCGGTCAACATTTGCATGAAATTATCTTTAAACATTAAATTGCAAGGTTCAAACTATCGATTCAAATAAATATTTCATTCATTTTTTCGATTTTTTTGTGTTTTTTTTTAAAAAAAAGTTCTAAACATCTTAAAAAATCACCCGTTATTTTCGGAAAATTTCTCACTTGCAATTTGCTGTCGTACAAATCGGAAAGAAAAATAAAAGGATGGCAGCGCGCGAAAAGCAATCCATCCCTCATATTTTGACAGCTCGTCGCCATGCATCGCACAGAAATTCAAATTCTCAACGCACCTTAAATTTTTTTCGTAGACCTCTCCGATTTATCCATCGGAAGGCTTACAATGATATAAAATTCGTACATTTCGTAAAAATCGGAGAAAATTTTGTTCCGATCGGTTACGATGATAGACCTGATTATGTGGAAGTTTTGGGGTGGAATGCATTTTTTTCAAAAAAATAATAATTCAAGTCGGACTAAAGGCCGATAAAAGCTATTTTGAATCAATAATTAAACAAGTCCAATTAAATAGTGCTAAGTCTTCTACTTGGCTGATGTATTTCAGTAGTATATAGAATTTGTATTATAAAAACCTTCATATAAAAACAAAGCCTGGCCCTGGGCAAAATTTCCAGCTTAATGATTAAGAATTTTAATCTTGTTGGATATAGTTCACATTGGATTTTTGTCAAAAAGTTCATGTAAGTTGAACTGAACTTAATAAAAATTGCGTATTGACAAGGCACTCACTAGTCAACTGATGAGTCCAAGTGAGATCGCCGGGACGAAACGCCAATTTTTATGGACTAAAGGCCGATAAAAGCTTTTTTGAATCAATAATTCAACAAGTCCAATTAAATAGTGCTAAGTCTTCTACTTGGCTGATGTATTTCAGTAGTATATAGAATTTGTATTATAAAAACCTTCATATAAAAACAAAGCCTGGCCCTGGGCAAACATTTCCAGCTTAATGATTAAGAATTTTAATCTTGTTGGATATAGTTCACATTGGATTTTTGTCAAAAAGTTCATGTAAGTTGAACTAAACTTAATAAAAATTGCGTATTGACAAGGCACTCACTAGTCAACTGATGAGTCCAAGTGAGATCGCCGGGACGAAACGCCAATTTTTATGGACTAAAGGCCGATAAAAGCTATTTTGAATCAATAATTCAACAAGTTCAATTAAATAGTGCTAAGTCTTCTACTTGGCTGATGTATTTCAGTAGTATATAGAATTTGTATTATAAAAACCTTCATATAAAAACAAAGCCTGGCCCTGGGCAAACATTTCCAGCTTAATGATTAAGAATTTTAATCTTGTTGGATATAGTTCACATTGGATTTTTGTCAAAAAGTTCATGTAAGTTGAACTGAACTTAATAAAAATTGCGTATTGACAAGGCACTCACTAGTCAACTGATGAGTCCAAGGGAGATCGCCGGGACGAAACGCCAATTTTTATGGACTAAAGGCCGATAAAAGCTATTTTGAATCAATAATTCAACAAGTCCAATTAAATAGTGCTAAGTCTTCTACTTGGCTGATGTATTTCAGTAGTATATACAATTTGTATTATAAAAACCTTCATATAAAAACAAAGCCTGGCCCTGGGCAAAATTTCCAGCTTAATGATTAAGAATTTTAATCTTGTTGGATATAGTTCACATTGGATTTTTGTCAAAAAGTTCATGTAAGTTGAACTGAACTTAATAAAAATTGCGTATTGACAAGGCACTCACTAGTCAACTGATGAGTCCAAGTGAGATCGCCGGGACGAAACGCCAATTTTTATGGACTAAAGGCCGATAAAAGCTATTTTGAATCAATAATTCAACAAGTCCAATTAAATAGTGCTAAGTCTTCTACTTGGCTGATGTATTTCAGTAGTATATAGAATTTGTATTATAAAAACCTTCAATAATTCAAGTCATCAGCTTTATTTTTGCGTCAAAATAAGAAACATTTTTAATTTCAATGAAAGATTTAACCGGCGCATAAAAATGGTTCTCGTTAATACAGCAAATTGCATTTTGTGGCTAGAAAATCTTATTTTTCTCAGCAGGTTTTACTTGAGATATCGGTACATAAAAATGTGGGTCTCGCAAAACTTCCGTCTGCCCATTTGATCGGCACAAAATGCTGAAAATGTTTTTTTCATTTATAATTCTGCCACAGCTAAAACCTGTGTCAATTTCATCGAAATCGCTCAAAGAATAAGAAAGTGACATTTTTTGAGGCACCCTGTGCTGAAAATGATTTTTTCGTTCATAATTCTGCCACAGCTATAACCTGTGTCAATTTTATCGAAATCGTTCAAAGAATAAGATAGTGACATTTTTTGGAGGCACCCTGTGCTGGAAATGTTTTTTTCGTTCATAATTCTGCCACAGCTATAACCTGTCAATTTCATCGAAATCGCTCAAAGAATAAAAAAGTGACATTTTTTGAGGCACCCTGTGCTGAAAATATTTTGTTCGTTTATAATTCTGCCACAGCTATAACCTGTGTCAATTTCATCGAAATCGTTCACAGAATAAGAAAGTGACATTTTTTGGAGGCACCCTGTGCTGAAAATATTTTTTTCCATTTTTAATTCTGCCACAGCTATAACCTGTGTCAATTTCATCGAAATCGCTCAAAGAATAAGAAAGTTACATTTTTTGTAGGCACCCTGTGCTGGAAATGTTTTTTTTCGTTCATAATTCTGCCACAGCTATAACCTGTGTCAATTTCATCGAAATCGCTCAAAGAATAAGAAAGTGACATTTTTTGGAGGCACCCTGTGCTGGAAATGTTTTTTTCGTTCATAATTCTGCCACAGCTATAACCTGCGTGTCAATTTCATTGAAATCGCTCAAAGAATAAGAAAGTGACATTTTTTGGAGGCACCCTATGCTGAAAATATTTTTTCCGTTCATAATTCTGCCACAGCTATAACCTGTGTCAATTTCATCGAAATCGCTCAAAGAATAAGAAAGTTACATTTTTTGGAGGCACCCTGTGCTGAAAATATTTTTTTCATTTATAATTCTGCTACAGCTAAGACCTGTGTCAATTTCATCGAAATCGCTCAAAGAACGACGAAGATAACATTTTTTTAAATCCAACGCCCTATTTTTATATTCGCTACCGTTCAGCCTTACTGTTCTTTCCACCCATTGTCATTTCTCTTTCGAGAACCCATCGCCTAGCGCACCAATCCCACGGTAACTGGCTTTTTTTTTAATCCAACGCCCTATTTTTATATTCGCTACTCCACTCCCGTTCAGCCCTACTGTTCTTTCCACCCATTGCCATTTCTCTTTTGAGAACCCATCGCCTAGCGCACCAATACCACGGTAACTGGCTTGCGAGGATTATGTTCGCGAGGAGGTGTCGCAGCAGAGATGTTGCTTTGAGAAGATGTTTCTTGCGGGGATGTGTCGTTGAGGAGATTTTGTTTTGAGAAGATGTTGCTTGCGAGGATGTGTCGCAGCAGAGATGTTGCTTTGACAAGATGTTGCTTTGAGAAGATGTTGTTTGCGAGGATGTGTCGTGCGGAGATGTTGCTTGCGAGCATTAGTCGGTCTCCCAATTTCCATCCATGCATGTGTGCAACATTGTGCTATATCGTCCAGTCTTTGACTAAACTGTGTTTTTGGTAGGTCGGTAAAATAAAATAATTTATTTCGGACTTTAGAACCAGTGTGATCTTGTGAACTTGTTGTGCACTTTATTTTAAAACCTTATCGAAATTTGTTTTCAAATGTTTTTGTCAAAGTTGATTAGGTTTTTGATTATTATTTTATTTTCCGCTTTTTTTCATATTTTGAATAGGTACCTACCTACCTACAATACTAAAAATTTCAATATTGTACAATACATCCTATAGAATAGGTCTAATATTGTTTAGATCTAGATTTTGTGTGTATGCTAACTATATATAAACTATCTACACTTTACCTGAAACAATTGTTGTCGACTGTAATGAACTCTGCATACCTACCTAAGTCAACTTCAATATAATTTCAACACATATTTCAATATAACTTCACTTCAATATTCACTTAACTTCAATTAATACTAATAATATTAGTTATTCAATACTACCTACCTACCTACATAGTCGACAAAAAATATATTAGGTACTTAGGTAGGTATATTGTTTTCATTTCTTTTCTTATACTGCCTTCCTACCTACCTACCTACCTAATTAACTATTTAGCCGAAGTTCGATTGACTGAGCTTAACTGAAACACATTTTCTGCAGCTTGCTCCAATTAATCCAAGCCGACGGCAAATCCTTTTTCATGAATGAAATTTTCAATTTATATCTATACCTACCTACCCTACCTACCATCAAGAAAATATGTTGCGAGGCAAGAGGAATCATAGGAGAGTCGGTAAGGTGGAATGGTTGGACAATTCAGGAAAGGTAAGGAAATTCGGAAAGGAATAGGTTGGAAAATGGATTTGAGTGCTAAGTTCCGGGGAACACGGCCTGCTTGCGGTGCTCAGCTTAACTAGCCGAAATGGGAGGGGATCTTGCCCCCGAAACTTAACCTCACCTGCAACAAAACCTCACCTGAAAAAAAAATCAAAGAAATCGACGGCGGACGGACGATCACCCTTCAAGGCACTGCTGGTGTTGTTGCAGCGTTGCCAAACCCACCCAGCCATGGGAATCCGGTGGCCCTGTTTGGATTCCCCCACAAGGGGCGATGGCCACGTCTCGGTCACACCATCTTCACGGTAGAAGCTTTGCTACTGTCCACACCCCTCAAAAATAACACTAACACCATCAAGATTTCTTGAGAGAAATCAAAGAAACACAAAATTTCATCCAAATGAGACGTTTGTTGAAGTTTTATTATCTTTGGATTTTAAATATAATTTTATCATTTGCTTGAAATATAATATAAATAAATTTAATCAAAAAAAAATTAATTATCTTTACAGATAAATGAAATTGAACAGATTAAACAAACTAAACAACGTGAGCTGAGTTGTTTCTCAAAAGGACGAACATCAAACTCAAAAGTAGCCTTCTTAAAACTCAGGTCTACCTGGAAACTAAAGCAAAACTTCCTACCTTCTAAGAGCTCTATGGAGGTGTACTAGGTAATGTGAAAAAAAAGTTGAATTAAAAAGACTAATCCTAATGACAGACCTTGAAAATCAAAACTTTTCACTTACACTTTGTATTTGAATTATTTAAAAATGAAAATATAATTAAAGAAAATTAATAATAATAATAAGATTAATATGAAGAAAATGGGAATTTAGAAAAATTAAGTATTTAAAAAAAGAATAAATACAGCAAAAAATTGTAGTACTTATATATATAAATAAAATAAACTTCAACGTCTCGTTTTTCTTTAGACAATTTCACGAAGAACAGTTTAATCAGGAACAAAAGGAATAATGATGAACAAAACGTTAATCAGGAACAAAAATAAACGTTAATCAGGAACAAAATTTGATCAAATGGCCATAGAAGGTCCTTTTCTAATTTGAATTTTCTTAATGACGTTGAATGTAATTTAAACGACGTTTTTATCGACAGAACTTTTCTGTCCAATATTAAAAACTATAAAAAAATTGGCGAAAGCAATCGGTAATTATAGAGATTTAAATCACTTAAAACTTGTTTAATAATCCACTCTTAGTTTCTTGAATTCAAACCTGGTACACCCTGTATGTGGGTATTCTTAATGTGGAATAGATTGTCCAAAACGGGTTGTAATTCTAGTTCCAGGATTGCAGCAACAGCTTTGGTGACCAAGATACCAGAAAGAGTTGTTAGTCCCGTTATAACGGTTATTCGGGATTCAAAAGGACTTCTATAATGACTGGACGTTCAACTTGGTACACTCGTGGACGTTCAACAACACAATATTCAGCACGACCAACTGGATGTTTCACAAAAATCTTCGCAGAACTGCAATAGGCTTATAACGGAGCCCAAAAAGTTGTAGTTTGCACAAGTCCACTTCGACACCAGTCACACAAAGACAGAACGAAAAATTGATGTGGCGGCCCAGCACTCCGCTGGCAAGCTGGAACCGCCTGAGATTTAACAAAATTAGCGTATGGTAGCCTGTATAAATTTATTACGTTTTAGCACTAATTCCATTGTAAAATTTCTTCTATAAATCTCACCTTACTGATGTAATTATTCCAAAAAAAAATGTATTTAAGAATTCTCCGAGTCGTGATTCTATGCACTTGACTTTAATATTTTAGATCTTAAACTTACAAAAAAAACTAATTAATTTTGCTATTTATATAAATTAATATTCACAAACGTGAATGTTACCACCAATAAGATTCTTAGTTTATTTTTTTTTTATTTTTAAAAATTACAAAAAAACACCGTGTCATCCGAGCTCAATAAATCGCCCGCTCGTGTTCACCTCTGAGGAAAGATTTAAAGACAGCCGTCATATAAATTTTCTTCCCACCGGCGATTCAGTCTGCGAACATGACACTTAGGTTAGGTTAGGTTAGGAGGGGTGAAAATACGGCGAGCCGCATCATCGCACTCGGATCTCAATGGATCCATTGTGGTCCCCAGGAAATAGTTGAGGTGAAGGAAGAGGATGGGTGGGAAGGAGTTAGGGGAGTTAAGGTGTGGGTATGAATGGCCTCCTTGAACCAACCCGAACATTGAATAAATTTCAGAATGTTTCTTAGTGGCAAAAACGAGATGTCGCTCAGTTCGTCAAAGAAGTAATCTCCGAGGGCCATTTTTCTAGTTCTTAATAAGCTGGGGCATTCACAAAGGAAGTGATAGGAGCCCTCCTCCGCCTCTTCATCTTGACACCCTCTGCACAAGTCGGATGAGCTAATGCCCATTCTGCGCATGTGGGTTCCCATTGAGTTGTGACCCGTTAGGATTCCAACCAAAAGGGATAGTTGAGGTCTGCTTAGTTTGAGAAGGAAGTCTGTTTTTTTCTTTGAGATGTCTGGCCATAGATTCCTCGAGACCCGACACGTATCAAGAGCTGATCATCTATCGTTTGCGGCTTCGAGGAAACATTTGCGAATTCTGCCTTTTTCTTGTTGTAGTGGCATAGAAACGGAAGAATCAGTTTGGCTTGGATCAAGAGAAGATCCTATTTTGGCCAGTTTATCCGCCATTTCGTTTCCATATATGTCACGATGTCCTGGGACCCATCGAAGGGTAACTGTATTTGATGCATTGAGTAGTTTTAACTCATTTCGGCAACATTTTACCAGTTTAGACTTTGTGACAATTGAAGAAATTGATTTAATTGCCGCCTGACTATCAATGAAGATGTCGATGTTTCTATTTACAAGTTCAAAAGTGGTAAGACTTTTTGCCGACTCGTAAATTGCAAGCACTTCCGCTTGGAAGACACTGCAAAAATCTGGAAGTTTTATTGATCTATTTAGGGGTGGGTTATCTGGGAAGATGCCTGACCCTACCCCATCAACCATCTTGGAACCATCTGTAAAAACCGAAACATGATTAGTGTTTATGACTTGGTTGGCCGCCCAGAGATCCCTTGAGGGTACATCTGTTAAGGCCACTTGAAATCAATGTGCGGTGCAGTATAGTCCGTTTGAATGTCTTTGTCCATGAAAGTCATTATGGTTTTGTGCCCAAAATGGCCTCCCACCCAGTTCTTACATTGGTTTAGTCTTAATGCACTGTTGGCCGCCACTTCCTTTGTAAATAAATCAAGTGGGGCTAGTGAAAGAAACGTTTCCAAGGCTGCGGTAGGAGTAGTTTTCATGGCACTAGTAGTTCCAATACATGCGAGTCTTTGAATTTTTGTTATAGTTTTTAGATTGGTTGCCTTTTCTAGGGCTGGCCACCAAACCAGACATGCCTACGTCAAAATTGGCCTTATTATGGCTGTGTACATCCAACGAATGGTTCTGGGGCTGGGACCCCATCTTTTTCCAAAAATTCGACTACAGATATAGAATGCTACTGAGGCTTTCCTCTTTCGTTCTTTAATATTTTCTTTCCAATTTAACTTACGGTCTATTACCAAACCAAGATATTTTGCCGTACCAGTGATCTGGAGCGGAGTCCCATTTATGGTGGGAGGATCTATGTTCGGAATATCATGTTTTCTTGTAAACAAAACTAGTTCTGTCTTAAGTGGGTTGACGTTTAGTCCTTAATTACTGGCCCAATTACTGAGCTTGTCAAGAGATGTTTGTAAAAGCTCACACAGTGAAGGTATAAATTTACCTTATGCCATTATCACGATGTCGTCGGCGTAAGCAACGACCTTCACACCGCTTAAACTGAGTTTAACTAGAATCTCATTTACGACTAAAAGCCAAAGCAGAGGGATAACACCCCTCCTTGCGGAGTACCTCTGCATGTCCTAACTTTTAGCTTGCTATGACCCATTTCTGCACTTACAAGTCTCGTTTGAAGCATAGAGTCAATCCAGTTCGAAAGCATCGGATCAATATTAAAGGAGTCTAGGGCTCGTAGGATTGCGCTGTTTTCAACGTTGTTAAAGGCCCCTTCTATGTCCAGGAATGCTCCCAGGGTATATTTATTAAATTGGATTGATTTTTCAATCGTGCCGACCACTTCATGAAGTGCCGTCTCAACAGATTTGCCCTTCATATACGCATGTTGGGCCTGTGAGAGGACACTAACATTAAGTTTTAGACGAATGTGCGTTTCTATTAGTCTTTCTAAGGTCTTCAGAAGAAAGGAGGATAGGCTATTCGGCCTGAAGTCTTTCGCTTCACTATGAGTGGGCTTGCCTGCTTTCGGAATGAAGACAACATTGACTTCTCTCCAACTAGATGGAATGTAGGTAATGTTCAGACATTGTCTAAAAATGTCCACTAGAATTGGAACAATTATGTCTTTAGAACTTTGAAGCATAATCGGCATTATGCCATCAGGTCCTACAGACTTGTATGCTGAGAAAGAGTCAATGGCCCAAACCACCTTCCTACTATCTACGATTTAATTGCCAATATTAGAGATTGCACTAGTGGTCGATTCACTGTCGACAGGAGATGGATCAAGCACACATCCTGAGAAGTGAGTGTTCATAAGTGACTCTAAAGTTTCTAAGCAGGTGTCAGTCCAGGTATTATCGGGTCTTTTTAAAAAGCCCGCAGGAGTGTTAACCTTTGACATGACTTTCCTGAGCCTAGCGGCATCATTTGTAGACTCAATGTCTGTACAGAACTTCCGCCAGGCTGCTCTTTTGCGTAAGTGGTACGGTTTTTATATAAGTTCTTGCTGATCTATAAAAGATCCCAGTCAGCAGGTTCATTAGTGTATTTTGCTCTATTGCAAAGCCTCCTTGAGTTTTTTCTAAGAACTGATAGCTCTTTGGACCACCATACGGGGTTGAGCTTACCTTTTCCATGAACTTTCATATGCATCATTTATAGATGCCGTAAGTTTATTTACATGTTTTTCAATATCCGAGCGGTCTAACGAAGGTTGGTTATCATATTGAACTAAAGATTAGGCCAATCTTGTGTTGAAGGCTTCCCAGTTTGTTTTCCTGGGGTTTCTATAGGGCTTTTGATTTTCAACTTCATGCTATATTTGGAATGTTATCATTCTATGGTCTGAGAATGTCACATTGCTTGCGACTTTCCAATTTCTGATTGCTATGGAATCAGAATTAGTGGAAAGTGTAACATCGAGCACTTCTCTTCTATTTTTGGTAATGAAGGTTGGTTCATTACCAATATTTAGGATCAACATATTATTTTTAATAATAAATTCAAATAGTGACTCACCTCTTAAATTTGGGTCAGCGCTTCCCCACTGTAGATTATGGGCATTTGCATCGCAGCGCAGGAGGTCCCAACCGTTCTTACCTGCTGCTGCCACCAGATCCTCAAATGCCGCTGATGGCGGAAGGCCCGGTTCGTCACCTGGCATGTATATGGAGGCTTAGATCAGGGGCGGGGCCCCTTTTCTTTCGCACATCACAGTTGTCATGTCTCTACTACAATGGGGAGAAAGTAGGAAAAGATTTATATGTTATTTGGCCAATATACATGTCCGATAATTACCTTCTGTAGGCAGTTTGTTGAAGTACAGGATGTAATCTTTGGACTTAATTCAGCAGATATTGCCACTGTTGACCCATGGCTTCTGTATGAGGGCGATATCATATTGTTCTTTCGACAAGAAAGAGGTTAAGGTGGCTGAGGCCAACTTACTGTGCTGAAGGTTTTGTTGTAGCACTTTCATCATCATTTTTGTTTTTCTGTTGTGAGTTGGCTACCGCTAGCAGTCGCACCTTAACCTCATTGATGCCGATGCAAAGTTTGTACCCTCTCGATGGAAGTAGAGCCATTGTGTCATGGTTGAGCATGATAATGGCCTCCTGGCCCGACTTTGTGGGCTCTTCCATCTCCATGACTTGCCAGTCCGCATTCGGAAAGACGGGATTGAGTCTTCGCAAGAAGTTCTCAAGCCTTTCCTTCGTCATGCGTGGGCCCGGAACATTGATACGGACTTTGGGTCTGGTAGGGAGGTCTTTTTTGAATGCAACTTTTTATGTTGCTCCAGCGAAAAGCTCTTTCATTTCAGCTATTTTCGCTCTAAGCCAGGTAAGGGTGTATTCATCACGACACGTGAGAACTTTGAATCCCTTAAACGTCAACAAAAACCCGAATTTTGGCAAGGTATCAGTGGAGAAGAGCACTTCGTCGCTAACTCGGTCGAGGAGCTGTCCCTCCACTTGAGCCATCTGCTCTTCGCTAAGCCGTCTTTCAGAGCTCCCTTCATTGATAACGGCCACCTGAAGGCTCTCTTTCACCAAATCAGCCAACGTACCTGTGCTATTTGTCGTTTTAGGTTTCTTGTTGGCTGTGCTCGGAGGGCGTGTCGAGTCGTTATGCCTGTTTCTCTTTCTTTGACTACTTGGACCAGCATCTTCGACCCTTAAGTGCTTTGGACCGCTGAAAATTAACTTTTCCGAGATCGGTCTCACTTGTGGGTTACTGTCTTTCGTCATTTTAGAGGAAGAGGCACCCTGCTGCTTAGATGTCTCTGGTTTTTTGTCTGTTTTTTTTTCGCTTCGTCAATTTTGGGAACTCAAGCTTGGCAAGTAGCTTTTGGGCCCACCTCAACCGCTTCCAGTCCCTCAGACACAGCTTTTTCGGGTCAGTTTGGCCATACCTACGAACGGCTCTTCTTGCGTTCTCAAACTTCTTTAACTCTGGGTTCTGATTCCCTTCCTTATTCTGCTTATTTGGATCAGCCAATTTGTCCTTGATCGGGTTTGGCCCATGCGGCCATCGATCTTTGGAGATGGTATGCAGCAGGGCGCTGGAACACCTTGCGCGATCCGCGCAGACTTTGGTTGGTTCACTTTTGCCAGGTCTTTTTGGAGTCGAGGTGTGGCGGGGTTCTCGGCCACAGTGACATCTGCGTCCGAAACATCGGGGCTGGCGAAGGAGGGATGGTCATCTTCGAGAAGTAGGTTCTCCTCATCCAACGTCATCACTCCCTCGCCAGTCCCCACAGTGCCGTCTTCAGAGTCAAGAAAGTCCATGAGGTTCTCAGAAAGAACCTCATCGACCACTTTGGTACCACCACCAAATTTTAATATGGTTTGTGACTGGCGACTTATCCTCTTTTGAGGCCAAGCCATCGCCGGCAGCCGTGACTTCTGCCGACTCTTGAGCGTATATCCCCACTCGATTTTTATTCTTTTTTTGACTTTTTTCCATATTGTTCGATAGACATCTCTGTTTTGTTGTTATTTTCTTAGTTGCTTGATACTGCAGCTGGATTGCTGGAGCATCAAACGTAAGCCCCCCCCACCACGTCAAGGTGAAACCTCGGGGAGGTGAACATGACACTTGGTATTCTATACCATTTTCTCCTCCCACACAGGTATAACATCATACGATTCAATATACCCGCTAGCTTATTTTTTTCTCTTCTTATTGTAGATGTAAGTGTGGTAGTGCTCGCCTATCTCGATTTCTCCTCCATTCTAATTTCAACCCTTAGAGAATCGCTTCCGCCATCTTGACAAGTTTCATATTTACTTTTCACCTTCACCAACAGATGATGTAATCCCAAAATTTATCTTACCTCCACATACGGATACCAAAAAAAAAGTTGCGTGAAACCATTTGGACAGTTCAAATTCACCTGATCGGGAAACTTTTCCCGACATTTCAAGAAAATGTAAACCTCAAAATCACGTCTTACATATGTTGCATATTAACCGACATCAATTAAAAACCTGTTCATGACCTGACATTTATGTAAGTCTGCGGCTTTCTGACAGGCCTCACTAGATTGAAACCCAAACTTTGAAAGCTAACGTTTCATTATGTTACATTATTTTAAAACAATAATCGTATTTATTGCTACCAACACATCGCCCACAATGACAACCCCCGTCTATTTCCATCCTCGGTGGTGAAATATCAATTTTCACAAATTTCACCTCGAGGTGTTAGAGGAGAGAATGAAAGAGAGGGAGAAATACAACTTCACCTCATTATCTTTGGGTATTTTGTAAATTGATCTGTTGTTTATCTTAACTTTGTTTTTCTTTGTCATTCAGATTCACATTCAACCAGAGATTATGAATTATAAAGATTGGAAACCTCGGCTGTCATTCGGGTTTGCCTACAAGCTAAACAATATGGCTGCCCGTGGTGAAGTAAGTAAGTTGCATTAGTATGCGTGTTTTAACTCATCCTAGTGCAACTTACTGATTTCCACCACGATATTTTGAAAACTTGATGAGTTTCAATGGGCACGTTCAAAAAATTATAAAAATGGCGAAACGAACTATCAAGTGTTCACGACACCTAAAATCATTTGGTTTTAAAGTTGCATGGAAGATTTTGAACAATTATATGAAAAGGGTAGTAAAATAATAAACAAAATGCAAATTGACAATAAATCAATACTTAATTTACGCAGTAGTTCAATTTAATCGGATAGTAAGAGAACAGAATATTGCAAGAAACCTTCTTTCCATTTGCTGTTGAAAGTGATGCTTGAGGAGTGTCCTTTGCTGCTCTATTTCATTTAGAAATGCTGAACACTGAATTAGCATAAACATAAATATGCCTTTCATCGGATAACTCCTCGAAGTGATTTTATATTAAGAGTCTTCCTGCAACGTCGGAAAACCATCGTAAACATCGTAAACGTCGGAAAGTTTACGATGTAATAAACGAACTGTCAAAATTTGTATGGAAAATCCTTTCCAACAAATCGTAAACTTTCCGACAAGAATTTGTGTTGTAAGCGTCGTAAACGAAAATGGTAAGAGTGGTAAACTTTTTTTCAATGGGATTATTAGAACAAACCCACTCTGTTAATTTGTTGTTGCAATTCACATCTATTCATCGACACGAAACGAAATTACAAAAACAACAATGTAAACAAATGGGTTTTTGGAGGGTGAAACGTACGAAGGTTTCCAATCTTTATAATACATAATGGGGCATATTCATAGTCACTTTTAAACTCCAGTTTATCTTAGACTGGGGTTTATTCAATGTTATTTAGATAGGAAAAGCCCAGGTCTATGATAAAATGGAGTTTAAAAGTGACTATGAATATGCCTCAATCTCTGCATTCAACATTCAACTACAGCAGCAACAGCAACAGGCAGAACTATAGATACACCATATAAAGATGACAATCTTTTTTACGTTTCACCCTCCAAAACCCATTTGTTTACATTGTTGTATTTGTAATTTCATCCCGTGTCGATGAATAGATGTGAATTGCAACAACAATTTAATGGGGTGGGTTTGTTCTGTTTTGCTAGATCGACCATTTTGTATGTGCAAATAACGCAGCCATCTTTAAAAAAATTTCAACTCACCAGCTTTTCACCATGAAAATGGGGGATGTTAGGTGGGATATCGGGTTGTGTTGAAAGAAACACAAATTTAATGATGCTAAGTCCGCTATTACACGACGACTTTGCATAATGAAACTTCTTTAAACTTTTTTGGAAAATTCATCTTGTGAGTCGTGCCCTGTTACACATTGATTTTTTAATCTTGACTCAAATTTGGAATTTCCCTTTAGTTTGATTGGTTATTAAAATGTTCAATGCTCTTTATATACATATATGTATGTATATATAAACAACCATACAGACGCTTTACAAACAACAGAAATAAATGAAGCAATATGTTAAATGAAAACTAATTAAACTAGTCGTGTACAATAGCAGTATTTCGTATTGCCGTGAATGACACCATGTTTGGCCTTCATTCCTTTATTCTCAATGACATTTTGGTGAACTGTGTTTTTCTATCAAAAGAAATTTCTTCGACAGAGTATCACAGGAAAGTCGGTAATAAAATAAATAGCGTGATTAGTTAGGATTATTTATACATTGAAATTTCTTTCTTCGATAGTTTTCTATTGGTTCCGCATATAGCATAATGCTTATAAAAGCCCGGAGTGATTTCGTTGAAAAAAAATGACATTGGAGATTAACATCGCCATCACAGAAAAAATATGGAGTTTCCATAAAAACTATTGATTACAAGTATGTAATTTAAGCCAACAACAAAGTTTTTTCTCCACGCCCCAGAATTCTGCGCCCTTAGCTAAGCCCAGAGGGATTAGTTGCTGCATTTTACGTGTTATTTATTAAGGTAAAACTAGAATAGGCGGAAGCTATCGGAAGATTATGTCAAAACCGACCAAAAAGTAGCTTTCCGAAACGTCAATTCCACAAGTCATCCATAATGCACTTAAGTGGTTGAAAGTGAGAAAACAAATTAAATAATTGTTTGTTTAATGTCAATTTTCACAGCACAGAGTGATAGGCTTTTAATTATTTACTCTGCGAAACCACTTAAATACGATGTGATATAAATTAATTAATAGAAAACTTAACATTTCACTTCACTCATTCATCAATCAGAAAAAAAAGTCGAAAAGTGAGCACCAAGCGCCAAATTGTTTTTAGTTTGCTTTCACCATTTTGTTTTTTGCATCCAACCATTTACGAATGAGCGGTAGATGAGCGCTCTTCACGTCCGACGGCAAAAGTTAACGAAAACTAGAGGAACAGTACCAAAGGGTAATTACGGGCACAACATTTGGGTTCTTTGTATTCGCTCGGTTTCGTACGACCACCTGCATGGCCTTCCGACTATTCTAGTTCTACCTTTAGCCCCGACGTTGATTTTTCGAATAATTTCCTCCGGGCTTGCAAAAAAACACGCCTAAAATTGTCTTACAACAGCAGCGTTGATTCTCTTATTTCTCATGCTTATATTAATGTTTTTTTTTGTCATCATATATTCGCTGTTTGTTTCAATAAATTGAGAGTAAAAAACAAAGGACAATCGAATATACTTAAATCGATTATAAATTTTCAGTTTCAAAATTTGTTTCCACAAACTTATCCATATAAGGTCGGGTTAGCACTTGATAACTCGTTGCTGAATTCATTATACTTTTTGAACATACTCATGATGTTTTTAAAATAACCGACATTTTGGTGGTGAATGGAGGAATTCTGTCCATGTGTGCAAACAAATGGTGGTGAATGGACGAATTCTGCATATGTGTGCGTGTTTCTCCTGAATTTCCCCTGAATTAGCTTGTAGGCAAACTCGGATGACAGCCGAGATTATCATCTTTATATGGTGTATCTATGGGCAGAACAACAAGTGGCTTTTTCAGGTTCGGTGGATTGTCCCCTTTCACACGAGGAAACAAGTTGCTGGAGATTTTTTTGACGTTTTCTTTTAATTTCCTTAAAAATCTCCTGTACCTTTCACACGAAGAAACAATATCGTGGAAACTTTCTGTATTTTCCTTTTAAAATAGCTTGGTTAAACACACTCTACTGTGTGTGTGAAGAGGAATGTCAAAAAAATCTCCTCGAATCGTTGACCGGGGAGATTTCATTTTCCCCTCTTACTTCTTGCCCTTCTCACCAAGACGGTGTTCACATTGGACTGACTCCTCCGATTTTTTTTGACGTCCCTGTGCTTTTGCTCACTTCCACTTCATGGTGAGAAAGAGATGGCCAGGAAAGGCAGGATTTTTAAATTATTTAAAAATCAGTGGATTTTTTTTGACGTCTTCTTTTGTGACATCTGTTTTCTCTGTCTGTGATTTATCTTTGGCACTTAGATCTTACAGAATCCAATTTTTTCAATTAGAAACATATTTATTAAAGAAGATTTACATTTTGCAAGTGAAAAAATTGTAATTCATCTTTCAAACTGCACAGATTTCTGCTTTGTTTTAACGACTTCTAAACGTCAAAGTAAGTCCGATGTGTTCACATAAGTTTGTGTCTGAACAAACCAAGTTGGATTCACGTCAAAAAAAATCGGATGAGTCAGTCCAATGTGAACACCGTCCAACAAACTGATTGTTGTTGGCAACT
Source organism: Leucozona laternaria (assembly GCA_932273885.2). Taxonomy (NCBI): domain Eukaryota; kingdom Metazoa; phylum Arthropoda; class Insecta; order Diptera; family Syrphidae; genus Leucozona; species Leucozona laternaria. The sequence goes on along the minus strand of OW026366.1, from coordinate 133,128,971 downwards.
CAGTTTCCTCGTGTGAAAGGGGACATTGGAGGCGACCTCAACAAAGTTTGTTTGTTGGGTGGATATAATCCACAGTACACAAATCTAAGGTAATATATTGCGCAGGTTGTCAGTGGCCACGTTCGGGTGCCAATCCGATAGGCTATCCAAGATACCTTAGTATCCGATATGTTTTCGAACGACCAAAACCAGATAGGATATATTTGCTGTCAAGAGACAAGCCAGCTAATTAAAGGGAAAACTATTGAGTTTTTAACGCGATGATTTGTTTTAAATTTTATTGCAAATACCTTCTGAATCATCAATTAAGTATTCAGTACCATTTAATATCACACTGGTATACATTTGAACCCTTATTTGTTATTTTATTCTTTAAACAAACAAAATCAGACGCGACACCAAAAAGCAAAATAAGTAGTCGGCTGTAGGTGTGATCAGCTGTTCCCCAAATTTCCATCGGATAGTTTAGTATCGCGAAAATTTTAGGATAGCTTGGGATTTGTTTCTGACAACAGCTGATTGGTTTATCAGCTGCATTTTTCTATGCGATTACAACCAAAAACACTCTATATGAAGATACCAATCTCGGCTGTCTTCCGAGTTTGCCTACAAGCTCATATAGGGGAAATTCAGGAGAAACACGCACACATATGCAGTAAGCGTACATCCACCACGCTTTATTTGCACACACATGCAGTAAGCGTACATTCACCACCAAAATGTCGGTTATTTACGAGTTTCAATGGGTATGTTCAAAAAGGATAATAAAAGGAGCAACGAGTTATCAAGTGCTAACCCAACCTTATAAGGATAAGTTTGTTGAAATAAATTGACCGTGAAAATTTATAATCAATTTAAGTATATTCGATTGTCTTTTGTCATTATTTGTTTTGTTTCTACTATTGTTTGGTATTGAATTTCGCTCTCGAATTATTGAAACAGACTGTGAACATGACAAAAAAAACGAATGAGAAATCAGAGAATCAACGCAACTGTTGTAGGACAACTTAAGGCGTGTTTTTTTGCAGGAAGTGACTAGACATGCCAATTATAACAATTTTTGTTTATAAAATTACTGTTTATGCGGCCCCGCAGGGCCAGGGTCCACCGCCGGTGGGCATAATTCAAGCACCTAAAGTTTTTTTTTAAGTAGTGCGAAGCGCGTAAACGTACGCCCGCTTTTAATGGCCAAAAATTGTTATAACTGTTATAAATTGGCATGTCTCTAGTCTCGTTGCAAGCCTGGAGGGAATTGATCGAAAAAAACTATGTCGCGTCGGGGCTAAGTAATTGTTAAATGCAACAACAACTAATCCCCTCCAGGCATAGCTAAGAGCACATAAGTTTCGGGGCTAAACTGTTTTAACGGCGTGAAATGCATATGTACTTCTAATCAATAGTTTTTTTTATTTTTTTGTCTGTGATGGCGTCGATAGATAATCCACAATATCATTTCTTTTTAACCAAATCCCTCCGGGCTTGCAAAAAAAAACACGGCTTTTAAGAGCATTAAAGGCTCTCCCAAACCAACGCGAAATATTCGGCGCGACAACGAAACTTCCGCCTGTCTTAATTTATTTACATGGAGATTAATGGGAGCACCCACACTGGCGCGATGCGAATCTTCGAACATTTTTCAGTCGTCGCATATTCGCGCGAATGTTTCGCGTTGGTTTGGGTCAGCCTTAAGGCTCTCTAAAGCCAAAGCGAATACTTCAGAACGACCACGAAACTTTCGCCTGTCTTAATTTATTTCCATGGAGATTAATGGGAGCACCCACACTGGCGCGATGCGAATCTTCGAACATTATTCAGTCGTCGCATATTCGCGCGAATGTTTCGCGTTGGTTTGGGACAGCCTTTATGCTATGTGTATGCGAAACCAATAGAAAACTATCGATGACGAAATTTCAATGTATAAATACTAACTTATCACGTTATTTATTTTATTACAGACTTTTCTGTGAAATCCCAAAGATTTAAAAATCATTGTGTAACAGCAAACTACTCACAGGATGAATTTTCAAAGAAAAATGTGAAGAAGTTTCATCACGTGAAATTCGTAGTGTAATAGCAGACTTAGCACCATTAAATTGGTGTTTTTTTCAACACATCCCGATATCCCACCTAACATCCGCCATTTTAATGTTGAAAAGCTGGTGAGTTGAAATTTTTTTAAAGATGGCTGCGTTATTTGCACATACAAAATGGTTGTTCTGGGAAAACAGAACAATCCCACCCCGTTTAATTGTTGTTGCAATTCACATCTATTCATGTGCTTTCTTAGACGGTGTTCACATTAGACTGACTCCTCCGATTTTTTTTTGACTTCTCTGTGCTTTTGCTCACTTCCACTTCATTGTGAGAAAGAGATGGCCAGGAAAGGCAGGATTTTTTAAATTATTTAAAAATCAGTGGATTTTTTTTGACGTCTTCTTTTGTGACACCTGTTTTCTCTGTCTGTGATTTATCTTTGGCACTTAAATCTTACAGAATATAATTTTTTTCAATTGGAAACATATTTATTAAAGAAGATTTACATTGTGCAAGTGAAAAAATTGTAATTAATCTTTCAAACTGCACAGATTTCTGCTTTGTTTTAACGACTGCTAAACGTCAAAGTTAGTCCGATGTGTTCACATTAGTTTGTGTCTGAACAAACCAAGTTGGATTCACGTCAAAAAAAATCGGATGAGTCAGTCCAATGTGAACACCGTCCATGGACACAAAACGAAATTACAAAAACAACAATGTAAGCAAATGGGTTTTGGAGGGTGATACGTACGAAAGATTGGCATCTTCATATAGAGTTATTGATTCAAAATAGCTTTTATCGGCCTTTAGTCCATAAAAATTGGCGTTTCGTCCCGGCGATCTCACTTGGACTCATCAGTTGACTAGTGAGTGCCTTGTCAATACGCAATTTTTATTAAGTTCAGTTCAACTTACATGAACTTTTCATTTAGAGTGTTTTTGATTACAACAACACAAACCTATCCGGATAGCTTTGGATAGTTGCCCGAACGCGCCCAGTCAGACATTAAACATGGCGGCTCGAGTGTCCACGAAAACTCCACATGGCATTACTAGAAACAACAACAAATATAAGCATTTTGACATGTAAAAAAACACTGGATCCGCCATTTTCACAGATGCGCAGAACTGAACAAAAATTTAAACGCTAATGATATTACCCACAGATTAGCCACATGAAGATGAGAATCCCCGGCAGCCATTGTAATTTGCCAACAAGCTTGAACTGGCAGTTATCAGATAAAAAATGAGAATGTGTGTATAAAAATCTCACACATAGACAGTAGGGATCTTCACACACCGGGTTAAATTGTTGTTGCAATTCACATCTATTCATCGACCTGGGAAAAAATTACAAATACAACAATGTAAACAAATGGGTTTTGGAGGGTAAAACGTACGAAACATTCTCATCTTCATATGGCTAATCTGTGATATTACCTTTAATATATGTACCTTGGATATAATCCATCCAACGAATAAAAAAAAAGGACGCCCTAATTCCTCTCGCCTCTCTGGGAGAAGAGATCGGGTCGTGGGGAGTCAACCCACGCTACTCAAGCCGGGCCAAAAAAAAAGCTTGGGGTGTTGCCGTCGAGTACCTACTCGTATATAAACAAAATTTAATTTTCTTTTTGTATTCTGACTAATGTTTTTTTTTTCCTTGCAGATCTCGTTTAAAAGAAGCAAGATGAAGACGCGGGGATATTTGACTCACCATCGCAAACTTATGACCAGGCAATGCTTAGATTGGCCTTTGTGCACACGGCAGCAAAAGTTGCGACACCGTTTGTCCACGCTGCATGCCAAGTTTTTTGGCAGTGTTTAATGTCAAAAGGCCGAACGGCCAGCCTGGGCTAAAGAAGTCGCTAATCGAAGCAGTTCTACCGAGTTAACGTTGATTCACAAATAGAATCTCTAACCAATGGGTTTTCGCAACAAAATTCATCCATGAAAGCCGCATTAAAGGCACACTTCCACCCTCTGGAACCATGTCACTCTAACAGCAATCTCCAAGCCAAACGTTGTCTGTTCGTTCGACTCCATACGAGGATAATATAATTTTCTTCGATACGCTTTCGAGAACATAAGGACGCCTAACATCCAAACACACCCATTTAGCACACTCCCGAAAGAGGCGATATTGTACTGACTAGTTTAAGGATGACAAATATAACCGGGCTATGATATTGAATACAGATAATTTGGATCAAACTAACCGGCTACGCAACATCGAACTGAAGTTATTGCCTACATCTTAGCTGACAAAATACCTTCAACACATGAACGAGATGTATGTATGTTTGCTTTTTGTTTGATTTGTTATATTTATTTATATTTTCTTTTCTTTTTTTTCTTTCAGCATCTACTACCTCACCCTTATGGTTTGCTTCTACCACAATCGGATTCCAACCGAAAAGCCGTGCTCTTGTAGGCCAGACTACCACCGCTTACGCTTGATATCAAGTTTTTTGAAAACAGCTGAAAACGGAAATAAGTCGATAAATCTCTGGCACGTCATCCTTCATTGTTAGTTGGGTGAGCGTTCATCACTTATATTATATATCCAGTGTTTTAAATAGTGTTTATTTGAAAAAAAAAACATTTTTTTGGACTGAGGTACGTTAGAGGTTTAATAAATAAGTAAACAATCAATCAATAAATAAAACAAATCAATAAATTAACAGGTATTAGTCTATATGAAAAATTGTATATCACAGTTGGTTTTATTTTGCCTTTCGGTATCACAGTCGATTCAAATTTTGATTTTTTTCATCCGACGGAGACTTGGATCTGCATGTGCATGCAATTGCAACCAATAACCAAAAATAATAATTACAACTAACAACCCAGTTTTTCGATTACATGCAACATCTTTCAGGTACTATGTGAGCATTAAAATACTTTCATCTATCTTTGGTTTTGAAACTTGATAGTGATCAGGTACTATTGCGGTGATTGGATTATGAAATCCGAAAAAAAAATCCTTTAATTAAATGACTATTAGCATAGACTAAATAATAATAAAGACAGGACACTTCATAGGAAGAAAAAGGCACCAATTTCAGATTGCCTACACAGAGATTGCCTCCACCATGCATACTGTAAGTTTGAAGTATTTTCTGCTTCATACATTTTAGTTCGAAGAATAAAAAAGATTTTAATTGTTGCATGTTGCAGCAAACAGCACAGACCAAAGAAAAATAATAGGGGTATTCATGCAATGCCGTATTTGCCTAGTAAACCTCGTAAACTGCATAAGTTTATCACCGCGTAAATTAAATGTCAAAATTTGTATGGAAAATTATATACGCAGGGCTGATAAGTTTGCGCGATGATTTTGCCTCGTAAACTGCATAAGTTTATCACCTCGTAAATCAAATGTCAAAATTTGTATGGAAAATTATATACGCGAGCAACAAAATAAGGATATACACAGATTGCTTTATAGGTGCGTTCATGAAAAGTGAAGCATACATTTACGCAAATACGAAGTTAGTAAATATATCTCATTGCATGAATACCCCTAATACAAAAACTAGTAAAACGAAACGCATATTCATATACAGACACAACGTAGCATCACACTCACAGGTCACAGCACAGAGCCAGAGTGATGTATGATGGTATGCAGTCTAGTATTTGAAGATCTTGAGTCTTGGACCGTGGTCGTCAATCGTCATTTGTATTTCTTTTCCTTATTTTATTTTATAGTTCGATTGCCGATGCCGAAGCAAAGAGGTTGGTTGGTAAATGAATTTATGCGAGAGTTTTTCTTTTTTTTTTAGCAAAGTGGATAGGCGAGTAGTTGAGTTACTTCTTTTTGCTTTTAATATGTCTCTACGAAAAAAAACTTGGGGTGTGCGATGCGTTGTTGTTTCATGTAAAATATCAAAGCGTGACCATCCGCACTTAAATTTTTTTTGGATTTCCAAATGGGGATACAGATATTTATGAAAATTGGATGAATGCCTGCTCTTTAGAAAACGGTCCAAGAATAAAAAGTGCATATATTATATGTTCTAAACATTTTTCAGAAAATGATATTGGTAAAAAAAACTTAAAAAAAAGGCAGTTCCTTCAATTTTTTGTACAATTAATGAATCACCAGCAACTGACGATTTCATTCATATACCTGTTCAATTTGAAGGGGTATGTTATGAAAGAAAAAGGGAAGATTCAAACGAGCTTCTGCTGGAAGAGCTTCAAGATTTAGAACCCAGTTCTTCTTTGATAAATCATTCAGAAGCAGAAGTAGAAGATGCAAAATGCAAAATGCAAAAACTGTATAAATTATTTTATGCAAAAAATCAAAGTTTTCGCATTGGGGAGAGAGTGAAAAAGATTTGGCCTCTGAATTGAACTATAAATCTCCATCCGTATATCGATATTTAAAAGATATGCTCAAAATAAATCTTCCTTCAGAACACTCTATACGTCGATGATGATTTCAATGTTAATCTTATGGGGCTGTCAAAACAAAATATTTTTTACCGCCTCTATCAAGTACGGAAAAAACCCTTCAGAGGGCGCAAAAACTCATTTACCGAGTCCCAATAGGGAACCTTCTTTAGTATTTGATGAAATAGCTATTAAACGAAATCTGACCTATGATGGCTACCATGATGAAATAGTCGGGTATATTGATGATGGCAAGGAAAGAAAAAATTTATTTGAAAAATATCTCTTATTGTTAATGATAAGAGGACTTTTTTCCTATTGGAAATATGTAATAAGCTAGTTTGTAACTGATAAACCAATAATTGGGAAACAACTAAAAAAGAAAGTAATTGATAATCTTGATTATTGCCAAAACATTGGGTTACGGGTCAGAAGTATTACATGTGACCAGGGTTCGAATAATAGGAGTTGCTTCAAATGTCTAGGTATAACACCAGAAAAGCCTTTCGTTTATCACAACTGTCAGCGAATTTTTGCAATGTATGACCCCTGCCACCTCATTAAAAGTGCACGCAACACATTATTAAACAAAAATATAAAATGTACTGGAGGTATTGCAAGTTGGAAGGTTGTAGAAAATCTTTACGGAGCCGAACTAAATGGAACAACAAAAATGTCACATAAAATAACATCTAAACATGTTAAGCCAAACAGTTGGCAAAAAATTAAAGTAAAGTATGCTACTCAAATTTTCAGTCTTACTATTAGTGCTTCTATAAAAACTGCCTTTCAAATGGACGTATTTGGGAAAGGTACTATATCCCGCAGCACAAAATCCCGCGTAACGGAATCCCGCAGACAGAAAAAGTATTTTTTGAACATTCACACGCACAGAAAATTGGACGAGTAACGAAATCCCGCAGATCATCTGCGGGATTTTTCTACTCCATTCTGCGGGATTTTCAATACTTTTTGGAAAAGTAGTTTTACGAAAAATATTTGTATGAGTTAAAAATTTTAACAAAACATTATTTTTTGAAAAAATATTGATTTTTTTAAATTTTTATATTAATTTTTGAGAAAAAAAAATATTTTTGAAAAACTTGAAAAAAATAACATTAATATTTAAAAAAAACATTAATTTTTGAAAGAAAATATTTAAAAAAAAGAATATAAATTTTTGAAAATAGTGATTTTCACTACCCACACAAAATGAAATAAGGCCAATATCTCTTAAATAGCCAGTTTTTACCTCAAGGTGTTACCTGTTACCTCTACTGAGTCCTAATAAGAACTGAAGAATTTCGGAATTAATTCTACTTAAATGCTTTATTTGGTCGGCGAATTTGTTTCTTCATTCTTCTCGAATCTTGATTCTCACGATTTGTTGTGAGTTCAACAAAATGTGTTTTTTGTTCTGGCGACGATGCCGAAGACCAAATTTGGTGCCAATCACAGTGAACACGTTGTAAATAGGTCAGATATTTCTCTGGCTATCATCTTTGAATGCTGCTGAAGCGAATATCAGCAATAAAAAGTTCTTTTGAGGATTCACAAAATGGTTGTATGGAGATATGAAACTTTCAACAATAGGTATTTTAATGAAAAAACTGTTGGCATAGGCGCCTGCCAGGCGACTTAACATACCCTAAGCGGAGCGACGGAGTCGCGTGAGCGGGTGTGCCCCGAAAAAGGGAGTTAAAATCCTTAAGTCCCGCGGAGCGGGCCACCCAAGGTACTTTTAATCAAAAAGACTGTTTACATTGGCGCCTGCCAGGGGACTTATCATACCCTAAGCGGAGCGACGGAGTCGCGTGAGCGGGTGTGCCCCCGAAAAAGGGAGTTAAATTCCTTAAGACCCGCGGAGCGGGCCAACCAAAGTTCTGTTTACTAAACATAAACTGCAAGCACACCAATTGACAACATACATTATAAGAAAAAACAATTGTTATCTTTAAACGCGATTTGCGGCTAAACGGAGCTTCGTAGACGCCCTAAAGTTGACATCTTCAAACGTGATTTCTGGTTAAACTAGGCATCTAAGAGAATTAAAAATTACATATTTGTGATCTAGGGAGTGCTACCTATCAATCGCCCCAAGCAGGGGGGTAAGGGGGGCAGCTACCCCCCCCCCCCCCCCCCCCCCCCCCCCCCCCCCATGTTAACGTTTATTGATTAGATACACTGCAAGCACACCAATTGACAACATAAATTATAGTAAAAAACTATTTTTATCTTTAAACGCGATTTGCGGCTAAACGGAGCTTCGTAGACCCCCCAAAGTTGACATCTTCGAACGTGATTTCTGGTTAAACTATGCATCTAAGAGAATTAAAAATTACATATTTGTGATCTAGGGAGTGCTACCTTTCAATCGACGTATCGCATGAAACGAAAAACCACCCAAGGTTCTTTAACTTAGTTGAATAAACGGAATGAAAAACATTGGAATCCACAACCGGTCCAGTTCTTTGCTTTTGAAGATAGGAAACATTTTGAAAATATTGTTATATCTCTTTGTGAATTGTTGGTCGTCCTGAAAAGGACGGATTGGGATACATCAGAGTTTTTGGTAATCATACCATTTATGCTATAGCAGAATTGTGAGCAATTCCGGACAAGAACTGGATCTTCTCCATCGTTGCTCTCCTGCTTAGCACCTTTCGCAGCTTTTCGTTGCGCTTCATCGCTTTCGTCATCGGCGGGTCTTCTCCTCGGCGCACTCGTTCAACTGCTAACTTTGCAATAATGGCCTCCTTTGCCAGGTCTCCTATCAGCTTGTACAAGCCGGCATGAGTTTGGCCAACGACAACCTTCAGTCGCCTGTGCCATGCCTCCACACTGTTTTGTGTCCTCGGGAAGTGGGTGTCTGACGCTGAAGCTCCTGTTGCCCAAAACGCTGGCCTGTACCGCGGTGTCGTCGTGGCAGTACCGACATAATTCTTTTTGAACCATGTGGCCAGCGTTTTGGTCTCCTGGTTTTGCAGTGAAGCAAACAGGCCTTTGAAGTAGGTCCTTACTTCATCTGGTGGCACAAAAGCTAGTGCCTTTAGCATCCGCACTTCCATGGCAAAGCCTTCTTCTTGCCCATATTTGACAGCAAGTCTGAGGCCTTGGACTTTGCGCCAAACAATTTGCCCGAAGTGGAACAGGCATCCGTGGATCCGTGCCTGCTGGAAGAAATCTCCCACTGATTTTATAATTGCCCGCTCGAAATCGCAGACAACAACTTCGGGTCTTAAGTGGATGTTGTTGTCGCAGGCAACTTTGAGTAGTTGGAGCCAAAACTTATTGTAAGCTTCGGTGGATTTCCTGCTCATCAGGGAATACACTAATGGGACAACTATTCCTTCTTTGTACCCATGCACAGAGAAGAGTTGTTATCGTTGGCACCACTGCAAATGTGCCGTCGACGAGCCAGCACTTGGCCTCGGAGAGGAGTTTTAAACTACTCCGCGTGCCTAGAAGGAAATCTATTCCACCCGAATACACCTCCTCAGATAAAACGAATAACTCGCCATCTGAATATCGAAGGTGCTCGGGGATGTAAATATCCTCTAGGCTTTCCGGCTCCTTCACGAGGCTGGCTCGCACCCGATGAATCTTCATCTTCTGGGCGGCTTTTGTTGGCAGGCTCGGACGGCACACTGGCTCTACCCTGACAATGGTGACCCTTATAATAGTGCTAGGCGGAAGGGCTTCTCGTGCTTTTGCCTTCAAGTGCACATTGGCCTGGTTGATCTCCTTTAAGTATGCCATGGGAGCGTGGCTGTGCTGGTTGAGGGACCTTTCAATAAGGATTCTAACCTCTACCTCAATGGTTTGGCATCTGGCCTTACATCTCAAGTTCTTCCACTCGGCGCAGCACCAAGAGCTTTTGTCGTTACTTTTCCTCTCGAAATGGTATATGAACCCATTTTTTTCGAGTTTTGCACCCCCTTTGTTCGATTGAATAATCTGAAAAAAAAAAATTACAGAAAACCATAGAACGCAATTGGAAAAAAAAACTAAGGGTTGAAGCCCACCGGTGAGTAAACTTTGCTAAACTTTTTTTTAAATGATGACATGACTAGACGAGATACTCTGTCACAATTAACACGTCGAACAGATAAAAACAAACTATTTAAATTTTATACAAAAAAATGGCATATTTTTAGACTGTTGGCATCGCTCGAAACGATATACACTGCCAAATATCACGAAGCACTTAATGTTTATTAATCCCTTACCTCTGGTGGGGGGAAATTTTCAAACAATTTACCGATGAGTAGGTACTCAAATATATATTTATTTTTAAAATTTCCTTACCTGTGCAATATCCATTTTAATTTCAATTTTAGATTTTTAACACCGGTTTTTCACTATTTTTTCACTGTTTTTTTTTTTTACAAAAAAGTCACTGTACCACTGTTTTGAAATGGCTTTGGTTATTCACTCTTTAAGTCAAAGCGATGAGAATCAATAACAACGAACTATTAAAAACGCTGATTTTGAGTCATTTTTCTGTTCAAATAACAATTTTAAAAATTAAGTTGAATTATTACAATATGAAACAAATTGATATAGTTGTTTTATATGATGGGGTCTTGACAATGTCTTGAGCCACAAAAAAAGAAATTACAAACAAATCGATATAAGCTTGTTTTTACGTTTGATCTTTACCAACGTACGAAAAAAAGGCTTGAAACTAAAAAAAGAATTCAGTACCAATTTTGTTTCGAACCAAGAAAACGATCCATGGGGAAAGAATTAAAAAAAATTATCAGAAAAATTTAGTCTCTGAACGCTTTTAATTTTAAGACTAATCTCTTTGAAATTTAGTTTAGTTCTTAAAAGAACATTTTTGGTTACAGCAACATTTTCAGCTGCAATTCCAAATTAAAATGGAAAATTTCTCGTCCACAACCAACCCAACTCGTTCCCAAACAACCCAACTCATTCCCGACCAACCCAACACATCCCCGACCAACCCAGCTCATCCCCATCCGACCCAACTCATCCCCCTAACAAACCCAACTCATCCCACAACCAACCCAACCACAGCCCTTCCCCGCAAACCACAATCCCAGCCGTTCCCCGCAAACCACAACCCTTCCCCTACCATTACAACCCTTCCCAAACCACCCAATTACCACATCCATCTAACCAACCAAAATGAAATAAGGTTATATTTATAATATCTCCTTATGAGGTCTAGCCTCTACCGAGTTCTAATAAGAACTGAAATTAATTCCGGAACCACATCTGCTTAAATACTTTTTTTGGACAGCGAATTCATTTTAATCGTTTTTGTTGATTCCACGATTTATTTTGATGTAAAACATACTGAAAGGGGGAGTGGCTTAATCCAGGGCGGTCTTTTGTGTACTGCGAAAAAAGTAAAATAGTAGGAAACTTCGTTCTCCGTGCTTAAATCAATACATTCCTGTCGCTTTGGAATTGAATCTGCGGGATTTCGTTACTGCGGGATTTCGTGCTGCGGGATTTTGTTCTGCGGGATTTTGTTCTGCGGGATTATGTTCTGCGGGATTTCATTCTGCGGGATTTCGTTACGCGGGATTTTGTTCTGCGGGATTTCGTAGCCAACCCAACCCGACATATTTAGCTCAGAAGTAGCTCAACATGCTTTGTCTACAGCAACTTTTTTTGAATTCATGAACAATTTATTTGACTGCCTAAATTCTAAGGGACCTTTTAACAAAAATATTTATAAAAGTGGTTTACAACAAAACAATATCGTTCGAATATTCTTAGAAGAGAGTATGGCCCATCTAGACGCTTTGACTTTTGAGAATCAAAATAAGACTTTTTGGGTAAAAGGCTTCTTGCAAGTTGTGAAAGCAGTTTTACAATTGTCAACTGAATTATTTGAGGACCATCCAGAAAAAAAATATTTCCTAACATCTAAAATAAAACAAGATCCAATTGTAAACTTTTTCTCATTGGTAAGAAGTCGAGGAGGTTTTGATCCAAATCCTTCTGTATATAAATTTACAAATATTGTTGCAAAAATAATGTCTCATAGGTTCTCATCCCTAAGTACTTATGCAGCAAATTGTGAACAAGACACGGAAGAATTTTTGTCGGAAACTTTATTTTTCCAATCAAATACCGATAATGTTTTCCAAAATGATGCAGAAAATCTTGTTTCTTCTGAAGATGTTGAAGAAAAAAGTGAAGATGCTGACCTTCCACACTTTAATATTATAGAGGAAGATACTTTAATAAAGGATCTTACCCTGAGATATTTCATCGGTGCCGCAATTTTGAAGATGAAGACAAAAATACCTTGCAAATTATGCGAAGCTGATATGAAAAGATCTGGAGAATCTATAAAAATGAAAAATCTTCCGAAACATTCTTGTTTCACAAAAATTTCTCAAAAGCATCAGATTTTGGAAGCATGATTGCTCCGACTGACTTTTTCTTTGAAATCTCTAAGGTTCACGTACAAGTTTTCAAAAAGTTTATTGGCAGTACTCCATATATACAAAACATTAAAACAACAATAATAGAATCCTGCATTAGGGAAACAAATACAATTCTAGAGTTTGGTTTTCTGATAAAAACGTATGCAGTTCTCATCATATAGCTATTCTTGATTACATAATTTCTATTCTGCTAAAAAAGTTTTGTATTTGGGAGAGTGCAAAGCTTGCCACTACTTAAAAGGCTGAAAAGCAACACAGAAAACTTAAAATTATAAAAGAATAATTTTTCTTAAAACTTTTAAATACAATACGAGTTAATTTTTTTGAACAAATTGAAACGAATCACATATCAAAAAAGTTAGACTAAAAGACTTTTTTCGTTTCACCGAAAAATTTCAAATAACTTTCACCATTTGGTGATGCATACAAAATGAAAATAAATATAAATGACGATCAGGCATCAATATTCAAAGTCTTCAGAGATTAGACAAATACATGATCGAAAAAAATACATTACTCTGTCTCTTTGCTGTCGCTGGCGCTGTGCTGTGTGTGACCGGTGACGCTACGTTGTTTCTGTATATATGTATGTTGTATATGCGTTTCGTTTTCCTAGTTTTTGTATTCTTCTTCTTTGGTCTGTGCTGTTTGCTGCATCATGCAACAATTAAAATCTTTTTTATTCTTTGAACTAAAATGTATGAAGCAGAAAATACTTCAAACTTACAGTATGTATGGTGGAGGCAATCTTTGTGGAGGCAATCTAAAATTGGTGCCTTTTTTCTTTCTATGAAGTGTCCTGTCTTTATTATTATTTAGTCTATGCTATTAGGTACGCGTGACTATTTAACATTCATTAAGTGATATTCTATGTAGAATATGTGGTGTAATATTTTAAGGACGTGTTGGGCTACCTACAAATTCAACGATTCACTAGTTTATTGTTTTATATCCTTGGTATGGAATATGCATATTTTCTTGCCGGATATATTTTCCAGCTCATACATTTGCCGTCCTACTTGTTTGACTACACGACACTTAAATTATTTAGGACACAGTTTTGCGGACAGGTTTTTGGACGAATCACTTAAAATGAAGTTCCTTCGATAGACTTCCTGTCCGGGCAGGTATCGAACATTTCGTGTGCGGGTATTGTAGGTTTTTGCGGATCTTTCATTGGACTTCAGAATGTTTTTGCGAATTCTTTTGCGAATGCACTCCAATCGATCGCGACGAGGAAGGATCAACAATTCGCTGTCTTCAACCGCGTTTAATTTTTGTGCCAGTTCATAACTGCTACCGTGCATTATCACGTTCGTTCCGAACAGCGCGTAATATGGGGATACACAGGTAGAGCTATGAACTGCACTTCTCAAGGCACACGCAATGTCGTTCAGATGGTAGTCCCAATCTCGTTGATTTGTTTTGAGATAAGAGCGGATTGCAGCTAATAACGAGCAATTGACGTTTTTCCAAAACGTTTTGGAATTCTTTCGCTTTCCGTTGTCAGAATGAATAATACGGGGCATGCCGAACATATTAAAAACCTCTTGTTGGAGGAACTTTATTACACTTGAAGTGTTGGCGTGTTTCAAAGTTTTAAAAATACAAACTTTGACAGGTGGTCCAAAACAACAAACACATAGGCATTTCCAGACTTCGATCTGGGAAAAGGGCCCAGAAAATCAATATATAGCTTTTCAAACGGACGATCGGAGCAGTAGGAGTGGACAATGGGAGGACGTGAGACTTGGTTTGACGCCTTACACTCTTTACACACAGGACAGTTAGTGACATATTCGCGTACTTGTGCCGTCATACTCGGCCAATGAAAATTTTGTCGGATTCGGTGTAGCGTCTTAGCGATCCCCCCGTGGGATACTTGTGGGGGATTGTGGGCTTTTTTAATAATGTGTTCCGTAAGACCCGACGGAACCCACAATAGCCAAGTATGCTCTTGCATTGGTTCGTCACCTGGACTTCTAAAAGCACGCTTATACTCGAAGTCGTCTTCGATCTTAATCTCAGGAAGTTCATCGGAATGATCTTTAATAGTTTTCATCAAACTCACATACTCATCGGGGCTACTTCTTCTATGGCCAGAGAATCAACATGTACCCGAGAAAGAGTATCCGGAACGACGTTTAGGCTGCCTTTTCGATGCTGTATGTCGAAGGCATACGACTGTAACAGCAAACTCCATCTGGCCAATTTACCACTGAGATACTTCATGCTCATTAGCCAGCGGAGACTCATACATACGACCTGAACTTTTGCACAGCCACTACCGCAGCCATACACTCTTTCTCAGTTACACTGTAGTTTCTCTGGCTTTTGCTGAATTTCTGCGAGGAGAATGAAATTGGAACTTCTTCGTACACCGCGTTCTTCTGGAACAGCCCTGCACCAATTCCCGCATCCGAAGCATCGCACTGATGTAAGAGCGTTTTGAAAAATCGGGATGCGAAAAAACTGATGCAGTGGTTAACGTCCGCTTCAGATCCTCGAACGCTCTCAATGCCTCATCCGTCATCTTCAACTTATCGTTCCACTTTTTAAGCAGGTCAGTCAAAGGTGCAGTCAGACTCGAGAAATCTTTGATAAACTTCCGATACCACAATGCTAAACCAAGCAGCCGCCGAACCTGACGAGTGGTTTTGGGTACCGGTAAGTCTACAATGGCTTCCACTTTTGCAGGATCGGTTTTCCACCACCAACAATGAACCCCAAATACTTCAGTTCTTTGAAGCAGAACTTCGATTTGTTCAAGTTGATGGTGAGATTTGCTTTTCGTAGACAGTCGGCTACTTCGCTCAACAGGGCAATATGGGTCTCGAAATCCGGCGCCATGATCAATAAGTCGTCAAGATACACAAAGACACGATCCCTAAGTCGTGCAGGAATCACCTTGTCCTTCAACTGACATAACCTTTGGGCTGCATTACACAAGCCAAAGGGCATGACAGTAAACTGGTACAAGGGTCTTCCCGGTACCGCAAAGGCAGTCTTTTCCCTACTCTGTGTCTCCAGGGGTATTTGCCAAAATGCTTCCTTTAGATCAATACTACTAATCTAGTATGTATCCGGTAGCCGGCTGATGAGCCCTTCGATATGAGGGAGAGGATTTGCGTTCTTCTTTGTAAGTGCATTCACCTTGCGAAAATCCAGGCAAAGTCGATTTTTGCCTGGTTTTCGCAAGAGCACTACTGGTGAGTACCAGGGACTTTCACTCTCCTCAATAACACCCAGGCCCAACATCCGGTCTAACTCTTCGTACAAAATGGCTTGTACCGCTGGAGAGACAGGATAGTGACGCTGTTTCACAGGGAGCGCATCTCCTGTATCTATCACGTGTTCCATGAGCGTCATCTTTCCGAGACCATCCCGGTCGAAACAAAGATATCTTCGCCTGACTGCATCCAGTCTGGCCTGCTGATCAGCGTTCAGCTGATGAGCGTTCGAGATTTCTGATTCTTCAGTTAACGAAATTGAGCTGATAACGTTTGGAGCTAACTTGAACACCTTCCAGAAGTCTACCCCGAGGTAGATTTCCTGGTCCAAGTTGGGAACAAGGAAGAACGTTCCTATATTTCACTCTCGCTTCTACTTTCCCCACTATCATTTGACTTTTCCCGTCAGCAGTTTTAACACCAGACCGATACGCACGTATAGGCAGTTCTAGTTCTTTGACCAGCTGTAAAGAGTTTTTGCCGAGAATGCTTACACTGGCCCCGCTTTCAAGCAAACCTAAAACTTCTTTGCCACTCAGATTAATTTTCGCATATGGTCTAGGGTCAGATGCTAAATCTACTATAGTAGAAGAAATTCGCTTTCTTGTTTCTTTCCTGGCCTTATATCTCCATCTAGCTTTGAGTATCTTTTGAGAGGGTTTATAAATCGAGCTGTTAAAAATTCTACTACGTGCTTGGTTATATTCGGAAATTCGTATATGCAGTGGTTTTATATGGAATAAGTTCGGTTTTGGATTTATTTCTTCGTTTGGGTTTTCGATTTTATTTCTTTTTAATATTATAATTTGAGTTTGGTTCTCTTCCGTGAGAGAATTTTCAACCCTTTTGTTTTTAGGATTGACATCGATATTCAAATCTACTTCGGGTTCTGGTTCTTGGTCGGACGCTATTCCCCCGCTACCTTCGCGTCCCACGATCTGTTTCCCGGATTGCATCGGGTGCAATGTGGAGTTTTCACCCCTTCAAGCCCACACTTGAAACAAAAAAGGTTACGGATGTCAGACTCACACTCAAAGTATGAGTGTCCTTGAGTTTTGCAATTCCAGCAAACAACTTTGGAAGTATCTCCATACTTTCGTGGAGGGAGTTTCGGACGAGCCCCACCAAACTGGAAGGCTGCGAGGTGTTCGTCGGGAGGCTGATATGCATCATCATATTCAATTTCGTTAGCCGTATATTTGAATTGTGGCTTTGAGAATTTTGAAAAAATTGAATTGAAAACAAAGCCTGGCCCTGGGCAAAATTTCCAGCTTAATGATTAAGAATTTTAATCTTGTTGGATATAGTTCACATTGGATTTTTGTCAAAAAGTTGTTTGGATTTGTACTAGCTGGTCTAGGAGGGGGTAGCCATTCAGTATTAGGCATAACTGTTTGGTTCAACAACCCAGAACTTCCACGTGGAGGAGGCAAAGCTTCTGCTCCCACGCCACTGAGGTTGCTAAAAGAAGGAGTAGAAACCGAATCGATGGTACGGAAAGCCTGATCATCAAGTGGCCTACCTGAACTATCAGCGGGTATATTGGACGCAGAACGGACCTGCCTATCTGTTGTGAGAGGAGAATACATTACCCGACGTCTATCGGTAACGTCTAAATTTTGGCTCAATGACCTTGTCAATCTTACGTTTTCTTCTATTTCAGAATCTCTTAGAATCCGATTGATGCGATCCTCTTCATCTCTACCGTTCGGATCCATTCTCAGATTTTCACTTACGATATACCAATCAACAAAAATAACTGAAAAAATTAACAACAAAAACAATTTAACTAGTGAGTCTTCTTAAGAAATTGATCTTTTCCTAGAAAATAAGTATGCTAAACGTAGTAAATTTAAGAAGTTTAGGCTTGTTTTCATAGAAAAAGAATTTTCTTTTGAAAACGAGTAGTTTTAAATCAATTAAATAAGAGATAATTAATATTTAAGAATAATTTAAGAATATTTTTAAGAGTAGATTTAAGATAAATACCAAATTTTCCGTTGCTAATAAACAAAAAAGTTTTTCTTATACAGCAAAAGAAACTTAGTGTTTTTCTTTTTTTACTGGATTTATTTTTTTTTTCTGAACAAATGTTTTTTGAAAGTTAGTATTTCAAAAGTAAATACTTGGTTTGTTTGTTTTTGTTTCGTTCATATGAATTCGGGGTGCTTCAAGTAGCGTCTACGGTATGGTGTGACCTTACTAATGGCATCTTTCAAAACTAGACATGAGATGGACAGAAAAAGGTTCCTGGAAGTGATGATGTAGAAAAGGGAAATACAATAAGTAGAGAATTCACGAAAAGACAAGAAGTAGTTTACCTCACCGTTCCCACGATTCTTGTCAGTCTCTTTGGACTTTGCAAGAAGACTTCAAACGGTAAGTGAAACGGAAAACAAAAATGAGGAAATCTCAAAGAAAGAAGATGAAAAAGAGATAAAGTTGGAACGGTGCAGCGATGTCCCACGACCCGTCAAACACGGTCACCGCATCCAAATTGAAACCTAATAGGACAATACATGAAGAATGAAATTGAAATTTAGAAATAAAAAGTTGAAATTTGGGATTAGGGATGTAAGGAAAACCGGACTCAGAGAAAGTGACTGTACTTTCTAGGTGAAGACTGACGAATCCGAAAATCTGCACCCACTCCAGTTAAAGAAGAAAGGAAACACTCACTAACCGCAGTCACTGTGGATTTTCAAATGCTCGTCGCAATTTATCTAAGTTCGTCTGAGACCTTCTTGATAAAGACTTACGAGTTTAAAAATCCCCAGTAATTTTGGTTCAATTCACAAAAACAAAAACTATAAACACAAATCTTAGCTAAAAGCCAAGACGTTGGGCGCTATCTTGTTGCGAGGCAAGAGGAATCATAGGAGAGTTGGTAAGGTGGAATTCAGGAAAGGTTAGGAAATTCGGAAAGGAATAGGTTGGAAAAGGGATTTGAGTGCTAAGTTCCGGGGAACACGGCCTGCTTGCGGTGCTCAGCTTAACTTGCCGGAATGGGAGGGGATCTTGCCCCCGAAACTTAACCTCACCTGCAACAAAACCTCACCTGGAAAAAAATCAAAGAAATTGACGGCGGACGGACGATCACCCTTCAAGGCACTGCTGGTGTTGTTGCAGCGTTACCAAACCCACTCAGCCATGGGAATCCGGTGGCCCTGTTTGGATTCCCCCACAAGGGGCGATGGCCACGTTTCGGTCACACCATCTTCACGGTAGTAGCTTTGCTACTGTCCACACCCCTCAAAAACAACACTTACTCCATCATGATTTCTTGAGAGAAATCAAAGAAACACAAAATTTCATCCAAATGAGACGTTTGTTGAAGTTTTATTATCTTTGGATTTTAAATATAATTTTATCATTTGCTTGAAATATAATATAAATAAATTTAATCAAAAAAATTAATTATCTTTACAGATAAATGAAATTGAACAGAGTAAACAAACTAAACAACGTGAGCTGAGTTGTTTCTCAAAAGGACGAACATCAAGCTCAAAAGTAGCCTTCTTAAAACTCAGGTCTACCTGGAAACTAAAACAAAACTTCCTACCCTCTAAGAGGTCTATGAAGGTGTACTAGGTAATGCGAAAAAAAGGTTGAATTAAAAAGAGTAATCCTAATGACAGACCTTGAAAATCAAAACTTTTCACTCACACTTTGTATTTGAATTATTTAAAAATGAAAATATAATGAATGAAATTTAATAATAAAAATAAGATTAATATGAAGAAAATGGGAATTTAGAAACATTAAGTATTTAAAAAAAGAATAAATAAAGCAAACAATTTTAATACTTATATAAAAAAATAAACTTCAACGTCTCGTTTTTCTTTAGACAATTTCACGAAGAACAGTTTAATCAGGAACAAAGAAAAAACGTTAATCAGGAACAAAATTTGATCAAATGGCCATAGAAGGTCCTTTTCTAATTTGACTTTTCGTAATGACGTTGAATGTAATTTAAACGACGTTTTTATCGGCAGAACTTTTCTGTCCAATTTTAAAAAATATACAAAAATTGGCGAAAGCAATCGGTAATTATAGAGATTTAAATCACTTAAAACTTGTTTAATAATCCACTCTTAGTTTCTTGAATTCAAACCTGGTACACCCTGTATGTGGGTGTTCTGGATGTGGAATAGATTGTCCGAAACGGGTTGTAATTCTAGTCCCAGGATTTCAGCAACAGCTTTGGTGACCAAGGTACCAGAAAGAGTTGTTAGTCCCGTTATAACGGTTATTCGAGATCCAAAAGGACTTCTATAAGGACTGGACGTTCAACTTGGTATACTCGTGGACGTTCAACGACACAATATTCAGCACGACCAACTGGATGTTTCACGGAAATCTTCGCAGAACTGGAATAGACTTATAACGGAGCCCAAAAAGTTGTAGTTTGCACAAGTCCACTTCGACACCAGTCACACAAAGACAGAACGAAAAATTGATGTGGCGGCCCAGCGCTCCGCTGGCAAGCTGGAACCGCCAGAGATTTAACAAAATTAGCGTATGGTAGCCGGTATAAATTTATTACGTTTTAGCACTAATTCCATTTTAAAATTTCTTCTATAAATCTCACCTTACTGATGTAATTATTCCAACAAAAAATGTATTTAAAAATTCTCCGAGTCGTGATTCTATGCACTTGACTTTAATATTTTAGATCTTAAACTTACAAAAAAAACTAATTAATTTTGCTATTTATTGAAAAAAAAATATAAGACTAGAATAAATTAATATTCACAAACGTGAATTTTACCACCAATAAGATTCTTACCCGGAGGCCACACGAGCCAGTACTGGCAAGCAAGTTGCAATACATTCACATTTTTTCACTAACACATATAAACCCAAGCAACTTGCTCGTCAACTGGCTTGCCTTTTTCGAAGCCAGTTGAGCAGCCAGTAGAGAAGCAAGTAGGGCGTTCATTTTTTACACTATAGTCAACAATCATCGTTCCTTTTATTTAAAGTTCTGAATTAATTAGATTTTGTGCAAAAAATAAGTTAAAATAAATTTAGTGTGGAATTTGATTGCATTTTAAAAATGTTAAAATTCACTTTCGTACGAAACTTGACATTGCTTGACAGAATATTTGACATTTGCGAATATTTCGTTACAAATTACCAAAAAGCTCTAAAATTGCCCTTTTCAAAAATAAAATTTCAAATTATTCGGATATTTAGAGGTTTTTTAATCCATTGACATCGTAGACATCCTTTAATAGAATTTTAAGGTTTATGGCTTGACAGATAGAGGACAAATTATATTTGATCCTATCGTGAATATTGCGTTCCAAATGTCAACCGATTGCCCTAAAAATGAATTTTTCCGGAGCAGAAAAAAAATGGAAAAAAATTCGGATTTTCAGAGGTTTTTAATCCATTGACATCGTAGACGGAATTTGAAAGTTTGTGGCTTGACAGATAGGGGAAAAATTATATTTGATTCTATCGAGAATATTTCGTTCCAAATGTCAACCGATTGCCCTAAAAATCCATTTTTCCAGAGCGGAAAATAAAATGGAAAAAAATTCGGATTTTTAGAGGTTTTTTTATCCATTGACATCGTATACAACCTTCAATGGAATTTGAAAGTTTTGTGCTTAACAGACAGATAGCTAACAAAATGTATTTTGACATCTGTAGTTTTTTTATTTGTTACTTGAATTTTAGTTAAAGTATATGTTATTCCCTCTTATGTTTCGTTGTCCATAATTTCAATTATTAAAGTTTGTTAACCATTTTTGCATTTTTCTTTAATATTCTTTCCAAATGTATTTTGATTTTTTAGATCCATTTTGTTTGAAAGATCAACCAAAATTGTTTACTATAGTAGAGAAAAAGAACGACCTACTTGCAAGCAACTTGCTTGGCAAGTGGAGTGCCAACTACGTCACAGCCAGTACACAGATACGAATTTGGCAGGCAATGTATGAACCCAACTTGCTTGCCAGTACTTGCTCGTGTGGCCTCAGGGTTACTTTATTTTTTTTTCTTTTTAAAAATTACAAAAAAACACCGTGTCATCCGAGCTCAATAAATCGCCCGCTCGTGTTCACCTCTGAGGAAAGATTTAAAGCCAGCCGTCATATAAATTTCCTTCCCACCGGGGTTTCAGTCTGCGAACATGACACTTGGTTTTCTATACCATTTTCTCCTCCCACACAGTTATAACATCATACGATTCAATATACCCACTAGCTTATTTTTTTCTCTTCTTATTGTAGATGTAAGTGTGGTAGTGCTCGCCTATCTCGATTTCTCCTCCATTCTAATTTCAACCCTTCGAGAATCGCTTCCGCCATCTTGACAAGTTTCATATTTACTTTTCACCTTCACCAACAGATGACGTAATCCCAAAATTTATCCTAACTCCACATACGGATACCAAAAAAAAAGTTGCGTGAAACCATTTGGACACTTCAAATTCACCTGATCGGGAAACTTTTCCGGACATTTCAAGAAAATGTAAACCTCAAAATCACTTCTTACATATGTTGCATATTCACCGACATCAATTAAAAACCTGTTCATGACTTGACATTTATGTAAGTCTGCGGCTTTCTGACAGGCCTCACTAGGTTGAAACCCAAACTTTGAAAGTGTCTAATTTTGTAAGTATTCTTTTGTTATGTTATTATTTGTCTTTTTCTTATTGTTTTATTATTATATTTTATTACTAAAAGCTTTATTAATCCATTTAAATTACAATTAAAATTTTAAAATCTATAAAAATAGTAAATATATATATATTTTTTTTTTTATTATTATTACGTTTGGATGTAAGTCTCCCCCAAGGTTTTCCACGTGCTTTTATCTTTCGCTGTTCTTTCCTATCTTTTGTCTGTGCGAATGATATCATCTCTCCAGGGTTTTTGTTGTCTCCCAATTCGTCTTGTACCGTCTCTTGGAATTCATTGCGTAGATCTTATAGTCCATCGGTTGTCGTTCATTCGGGATATGTGACCAGCCCAGTTCCATTTTTGTTGTTTCGCCTTTTTAATTACATCTTCAAAACCTGTCATATTTCTTATGAATTCATATCTCAGTCGTTGCCTTTTAGAGATTTTTAGGATGGATCTCTCCATCGCTCTTTGTGTTGTCGTGAGTTTATTTGCTGATTTTGCGGATATATTCCACGTTTGGGAGCCATATGTCATGACGGGAAGAATAGTTGCCTCGAAAAAAAGTTTCCTTGATTGTATTGTAAGATTCGAATCAAATGCCTGTTTATTTTTCCAAAATTGTTTCCAACTGTTTGTTATTCTCCTATTTATTTCTTTTTCTTCTTTATTCGAAAGTGAAATCAGCTGTCCTAAGTATATATAATCTTCCACATATTCGATTTTTTTCCCATCTACGAAAATGTCCTTCTGGTTTCCTTTGCTCATTAATTTTGTTTTCTCAGCATTCATTTTTAGTCCTGCTCTCGCGCAATATTCCTCCACATCCTTTATCATTTGCTCTATGTCATCGCTTGAAGATGCAAATAAAATGATGTCATCTGCAAAACGCAAGTTATTAAGATATTCTCCATCTATTTTTAATCCTAACGATTGCCAAGACATTAAACGAAAAATATCTTCCAAAACTGCAGAAAAGAAAGCTGGTGAAAGGGGATCTCCTTGCCTTATACCTCTGCTAAGATTGAATGTTCTGCCTTTGCTCTCTAGGGATATAATAGCTTTTGCGTTAGTGTACACATTTTAAATTATTCTAACAATTTTGTCGTTTATTCCTTGTTTTTGTAATGACTCCCAAATTACTCTATGTTCTACCGTGTCAAACGCTTTGGTTTAGTCTATGGACGCCACGTGTAAATCAAGCTGGTATTCGTTACATTTTTCTATTATTTGGTTAACTGTTTGTAAATGATCGGTAATGCTAAAACCTTTACAAAAGCCAGCTTGTTCTCTGGGTTGTTGTTCATCCAAAACCCCACGAATCCTTCTAAATAAGCATTTTGCAAAGAGTTTATACATAACCGATATAAGACTTATAGGTCTATAATTGTTAACATTTGTTGTGTCTCCTTTCTTGTGTGTCAAAGTTATTACTGACTCTTTCCATTGTTTTGGGATTTCTTCAGTTTTAACTATCCAGTTAAAGATATTTGTGATGGTAGTTACCAATTTATTGCTTCCAATTTTCAACATTTCTCCTCTGATCCCATCTTGCCCACAAGATTTTCCGTTAGGAAGTTCTTTTATTGAGGTTTCAATTTCTGAAGAAAGAAAAGCAGGAAAACGGATTCATGTTCGTATTGAAAATTAACTAATCCGTTTTCCGAGTTTGATCCAGTAAATATACTCGTATAAAGATCCTCGTAGAACTCAGTTGCTATTTTTTGCAAATCGGATCTTTTGGTTATATTTTTTTTATTTTGTCTAAACTTCAATATCCAATCTTTTCCAAGAGAAAGTTCCTTCTGTGCATTTTTCATAGAATTATTTTCTTCTACCATTTGTTTTATTAGTTTGTTGAATTAATAATAATTTGACCAATTATTTCAACTATGATTGTTAAGTTAAATCGGGCTTTTTTGGTCACTTCCTTTTATATGCAAATAAAACTTTATTTCATACTTTTCCCTACGTTTCGTCGTAATTTCTCGACTTCATCAGGGGTAGTTTATTAAATCTGTATATAGAAACTTACGATTAACAATTTACACTTTTGAATTTTTTATAAATTGAACTTACATGAAAAAAACTTTTGTTATATTTAATAATAATTATTGAACGATGACAATTCTTAATTTTTGAATTTTCTAAAATAAAAATGAATTATTTAAAATTTTTGAAAATAAATAAACAAAATTAAATAAAAAAACCTACAGCACAGCACTTTAGAAAAACTAAATGAAAGTGAAGCAATTTAAATCGAATTAAAAATTACACCGCTCTTAATGCAAGAGAATAACTAGCTATTGTGTTGTCTCTATCTTCCTGTGTATTCATTGTTTTGTCTATATTTTGTTGTATACGTAGACTTTCAAGTGTGTACCTATTATTTGTTCTCTTTTCCTTGTCCATTCTTACTGTGTTATCAAAGTCTGCGGAGTGTCCAGTTTCTAGTATGTGTTGTGATAACCCAGTGGATTCTCTTTTGTTCCGAATATACGCTTTGTGTTCGATTAGTCTCGTCTCCAGTGATCTCTTAGTTTTCCCAATGTAGATCAGATTGCACGTCTCCCCTTCCTTGAATGAAATGATGTCATGTTGTTGTTCTTTTTCTATTTTGGTTTTTGTGTTGGTGAATAGTTGTCGTATTGTTGAGTTTGATTTGTGAGCGAATGTCACATTCTCTTTATTTATTATTTTATTTAAGTTTCTCTTATCAGTAAGATTTGGAATATATGCAATACCATAGTACCTCATAGTGTAACCAACTTCTGGATTTTGTTGAGAATTTTTGTTTTCGTTAGTTTTATTGATATTCTTGTTTATTAAATTATTTATTAAGTAATGTGGAAAATTGTTCATGTGTAAAATTGTTTTTATGTTTTTTTCTTTGAATTCTGTATCGCTTATATTTATTATTTTGTTGATAAAATTGTTTGCAGTGTTAATTTTTTGTTGTAAGGGTTGAGTAGAGAGGAAATTAATCATTCTGCCAGATGCTGTAATTTTAGAATACCAGTTAAATTTAATTTTGTATCTTGTTCTGTAAATTCTGATGTCTAGGTAGGGTAAGCTTTGGTTTTGTTCTATTTCAACTGTGAATTTGAGTTTTGTGTGGTAATGGTTCAGGTAATTCAAGATCTCGTCCTTATCTTTTTCTTTTATGATAGCAAACACGTCGTCTACGTACTTGGTTATGAATTTGATGTTAATTTGTTTTTCGTTTTTAAGTTCTTCTATTGTTTTTTCTATTAAATCGTCCAAAATGATGTCAGCTATTGTGGGGGAGAGGGGATTTCCCATGGGCATACCAAAAGTCTGGTTGTATATTTTATCTTGGAATTTGAAGTAGTTGTTCTCTTTCAGACAAAATTCTAGAATTCTTAAAAACTGTGTTTTTGGTATTTTTGTTAAGTTTTTTATTGTGTCCCACTTCTTCATTATTATTTTTATAGCGAGGTAAGTCGGAATGTTTGTGAAGAGTGAAACAGCGTCAAAAGAAACTAGAAAATCATCTTCCTCTAAAACAATGCCTTCTAATTAAGTTTTTAGTTGAAATGAGTTCTTAATGTTAAGATTTTCGTTTACTATGTTTTTCAAAATTTGTCCTATGTGTTTTGATAGTTGATAGCATGGAACGTTTGTCGAAGAGGAAATAGGTCTCAGTTGTAGATCTGGCTTGTGTATTTTTGGTAAGCCATATAATCTCGGTGCTGTTGATGATGAAGAGTACATTCTATGCTTTTGCCATTGGTCGATGTAATTATTTTTGAGAAGTTCATTTACTAAGCTGTTATTGGTTTTTTGAAGTTTTTGTGTTGGATCGGTTCTAACTGTTTTGTAAATATTTTTATCTTCGAGTAGTATTGACATTTTGTTAAAGTAATCAGATTTGTACATAATAACAGTTTTATTGCCCTTATCTGCTTTGGTGACAACAATTTCGTTTTTGTACTGTCTGAGGAATTTTTGCGTATCTTTATGTATTTTAAGTATGAATTTATCTATTGTTGTATTTTTTATTCTTCTATTGTGTTGTAAAATGCGGTTGGTAACTCTAGATCTGGTTATTTCCTTTTCCCTCTCATCTTCAAAAGTTCTAATGCTTTGCTCGATGTCAGCAATTACATGTATCGGTGAGAAATTCTCGCGTGTCACAGGGATTGTAAACTTTTCTCCTAAAGAGAGTAACCATTTAATCTCTTTCGGAAAAGAGATGTTAGTTTTGTTCACAAACCATGTGTCATTGAAAACTACTCCTAACTTGTCTAGCTGTGTGTCTTTTAATTTCTGTATTTTCGATGAATGTATTTGTCTGATGCCTTGACTGATTTGGTCATACCTATATTTTTGTTTTGATGTAAAATTATTATATTCTATAGCATTAAGAACTGACTTTATTTCAATATCGATGTGAAAGAGATTTTTATTGACTGAGCTTATGTTGGTTTTTAACTGGTATTCTAAAATTACAGCATCTGGCAGAATGATTAATTTCCTCTCTACTCAACCCTTACAACAAAAAATTAACACTGCAAACAATTTTATCAACAAAATAATAATTATAAGCGATACAGAATTCAAAGAAGAAAACATAAAAACAATTAAAACAATTTTACACATGAACAATTTTCCACATTACTTAATAAATAATTTAATAAACAAGAATATCAATAAAACTAACGAAAACAAAAATTCTCAACAAAATCCAGAAGTTGGTTACACTATGAGGTACTATGGTATTGCATATATTCCAAATCTTACTGATAAGAGAAACTTAAATAAAATAATAAATAAAGAGAATGTGACATTCGCTCACAAATCAAACTCAACAATACGACAACTATTCACCAACACAAAAACCAAAATAGAAAAAGAACAACAACATGACATCATTTCATTCAAGGAAGGGGAGACGTGCAATCTGATCTACATTGGGACAACTAAGAGATCACTGGAGACGAGACTAATCGAACACAAAGCGTATATTCGGAACAAAAGAGAATCCACTGGGTTATCACAACACATACTAGAAACTGGACACTCCGCAGACTTTGATAACACAGTAAGAATGGACAAGGAAAAGAGAACAAATAATAGGTACACACTTGAAAGTCTACGTATACAACAAAATATAGACAAAACAATGAATACACAGGAAGATAGAGACAACACAATAGCTAGTTATTCTCTTGCATTAAGAGCGGTGTAATTTTTAATTCGATTTAAATTGCTTCACTTTCATTTAGTTTTTCTAAAGTGCTGTGCTGTAGGTTTTTTTATTTAATTTTGTTTATTTATTTTCAAAAATTTTAAATAATTCATTTTTATTTTAGAAAATTCAAAAATTAAGAATTGTCATCGTTCAATAATTATTATTAAATGTAACAAAAGTTTTTTTTTTTTTTCATGTAAGTTTAATTTATAAAAAATTCAAAAGTGTAAATTGTTAATCGTAAGTTTCTATATACAGATTTAATAAACTACCCCTGATGAAGTCGAGAAATTACGACGAAACGTAGGGAAAAGTATGAAATAAAGTTTTATTTGCATATAAAAGGAAGTGACCAAAAAAGCCCGATTTAACTTAACAATTATTAGTTTGTTGTTATATTCTTGAACATCTTTTTTACATATATTTTTAAGGTTTTTAAGTTCATTCTTTTCCGCGTATGTTAGGTGTATTCTTTGTCGCATTGTTTCTCTTTGTGCTATAAGGTTTTTGGTTTCTAGGGAAAGTTTATCAGTTTTTCTTTTCGATTGTTTCAAAATACTATTTTCCGCTGCTTTTAATATTCCTTCTTCTAGTTGATCATATGCCCGTTGCAAGCAGGTTTTCTCAAGAATATCCCAGCGACATCTTTCTTCTAAGTTTTCTATGTATTTTTGGGTGCTTTCTTCATCAAGTATTTTTGGAATCTCTTTTTTTGTTGAATTTTTGTGGTATTGTTTGGATTTATGATCTATTTTGAATGTGCCTCTAACCAGCCTATGATCACTGTCAAAATTTAAATTGTTTAGTACTGAAACATCATGTAAAATCAATTTTTGTTTGTTATTATGAAGTCTATTTCATTCTTCACAAGTCCATTAGGTGATCTCCAAGTCCATTTTCGATTTTTAGGTTTCTTAAATAAACTGTTACCGACACAGAGCCTATGTTGCCATAGCCACGTAATAAGCCTTTCACCTCTTTCATTTCTTTCAGCATAACCATGGTTTCCCATTATAAAGTCTTCATTATCTTTTTGAAAGCCTATTTTTGCATTAAAATCTCCCAATACAATCATAAATTCCGACTTAAAGTCGTGGTACACTAAGTCGATATCCTTATAGAATTTATCTATGGTGTCGACTGATGCTGATTCTGTAGGGGCGTAGACTTGGATGATGGAAAGTTTCGAACTCGATACTTTTATTTGAACAGCTGCTATCCTTTCGTTGTAAAAACTTATTTTTTCGATGCATTTTTTCCAGTGTTCTTTTATTAAAAATCCGACTCCATAAAGTCGTTTTGTTTCTCCTTTATATCCAAAGAGATTTTCATTTGGTTTTCAATAGGTTTTTCTCCGCATATCCTAGTTTCTGATAGACCTAAAATGTCCCATTTGATATTTTCAAGTGCGTTCTGTAATTCTATTTGTCGTTCTTCGTCTCCTAGTGTACGAACATTGAATGTGCAAATGTGAATATTTTTTATATCACTGACATTATTACAAGTGTTTGAGTTTGGGGGGTTTTGATCTACTCTCCTCATGGTGATCAACCGGGGTGAGGAGGAATGTTTTATGAGTGTTTTGTTTTTTGTTAGTTTTTGTGTTTTTAGTTTTTCTGTTTGTATTTTGTTTCGAAATTTGGTTATTTGGTTGCTACTTTGTAGTGTTTGAGCGACTACTGTAAGCTTTTTCGGAAGTGTTTGGAGAGCTAATAGATTTGTTTAATAAATCTGTGTTTGCATTTTGTTGCATTAAAAACTTTTTTATTGGATTAAAACCGCTTGTTTTTGGATTTATGTTGGTAGTTGTGCCAATTAAAGTTGTTTTTGTTTTCTGTTTATTTTCATCTTTTTGTGTTGGTGTGTGAGTAAGGTTTTCAATTGATCGTGTTCTTTTCCTTTGGATTTCGGGTTGATGGTCCGGTTGTTCTTTCCAAACTTTTCCTTCAACGATAAGCTCATCAAGTCTCAAGAACGCTTTTATTCCTTGTTTTTTAAGTTCTAAAAATTTTGGTATCAGAGGTTTCCTAGCCTCAATTAGGTTTTTAGGAAGATCCTCTGCAAACCTAAAATCATGCAACAATTTTTTGGATAAAAGTACTTCTTGTTTTTTCTCGTATTTTACGAAAGTTACTCTTATTGGCCTTTTTTACCTTCTGACATTTTCCCTAAACGGTAACAACTTTCAAAGTCTTCTGAAATTAATTTAAACTTTTCATTGCTTTTATTTAAAATATTAATAATCGTTGATTTTAGCTCGTTTGGACTGCTTTCATTTTCAATGACCTTGAATATTATTAGATTATTTCTCCGTACCCCTACTTCTAGTTGAACAATACGTTTTTCTTGTTCAGCGCATATAGCTCCTTGCTTTTCTATCATAATACCTTGGATTTCTACTACTTTTTCCAGCTTATCAACCTTTTCGGATAGAATTCCTACTTTTTCATTTGTATTTTGTATTACTCTTTCCGTAGCTTCTGTTATGTCCTTCGCGGTCTCATCTTTTTGTTTTTTGAGAAGTTGTCTTAGAATATCGATTGTAAGGGCCATTTTAGTACTAATTCAATAAAAGAGTACTTTCTAAGTTTTACTTGCCGAGCCCTGGTTCTTGGTGAGATTTTTGTGTTTGTCGGAAGGTGGCGCTTTCGAATCGAGAACAGATTTGATAAATGTCAGTCGATTGACAATTCTTCGTGACAGCTTCAAAATATTAGTTTATATATTTTTGTTCGGTTTATTTTAGATTGTAGTCAAAAATAAATATAATTACGGGTTTTCTCTCTTGAGTGATTTCTTTATAACGTTTGTTTTTACTTCGAAAAGTTTTCCTTCATCAAAAAATAATTATTTTATAATGGGGAAAATCGGTGAAATACCTTATTTCTCTCCACAATTCAAGGTGATAAATTTTGATGGACTCTTAGTCCAACGCTTGCGCACCCTCTCCGGTATTTATATCTTTTCTTTACAATCAAAAATCGCTTTCAAACTCGCACTACTAACTCTTTGTATACACTTGCTAATCGCTCAACTTTCAAAACTTCTTATTGTTTAACTATAATAAAATTCTTTTTTAATCATTTTTCAGGTTCGGTGGATTGGAGGCGACCGCAACAAAGATATACAACTTCACCTCATTATCTTTGGGTGTTTTGTAATTTGATCTGTTGTTTATCCTAACTTTGTTTTTCTCTGTCATTCAGATTCACATTCAACATAGAGGTGTGTCAATCGTTCATTTTAAAAGATTCAATCGTTCATTTGTCGTTCAGTTCAATGATTCGTTCTTTTCAATCGTTCATTTTTCCAATCATTTTGGTTTCTGTTTCCTTTTTGTTGCGAATAAAATGGGGAAATATCATTTCTTTCCATCGTTTTTTCTGAGCAACTGAGAAAAAGGCAAAATGCGTCCATTGTCAAAAATTTATTAGTATCAGCGGAGGTGCCACCGGAAATCTGGGAAGGCAATGAAAAACCAAACACGTCGACATAACAATTGAAAAGGCACCAATATACGATTGTAGTTTTTGATGTGTAAACATCTATGCCGGCGGTAGAGTGAAATGAAAAGGTGCACTTTATTCTGTGCAACGATGTAGCATGTATGTAGTTATGTATATTGAGTACATTTAGTAACAAAAATTAGGCGCTTGAGCAAACGTTCATGTTTACACATCTTAACCGTGAGTCCCAGCACTCACAATTTTTTTTTTATCCATATTTGTCTTACTTTTTGATTTACTTTAAACTGATTTAAAAAATAATACCTATTGGCAACGCACGCGCTTTTTAATGCACAAAGATCGCATCGTTCACTTTGTCAATCATATTGATTCGGTCTTTTTGATTGTGACCCGTGCCGAACACCAATGTATCCCAATTTATTTCAATCGTTCATTTCATATGAACGTTATATGTTTCGTTCGTTCAAGTCATTCTCAATCAAAAATGATAGATACAACGCACAAGACAGACACTGAACATTGACCGAATCCAATGAGAAAGAAACACAAGAAACGAGAAACACAAATGCATACATGAGAATGATAAGCCCCGCCCCAATCAAAGCAGGGTTGAACTAAGAACAAATAATTGCATGTATCTGTCTGTCTGTGTGGGGTTTTGTTTTATTCATTTAGATATTAGTTTCTCTACCTTTTGATGCGCTTGCTTTTTTTTGTGTTTTTCTTTCTTTGTATGAATTGATTGAGAACGATTGGAATGAACGAAACATACTTCGCGTTTCATGTCGCCTCGTTTATTTGAAAACTGAAATGATTGATACTGGGATTGATTGTTTCGGTTTACTGTGATTGCAATCAATCGTTCTTTTTGGTGAACGGGTCGCAAAGACCGAATCAATCACGATTGACACAGCTCTAATTCAACATTCAACTACAGCAGCAGCAACAGCAACAGGCAGAACAACAAGCGGCTAATTTTGTAAGTATTCTTTTGTTATGTTATTATTTGTCTTTTTCTTATTGTTTAACTATAATAAATTTCTTTTTTATTCATTTTTCAGGTTCGGTGGATTGGAGGCGACCGCAACAAATATCAGCAAATAAAGACAAATTCCTCCTTACATGATCGCTACCCCCATAAACCATAATAGACAAAAAAATATTTTTCAATGTCTGTGCCAGGTCAAAGCAGGCACGAAAAATATTTGTTCGTTTTCTTTCCCATCTCCTGCTTATTATCCCATGCTTATCTCCAATTCTCTCCCTCTTACTGTTCTTCTTCATTCCTTACCCTACCCTTCATCTTACCATCATCTTAACTTGGAATTGCTGGCAAATGCAGCGCCACCACAGGCTCTATGCAATACTACAAAATTCGTCCCCATGATAGTACTATAGTCTTTATATACAAAGATACTATAATACAAAAATATTAGCTTCGACCGAGGACGATACTAATACCAAAAATATCATGATACAAAAATATTAGCTTGGGTCGAAGCTAATATTTTTGTATCATAATATTTTTGGTGTTAGTAGGTCTGTTTGATAACGTGAAATTTCTTGCGAATTTTGACAAAATTGTACAATTTGTTACAAATTCCTGTTTGTTAACTCGAAAAAGTTGCAACGAGAGACCACATCGAGAGAGAAAAAAATTTCCCCCCCATTGGATAACTTGCGAATTTGTGCTACATAAATTTCTGTGTGCAAGATGAGTAAAGACTGTCAAAAGACCTAGCTGTTAGCATCTCTTTTAATTTGCATTTGTGGTTTCTTTTATGTGAAAATATACTTTATAAATAATAAATAACTTGGGAAATTTATAATTTATTTAATTTTTTTTTAAATTAAAAGCAAATTGTTAATAAAACCAGACTTTTGGCATGTGATTGTTGATGTGAGGAGTGAAATTCTGACATTTTGTACACAAATGTGGTTCAATGCGTTTGTTAACTTTCTTGTAAAATTCTCCATTTTTCAGAAATTCGTTCTCTCTTTGGTGTTTTGACAGGTTTTAGTATTCGTATTTGTATAAGTGTCAGTGGAAGCTGATATTATGACGTATCTTAATACTTTTGGTAAGGAACAGATATGAGAACAGTGTCGCGCGCAGCTAATATTTCTATGCGTATGTTGCAGGTAGAAGTAAAGTGTTTTATGTAGAGAGAATTTAATATTAATTTGTGTGAAGGAAGGGGTTTATATTTTTATTTCGTTAATTCATACTTTTTTGTTATTCGCTTGTAATTTTTTATTTTATTTTGATTGTTTTTTGAATACATTGTACAGAGATTATGTATTATAAAGATTGGAAACCTTCGTACGTTTCACCCTCCAAAACCCATTTGTTTACATTGTTGTTTTTGTAATTTCGTTTCGTGTCGATGAATAGATGTGAATTGCAACAACAATTTAACAGGGTGGGTTTGTTCTGTTTTGACAGCTCGACCATTTTGTATGTGTAAAAAACACAGCCATCTTTAAAAAAAATTTAACTCATCAGCTTTTCACCACGAAAATGGCGGATTTTAGGTGGGATATCGGGATGTGTTCGGAAAATACAGATTCAATGGTGCAAACAGAATATTTTAGGGTGCACCCATATTGTTCATAAATCTATAGCTGGCCATTCACGAGTGAGCTCTATGTTAATATTTTTTAAAGCAATCGACACTTGCAGCTACCTTGGTAATTTTGTCAAAAAGAAAAAATTAGTTATTATAGAAAGTGATAAAAATATGATACAACGCTGCGTAATACAGATGATTAAATAAAGACACAGATCTTGTGGCGAAGTTTGTGCTGAATTAGAATATTTTGAGTTTATTTTAAAAATGCTAGAAACGCTTTTTTGCTATAACAATTAAAGCCCAAACCACACTTCGGTCGTGTGCTGTGTTGTGGAGTTATGTGTCAACGTTGACAGATTAGTGAATAGTTAGGTTACAGCCCGGAAATATTCCATAAGAATATTGAACTCAACCGGTGTAAACGGGGAATGAAATTCTGGTGGAAAACTATAGTGCCATCTGTGCGTTGAAAGGGGTAAGGGGAAACAGAGTTAAAAAGTAGTAGATGAGCTTTGGCGAAATGTCAAAGAAAGAGTGGAAGATACAGAATGCAGATACAATTTAATAAGAGAAACAAACAAAACAGATCGGATGATGCAAACGGTGCGTGTAAGATAAGGAAATAGTAATAATAAGGGTATTCAAGCAACGTTGGAAACTTTCAGACGTTGTAAAACCGTAAAGTTTCCCACTCACGTTTCATGAATGCCCCTCAAAAAATTCGGCCTAAATGATGTGGTAAAAAAATTTACGATGTTTACGATGGTTTTCCGACGTTGCAGGAATACCCTTAATATAAAATCACTTCGAGGAGTTATCCGATGAAAGGCATATTTATGTATATGCTAGTTCAGTGTTCAGCATTTCTAAATGAAATAGAGCAGCAAAGAACACTCCTACCTAAAGCATCACTTTCAACAGCAAATGGAAAGAAGATTTTTAGCAATATTGTGTTTTCTTACTATCCGATTAAATTGAACTACTGCGTAAACTAAGTATTGATTAACTGTCAATTTGCATTTTGTTTATTATTTTACTACCCTTGTCATATAATTGTTCAAAATATTCCATGCCACTTTAAAACCAAATGATTTTAGGTGTCGTGAACACTTGATAATTCGTTTCGAGGTTTTTATAAGTTTTTGAACGTGCCCATTGAAACTCATCAAGTTTTCAAAATATCGTGGTGGAAATCAGTAAGTTGCACTAGTATGAGTTAAAACACGCATACTAATGCAACTTACTTACTTCACCACGGGCAGCCATATTGTTTAGCTTGTAGGCAAACCCGAATGACAGCCGAGGTTTCCAATCTTTATAATTCATAATCTCTGACATTGTAGGTATATTATTTTTAAGAAATGAAAAACAGTTTTGTAGATATAATAATTTTCTCGGTTAAGAGTTTGTGGTGACCAAAGTAAACTATAAACATTTTGTAGGTATAATTACCTAGGGTTTTAAATAAATATCGCAATATTATGATATCTATGATATTAGTATTAGTAATATTGATAGTTTGAAATATTAGTAATATCTTAGTGAATACTAATATACCAGTCTCATCCCTATGAGAGTCACAAAAACAATCGAAATTGTGATCTCCTTCATAGCAGGTCACAACTCACAAATTACATCTGTTTTAAAAATTTGATATCATAATCTATTTATTTTTTAAACAACGCATTGAATGAGGAAAGAGAAAATTAAAAAGATTTTATTGGGCGTATCTTCTTCGGTATCTCTCATCCGAAATAAAAAGAAAACAAGATTTTCACAATAGCACAGACTTTATTTCTTCGCAGGAAACAAATGTTTCATTCGCTCTCGAAAACAACATTTTTTAATAGTTTTTCACTTCCATTTTGCAAACATATATGTATATAAACAATTTTTGTCAATCACTTTATTGCTAAAAAAATGAATAAAAACTTGATTTTTTAAGCTTTAACAAAATTTATATGGCCCAATTGAAAATCTTTCTTTGTTTTTAATAATCAGCTGTTGATTTTGTGGCACTAAAAAATTCACCTTTGCTGTGGTGAGTTTAGTTGTGAGCTTTCTCGTGTTGATTGGGGAGAATTCCAAAAATGATATCAAGTCACAACAATCCTCACAAGGAATAGTCATAAGAGCTTGTGACTTGTGACTCGTCATAAGAGCTTGTGACTTGTGAGTCGTCACAAGGGTAGAATCGGGCTGTAAACTTGCAGCCGAAATCTGCTTGTAGTCAGCTGTTCATGACAATTAACATTGGATAGATGAGTATACCAGAATTTTTAAGGATAGCTTGAGATTTCTTTTTGGCAACAGCTGTTTTATCCAGATGTGCTTTTACACAGGATTACAATTACACAAAGCTATCCATATCGCTTTGCATACAAATCTGAACGCGGCCATTGTAAGATCTACCAATCGTGTACAAACAATTGATAGCAGCTGTAGGACTTTACCATTACTGAAAGTGAATCAGTGCCCTTTATCAAGGCTTCAGGCACTACAATGCATTAGGGATAGAAACGACCACTCCATATTATAGTTATATCAAAGATCTTCACACACCTGGTTAAATTGTTGTTGCAATTCACATCTATTCATCGATGCGGGAAAAATTACAAATACAACAATGTAAACAAATGGGTTTTGGAGGGTGAAACGTACGAAACATTCTCATCTTCATATGGATAATCTGTGTTATATCTATGGAGTTTGGTCATAACAACATATGTCCAAAATCTTCGTTTTGAGATAAATGCATTTTAAAGTTAGTAAAATTCTTCCAAATCCAGTTTTATTTAATACATATATATTGTGATGCAATTTTTCTTAAAATAATAATATTTACACGAATATGATAAAAAAAATTAATTTTTTAGCTTGTTTATATGTTTTTAGTTGAGATATGTTGTTTTGACCAAACTGTTTTTTGTTCAAGAAAAAGATTATTTCGAGTTGTGTCCTTAGTAGCAATATTGGAATAAGTTTTGAACTAAGACCTTTTTTTTTAGAAAATAAATTTATTAAACTTTATTAACAAAATAAAACTTTTTTAAATTTTTTTTGTTTCATTTTTCTTGTCTTACCCGTTAAAGACATTTCTTTATTTTCATATTCTGTAGGAGCATTATTTTTGTTTGTCGATCCTATTGTTTTAGTAAAAAGGGAACATTACAAAGAAATTCTTTTTAGTAATTTAATAACACATAAATAACATTTTTTATTATTACCCGATCGAGCTAGTTTTACTAGCATTCTCGCTCTGCTATGCATAATATTTTCACAAATTCGCAGTTCACAACAAACTTTACTTTAAGAAATGATTTAATTTTTGCCAACAACTGTACAACAAGAGGTTACACGTTAATCTAACGAACGAAATAACATGTGGTTTATTCTAAGATTCCAAAGAAAAATACTTGTTTACTACGATTTAGAGGTGTGTCAATCGTTCATTTTAAAAGATTCAATCGTTCATTTGTCGTTCAGTTCAATGATTCGTTCTTTTCAATCGTTCATTTTTCCAATCATTTTGGTTTCAGTTTCGTTTTTGTTGTCAATAAAGTAGGAACACTTCGTTCTTTTCAAACGTTCATTCTTTTTTTTTGGTTGCGATTCAAAGATATATGTAGATAAAAAACCTACCTAACAAATTAAAAAAATAATACCTTTATTGGTAACGCACTTTTTAAAGCACAAAGATCGCATCGTTCACATTGGAATCAGATTGATTCGGTCTTTGTTATTGTGTTGTGAGTTGTGACCCGTGCCGTAGACCATTGTATTCAAATTTCAATCGTTCACATGAACGATATACGTTTCGTTCTTTCAAGTCATTCTCAATCAAATGATAGGTACAACGTACAAAACAGACACTGAACCATATGAGAAAGAAACGACAAACACAAAAATAAATTATATGGAGTTAAACTGAGAAGAAATAATTGTATGTATCTGTCGTGGGTTTTTGTTTAATTCATTTATATTAGTTTCTTTACCTTTTGATGCGCTTCTGTTTTTTTTTTTTGTGTTTTTCTTTCTTTGTGTGAATTGATTGAGAACGATTGTAAAGAACGAAACATACTTCGGGTCACCTCGTTTATTTGAAAACTGAAATGATTGATACTGGGATTGATTGTTTCGGTTTACTGTGATTGCAATCAATCGTTCTTTTTGGTGAACGGGTCAAAAAGACCGAATCAATCACGATTGACACAGCTCTACTACGATTAGTTTTTGAAAATAAACCGTCGTTACACATAAAATCGAAGAAACTGAGTTGTGCGGTTTTGACCAAGCACGTATTTAAAAATTTAAACATTTTTTACTGGTCAAAACAGCACAAGTTGAGTTATGCCATTATGATCAAACATTAATTTAGAAAAAGCAGTTAAGTGTGGTAAGGACCACTGAATATCTTTGGAACTAGTTTACTTAGAGTTATGCTGTTAAGACCAAACGAAAATAGATTTTTTTTAAATAGTTTTGCATACTTAACTCATTTTCGAAAAAAAATGACTTATGCTGTTATGATCAAACTCCATAGATATATCCTCTAAGATTTGGACAGCAACTCCACATAAGAAACTCGAAGTTAAGGAACTAACCCGAACCAATTTTTTACATGATGAAATGATTTTATGCAGCCAATTTTTTGTGCTTGTATAAATATGTTTGGGTCACCACACACTAGCTCAATTCAACCTGGGGAAATCGTAGTTTGTATGCAAAGGGGTCGAAGTGTTTGGAATGAAACGAACAAAATGTTCTTCCTTGATTTGAGTGGAATAACAAAGTCTAACTCCTAATACACACAAATTGTTTGTTTCTAGGCGAAAAAACAATCGGTTGTCATGACCCCTCAAATTTGTATTATTGTAAAAGCAAAGGATATTTTGTTGTTGATTCTCAAATTGAAAGAAAAAAATACTCATACAATGGGCGCGTTCAACGCATTACGTTTTACATCTGAATTTTCAGATTTCTGAATTTTTGGAGCTTCTGATTGTCCAGCTACCATAAAAAGTTAGATGACTTTTAGTTACGTTTGCTTACGTTTCATCTGAATTTTCAGCCAAAAATTCTCATCTGAAAATTCAGAATAAAGTGATAGTGGTGGGGGAAATGTTGAAGTACTCAACATAGAAGTTAAACAAAGTAATACTTTTTTACAAAGAAAAACTAATTGCTTATTGTTAAGTGGGTTCTTAAATCAAAAGATTGACTATTCTTAGAAAAATGTTCCCAGAATTCTCCATCGCAATATTGTGGAATTATTTTTTCATTGAACTTTGCATAGTCTTGCTGTTTTTTGTTGCTGATTAAGTTACATATATCATAACCAGAACTACGGACGCTTAATTTTTTACTTGAAGAATAAAATGAAAGACGGTGTTCAGATTGGACTGACTCATCCGATTTTTTTTGACGTGAATCCAACTTGGTTTGTTCAGACACAAACTTATGTGAACACATCGGACTTACTTTGACGTTTAGCAGTCGTTAAAACAAAGCAGAAATCTGTGCAGTTTGAAAGATGAATTACAATTTTTTCACTTGCAAAATGTAAATCTTCTTTAATAAATATGTTTCTAATTCAAAAAAATTGGATTCTGTAAGATCTAAGTGCCAAAGATAAATCACAGACAGAGAAAAAAAATCCACTGATTTTTAAATAATTTAAAAATCCTGCCTTTCCTGGCCATCTCTTTCTCACCATGAAGTGGAAGTGAGCAAAAGCACAGAGACGTCAAAAAAAATCAGAGGAGTCAGTCCAATGTGAACACCGTCAAAGTTCTATTTTATTTCGTTTTAATGTAAATACTTCACGTAAAAGCTAGCATTTGACACAACAACTTTCAACTGAAAATTCAGATTTTTTTTGCGTTCAACAACATAAATTCAGATCTGAATTTTTAGATTTTGTGATTGAACGTGCCCGATCAAATGTGTTTGGGCCATCACACACTGGCTCAATTTTGAACGACACTAACTTTTGGTTCAATCGCACACGGAATGAAAAAAGCTGGGAGAACATTTTGTGTACATGAAACGGTGTATTTGTATGCGTATTTGTTGTTTCAATTTTAAAATTTGAACTTCAAAAAATCAATTGCTTTTACAAAGAAAAAAATAAGTGGTCATGACAACCGATTGTTTTTTTTTCGCTTAGAAACAATCAACTTGTGTAGTTAAACTTTCTTATTCCACCATTGTATATATAATCTATAGTACTATCATGATGACGAACGACCGACGCGCTACCATACGGCCACACATAAAGCTAATGTTGCCAACAACTGTTGCAAAGGAAAGTGGAGATTTTGAATTCTCCAACAAAGGAGAATAGTTTTTTAATACAAAAATGAGAGCCCACTAAATTTATGAAAGTTAGAGGGAGGCAGGAAGTAACAATTTTGTGCTTTTTTGTTTTATGAATGGGATTTGGTTTTTTTGCAGAGGAAGGGGTTGTTTTTGCCTTTATCATTTTTTATAGAAAGGGGAAAATGTTTTTTTTTGTTTGTTTTTTGGGTGTAGGAAGAACGAAAATAAATATTGTTCAAAAGAAGGCTTGATTTTTTGGCTTTTGCCTTTTGCCGGTGACGTAGTGTGGTAATATAGGAAATGTATAATATGCATGCAAATTATTCAAACTCGGTAACCACTAAGAATAATAATGTTGTTGTAAATGAATACTTTTTGACTGAATTGTATGGCGAAGGATGTTATACGCCTTTGTAGGTAGGTTTTCCGTTGAGATTTAAGTTAAGTACATAGGTATAAATATATTAGAAAGGCTCTATTTAAGGTTTTCTTGTGATATCAGGTTAAATCAGGTTAGTATCTAGGTAGGTATATATGGAAAGGTATTGACAGATGATTGTTCGTTATGTTGTAAAATTCAAAAACTAACCATCAGATTGAGCTGAAACTTAGACAATGCAATTGTTGATGAATCAGAAGTTCACGTAAATAATTTGTTTAAACTTTTCTATAAATTGAGCTGAACATCGAAATATAAAAATTAGTTAAAACCTGAAGAAAAAATAATCCGTTTGAGCTGAAACTTGAGAAGTTTTAATTTTACCATCATACCTGAATATCATCTGATGAATATTTTACGTGCAGTTTTTCATTTAATTTTTAAATTCATGTGGCCTTAGGTTTTTTATTCAGACAAATTTATAGTTTAGACTTTAAGAAGAGAAAAGTATCCTAATTAAATTAAAATTAATGTGTTTTTTCTTGAAAATTAATTATCAATGTTCTGGAAAGTTAAAACAAAACACTTATTTTTCTGCATTCGTCTTCGGCAACACTTAATTAAGTTAAATTTTTTAAGAAATCGGTTTGGAATGCTAAACAATTAACAAATGTGGTAATCATGTCTTACTTTTTCTTATAAGTTTGACCTCTTTTCTAGTAAAATTGGGGATATAGGTTGGTTTGTTTCTTATAGTTACGACTAAGTGGGTGTTTGAGTGGGATTATTTGCTTGCGAATAAGTTTAAGCGTTCATTTTCAAATAATAAATTTTATTTATGCTCACAAAAACTCTTTTTAACTTAATTTTATTTAAAAAATAGTTTTTAGGAGTATTGAAATTGTTTTTTTTTTAAATAAACACCAAATTTTTGTCTTTTTTTAATTTTTCAAAATTATTTGTATTCAAAAAAACTAATTTTTTCGAAAAAATTTCCTTAATTTTTTTAAAAAATAATTTTAAGGAGCATTGCAATTGTTTTTTTTTTAAATTAAAACACCAAATTTTTGTTTTTTTTTTTAATTTTTTAAAAATATAAACTATTTTTTCGGAAAAAAATGTACTTATTTTTTTGGAAAATATTTTGTAGGTGTATTTCAATGGATTTTCAAAATTGGTTAGCCAAATTATTTTTTTTTTTTAATTTTTGAAAAATTGTCTGCTGATGAAAGCAAATTTTTTCCAAAAAAAACATTGATTTTTTCAAATCTTGCTAAATTGGCTATATGTATTCCTATTTTCATTTCATTCTTTCAGTCTCAATACCTACATACATACATAAATAGGTACCTACTTAAAAAAAAATTAATTTTTTTAATTTTTGTCTCAATTGTATAATTAGTCAAGTACCTACCTACCTACAAAATATTTTTTTTGGACAGAAAGGTACCTTTTTTACCCATAAATAGGTAGATACCTAGGTTGTATTTTTTTTCCAAAAAGAAAGCTAGGTAGGTTGTAGGTACCTATAAGGTACCTATTTGATTTGGTTTGAAAAATAATTTTTAATAGGTGGGTGGTTGGTTAAATTTGTGTACATACCTACCTACCTACCAAATACATTCATATATATGTATGTAGGTTAGGTACCTATCTACATTTCTTTCAAATGTTTAAAAATTAAATGTTTTAAAAGGTACCACCCTGTGCATACACAACCAACCACCCACCTACATCCCTACATTGATATTTACATAATGTACCTATACCTATACCTTCATACCTACCTAAACTTTAAAAAACAAATTATACCTACCTACCGAATACCTACATAATTATAATTAATTTTGTTATTCAAAATTCCAATTACCTAATCTTCATTTTGAATAACAAACATAATAAAATACCTACTGTGAAAAAAGCCTACCAAAAATCTATTAAATATATGTGGCTATACCTATGTACCTACTATACTTGAAAATTGGGTATACCTACCTATGCACCATAATTCAAATGTAGCAACGTTGTATTCCACTAAGCTATAGTGAAATTTAACAACGTTGCTTTGAAAATCAAAACTGAAAATTTAAAAACAAATTCAATATTGTGTTGAAAAATAAAATCATGAAGTAATTATATATAAACATACGCCTATAGCCTGGCAATAGAAAAAAAATTAATTCTTATACATTCAAATACCTACCTACTCAATAAGTTTTCCTTGTAAAAAGTAATAAACGATAGAATACCTACATACAAATGTAAACATATAGCGTTTTTTCTCCTATATTCTGGTCGTTGTCATGGCAAAAATGTCTGATTTAGTTGTCTCCTTTCCTCCCCTTATTGTTGTCAGAACAATTAAATACAACCCTCTCCTTCTATTTTTTTCTTTTAATTCTTACTTTTTCCTTCTGTCTCAAGTCTCCACTGCCAACTAATCGACGAGCCCAGCGCCGCGTAACGGCCACATATAAAGAAGAAAAAAGCAGTCTCGTGGTAGTACTATAGGTTCTATATACAATGATTCCACTCGAATTTAGGAAGAACATTTTGTGAGTTTCATTCCGAACTCTTCACCTCTCTCGCCTACAAACTTCGATTTCCCCAGGCTTAATTGAGCCAGTGCAGTGTGTGATGGCCCTTTCATATACATACAATTTTCTCGCATCTTCCTTAATTCCGTGTGTGATTGAAGCAAAAGTTAGGAAGGACTAAGTCACGTTCAAAATTGAACCAGTGTGTGATGGCCCTAGCATTGCTTTCCTTTAAGTTTGAAGGCAGTATTCAATCTTTTCAATTTAGTATATGAAAATAATAAAAATATGTAAATTATCTACCATTTCTAATGAATATGTGTACACTGGTCCGGAACTTTTTAAAATAATAAGGCAAATACAAATATAATGGTAAAACAAATTTATGCACTCTAATTTATATTATAAACACCAAAGATACGTGACTTAAAGATAACTTTGTCCGCATTTAAATTGCCCCATTGTATATAGAACCTATAGTACTACCACGAGACTGATTTTTTCTTCTTTATATGTGGCCGTTACGCGGCGCTGGGCTCGTCGATTAGTTGGCAGTGGAGACTTGAGACACAAGGAAAAAGTAAGAAGTAA
Organism: Leucozona laternaria; assembly: GCA_932273885.2. NCBI lineage: Eukaryota > Metazoa > Arthropoda > Insecta > Diptera > Syrphidae > Leucozona > Leucozona laternaria. The sequence goes on along the minus strand of OW026366.1, from coordinate 133,085,154 downwards.
AAGAAAAAAATAGAAGGAGAGGGTTGTATTTTATTGTTCTGACAACAATAAGGGGAGTAAAGGAGATAACTAAATCAGACATTTTTGCCATGACAACGACCAGAATATAGGAGAAAAATCGCTATATGTTTACATTTGTATGTACGTATTCTATCGTTTATTATTTTTTACAAGGAAAACTTGAGTAGGTAGGTATTTGAATGTATAAGAATTAATTTTTTTTCTATTGCCAGGCTACAGGCATATGTTTATATATAATTACTTCATGATTTTATTTTTCAACACAATATTGAATTTGTTTTTAAATTTTCAGTTTTGATTTTCAAAGCCACGTTGTTAAATTTCACTATAGCTTAGTGGAACACAACGTTGCTACATTTTGAATTATGGTGCATAGGTAGGTATACCCAATTTTCAAGTATAGTAGGTACATAGGTATAGCTACATATATTTAATAGATTTTTGGTAGGCTTTTTTCACAGTAGGTATTTTATTATGTTTGTTATTCAAAAAGAAGATAGGTAATTGAAAGTTTGAATAACAAAATTAATAATAATTATGTAATTATGAAGGTATAATTTGTTTTTTTAAAGTTTAGGTAGGTATGAAGGTATAGGTACAGGTACATTATGTAAATATCAATGTAGGGATGTAGGTGGGTGGGTGGGTGTGTATGCACAGGGTGGTGCCTATTAAAACATTTAATTTTTAAACATTTGAAAGAAATGTAGATAGGTACCTAATTACATACATATATATGAATGTATTTGGTAGGTAGGTAGGTATGTACAAAAATTTAAAATATTAAATAACCACCCACCTATTAAAATTTATTTTTCGAACCAAATCAAATACCTTGTAGGTACCTACAACCTACCTAGCTTTCTTTTTGGAAAAAAGAAAGCTAGGTAGGTTTTAGGTAAAAAAGGTACCTTTCTGTCCAAAAAAAATATTTTGTAGGTAGGTACTTGACTAATTATACAATTGAGGCAAAAATTAAAAAAATTAATTTTTTTTAAGTAGGTACCTATTTATGTATGTATGTAGGTATTGAGACTGAAAAAAAAATTGAAATGAAAATAGGAATACATATAGCCAATTTAGCAAGATTTGAAAAAATCAATGTTTTTTTTTGGAAAAAATTTGCTTTCATCAGCAGACAATTTTTCAAAAATTAAAAAAAAAAATTAATTTGGCTAACCAATTTTGAAAATCCATTGAAATACACCTAACAAATATTTTCAAAAAAAAATTAAGTACATTTTTTTCCGAAAAAAATAGTTTATATTTTTAAAAAATTAAAAAAAAAAACAAAAATTTGTTGTTTTAATTAAAAAAAAAAAAACAATTGCAATGCTCCTTAAAATTATTTTTTAAAAAAATTAAGGAAATTATTTCGAAAAAATTAGTTTTTTTGAATACAAATAATTTTGAAAAATTAAAAAAAGACAAAACTTTGGTGTTTATTTAAGAAAAAAACAATTTCAATACTCCTAAAAACTATTTTTTTAAATAAAATTAAGTTAAAAAGAGTTTTTGTGAGCATAAATAAAATTTATTATTTCAAAATGAACTCTTAAACTCATTCGCAAGCAAATAATCCCACTCAAACACCCACTTAGTCGTTACTATAAGAAACAAACCAACCTATATCCCCAATTTTACTAGAAAAAAAGGTCAAACTTATAAGAAAAAGTAAGACATGATTACCACATTTGTTAATTGTTTAGCATTCCAAACCGATTTCTTAAAAAATTTAACTTAATTAAGTATTTCCGAAGCCGAATGCAGAAAAATAAGTGTTTTGTTTTAACTTTCCAGAACATTGATAATTAATTTTCAAGAAAAAACACATTAATTTTAATTTAATTAGGATACTTTTCTCTTCTTAAAATCTAAACTATAAATTTGTCTGAATAAAAAACCTAAGGCCACATGAATTTAAAAATTAAATGAAAAACTGCACGTAATATATTCATCAGATGATATTCAGGTATGATGGTAAACTTAAAACTTCTCAAGTTTCAGCTCAAACGGATTATTTTTTCTTCAGTTTTTACCTAATTTTTATATTTCGATGTTCAGCTCAATTTATAGAAAAGTTTAAACAAATTATTTACGTGAACTTCTGATTCATCAACAATTGCATTGTCTAAGTTACAGCTCAATCTGATGGTTAGTTTTTGAATTTTACAACATAACGAACAATCATCTGTCAATACCTTTCCATATATACCTACATAGATACTAACCTGATTTAACCTGATATCACAAAAAAACCTTAAATAGAGCCTTTCTAATATATTTATACCTATGTATTTACTTAACTTAAATCTCAACGGAAAACCTACCTACAAAGGCGTATAACATCCTTCGCCATACAATTCAGTCAAAAAGTATTCATTTACAACAACATTATTATTCTTAGTGGTAACCGAGTTTGAATAATTTGCATGCATATTATACATTTCCTCTATTCCCACACTGCGTCACAGGCAAAAGCCAAAAGCCAAAAAATCAAGCCTTCTTTTGAAAAATATTTATTTTCGTTCTTCCTATACCAAAAAAAAAAAACAAACAAAAAAAAACATTTTCCCCTTTCTATAAAAAATGATAAAAGCAAAAACAACCCCTTCCTCTGCAAAAAAACCAAATCCAATTCATAAAACAAAAAAGCACAACATTGTTACTTCCTGCCTCCCTCTAACTTTCATAAATTTAGTGGGCTCTCATTTTTGTATTAAAAAACTATTCTCCTTTGTTGGAGAATTCAAAGTCTCCACTTTCCTTTGCAACAATTGTTAGCAACATTAGCTTTATGTGTGGCCGTATGGTAGCGCGTCGGTCGTTCGTCATCATGATAGTACTATAGATTATATATACAATGATTGCCCGATTTTTCCAATTCCGATTTTCTTTTGTGGTTGTAATCACAGATTAGCCATATGAAGATGGTAATGTTTCGTACATTTCACCCTCCAAAACCAATCTGTTTACATTGTTGTATTTGTAATTTCTTCCCGGGTCGATGAATAGATGTTAATTGCAACAACAATTTAAACAGGTGTGTGAAGATCCCTACTGTCTATGTGTGGGGTTTTTATACACACGTTCTAATTTTTCATCTGATATCTGACAGTTCAAGCTTGTAGTCAAATTAAAATGGCTGGCGGGGATTCTCATCTTCATGTGGCTAATCTGTGGCCAACATCACAGATTAGGCATATGAAGATGAGAATGTTTCGTACGTTTCACCCTCCAAAACCCATTTGTTTACATTGTTGTATTTGTAATTTCTTCCCGCTTCGATGAATAGATGTGAATTGCAACACACATTTAACCGGTGTCTGAAGATCCCTACTGTCTATGCGTGAGGTATTTATACACACATTCTCATTTTTTATCTGATAACTGCCAGTTCAAGCTTGTAGGCAAATTAAAATGGCTGCCGGGGATTCTCATCTTCATATGGCTAATCTGTGGCCAACATGTTCCACAAGATTTTTCCATTCTCTCTCAAACGATTGCAACCACAACAAAAAATCGGGTTGGGTACGAAATCCCGCAGAACAAAATCCCGCGTAGCGAAATCCCGCGTAACGATATCCCGCAAAACGAAATCCCGCAAAACAAAATCCCGCAGAACGAAATCCCGAATCACAAAATCCCGCGTAACGAAATCCCGCCGATTCACTTCTAAAGCGACAGGACTGTATCTGTTTTTTTTTTCATAGTAAAAGTGACACGAATCCATGAGAAGCACGGAGAACGAAGTTTCCTACTATTTTACTTTTTTCGCAGTACACAAAAGACCGCCCTGGATTAAGCCACTCCCCCTTTCAGTATGTTTTACATCAAAATAAATCATGGAATCAACAAAAACGATGAAAACAAATTCGCCGTCCAAAAAAAGTATTAAAGCAGATGTGGTTCCGAAATTAATTTCAGTTCTTATTAGAACTCGGTAGAGGCTAGACCTCATAAGGAGATATTTTCTAACCATATTTAATTTTTGGTTGGTTAGGTGGTTGTGGGTTTGGTGGGTGTTGGTAGGATTGGTGTGGTAGGGGAAGGGTTGGTTTAGGGATGAGTTGGGTTGGTTAGGGTGATGAGTTGGGTTGGTTAGGGTGATGAGTTGGGTTGGTTGGGAAAATGAGTTGGGTTGGTTAAGGGGATGAGTTGGGTTGGTTAAGGGGATGAGTTGGGTTGGTTTAGGGATGAGTTGGGTTGTTTGTGGGACGAGTTGGGTTGTTTGGGGACGAGTTGGGTTGTTTGGGGACGAGTTGGGTTGGTTGCGGACGAAAAATTTCAAAGAGATTTAGTCATAAAAGTAAAAGCGTTAAGAGACTAAATTGTTCTGATAATTTTTTAAATTACTGCCCCATGGATCGTTTTCTTGGTTCAAAACAAAATTGGTACTGAATTCTTTTTTTTCAGTTTCAACCCTTTTTTTCGTACGTTTCTTAAGCCCCCCTTTTTCGGGCGCACACCCGCTCACGCGACTCCGTCGCTCCGCTTAGGGTATGTTGAGTCGCCTGGCAGGCGCCAATGTAAACAGTCTTTTTGATTAAAAGTACCTTGGGTGGCCCGCTGCGCGGGACTTAAGGATTTTAACTCCCTTTTTCAGGGAAACACCCGCTCACGCGACTCCGTCGCTCCGCTTAGGGTATGTTAAGTCGCCAGGCAGGCGCCTATATCAACAGTTTTCTTGTTTAACAGTACCTTGGGTGGCCCGCTGCGCGGGACTTAAGGATTTTAACTCCCTTTTTTGGGGAAACACCCGCTCACGCGACTCCGTCGCTCCGCTTAGGGTATGTTAAGTCGCCTGGCAGGCGCCTATGCCAGCAGTTTTTTCATTAAAATACCTATTATTGAAAGTTTCATATCTCCATACAATCATTTTGTTAGCCCTTCAAAGAACTTTTTATTGCTGTTATTCGCTTCAGCAGCATTCAAAGATCATGGGCAGAGAAATATCTGACCTATTTTCCACGTGTTCACTGTCATTGGCACCAAATTTTGTCTTCGGCATCGTCGCTAGCCATTCACCACACAATTTTCAGAACAAAAACACATTTTGTTGAACTCACACTACATCGTGAGAATCAAGAAGAACGAAGAAACAAATTCGCCGTCCAAATAAAGCATTTAAGTAGAATTAATTCCGAAATTCTTCAGTTCTGACAATACTCAGTCATTCTTGTGCGAACATTCATTGTGAACGGACGTGTGCGGAATATTTAAACCGAATTTAAAACAAAAAGTTACCCCTAAAAAGTGTCAAGTGTTACCTATAGGTGATAGACACACACATAAACTACCTGACAACCACAATCCAGTATATACACAGGATTAAAGGGAAAAAAACCCAGACAAAACAACTGCAGTGCAGGTAGACATTTTCTGCGTCCCAATGGGTCAACGTGAGAAGGTGAAAGCTGCAAGGGACCAACTCTTGAGTACAATCAAGAGGGAAGTTATGCACCTGCGTAGTCTGTACGGACAGGATGTGTCCACAGACTTTGCAGTGCGGCTCAACTATGAGGTGGACCAAATCCTCCAGCAATTTACACCGGAGATAGAACAAAACCTCAACCAGTCCCCACCTGAAGACAACCAGCAGGCAGATGACATCAACATGATGGAAACTGCTACAATAATACCAGCCCTACCAAAGGAGAAGAGAACTAAGGATGTTGAACCCGAAGTTGACCATAGCAAAAGGCAAAAACTTGCTACTACAAGCCGAAGTGAAGACGTTGGATTCACTATGGTTGCCCCAGTCAACAAAAGAAAGACACCATCCAGCCAGACGGCAACATCATCAGCCTCAGAAACACCGAAAACATCAACATCAACTGAACAGCAGACAGTGAATGCCGGGAAAATGCAGCCCCCAATTGTATGCTACAATTTGGCAACAGCAGATATGTACCGGAACTTCCAACTGAAGGAAGTCAGAGTCAACTACACCGTTGTTAATGTTAATAAAACAAAAACGATAGTGAAGACAGCGACCAAAGAAGACAACGAAGCAGTCAAAAACTACCTCGTTGAAAAGAAAATCCAACACCATTCATTCACTTCGAAGGAAGACAGGAAGTGCATCATTCTCCTGAAGAAGATTCACCGTTCCCACCAGCCTGATGATATCGTGAACCAAATGGGAACTCTTGTCTTCCAAGCCATCAAAGCTTCACCATTCCGTTCCAGAAGGGACAAGACAACAAATTTCAATGCATTCGTCTTGGAATTTGAGAAGGGCACTGACCTCATAGCCGTAAGTCGCATTCGGAACCTACTTGGCGAAGCAGTTAGGTGGGAAAAGCTGCAACCAAATGTCATCACCCAATGCCGTAACTGCCAGGCATTCGGGCACGTGAGCGTTAACTGTCAGATGAAGCACCGATGTGTAAAATGTAGCGAGGAGCACGAACGAGGCCAGTGCAAGAGGACAGATCCTAAGGTTGGCAAACCTTATTGTGTGCTGTGCAAAAGTGAAGGCCACCCAGCCAATTACGAAGGATGCCCCTACAGGAAAAAGGTGGTAGCAGCCAAAAAAGATAAGGAAGTAGCTAGATTAACAGCTAAACAACCAACGCAACCAACGTCCAGGAAATTTACTCCAGGTAAGTTTTTTTCCGATATCCTTAAAATTAACAACAATATATATAATAATACCCCCAAACCCCAAACAAGACCTCAAACCAAACCCACCCCTGTTGCTCATCCTGAGCCAACCAAACCCAAACCAGCGAACCCAATTGGTGTCAAAACCACAAATAGTGTCAAAACGTTTAGTGTCCCCAAAACCACAACGAGCTCGTTCTTAAACGACTCGCAAAAATTCTTCGGTTGTGACTTTGTCACAATCCTCTCTAAAATATCAGATTTTCTCCCTCTCTACGAGGCCTGCCCCGACGAAACCGGCAAGAAACATATGTTTCTTGACTTCTGCTTTAAAATATGTCTAGGACAATAAACCAATAAAACGTTATCGCGTATAACGTCGGTTCCCTTATTTCCCATCCTAAACGGATTTCCCTTCAAAACTTCCTAACGAAAAATAAACCCGACGCCGTGTTGCTCTCTGAAACTAAATTAGTATCGAGGCATCGGCTTTACTTTGAAAAGTACACCTTATTCCGAACAGACAAAGACCTTGCCAAAACTGGCACTGCCATACTGGTAAAATCTTCCTTCCAATGCCAAAAGGTCATCATCCAAGGTTTTTTTACTTTTGAGGTAACCTGTGTAGTCATTGCGCTCGAAAACAACGAAAATATCCTCCTGATATCTTTGTATAATCAGTGCTCCGCATCCCAAACTGACATAAAACACGACCTTGACTTTCTTAACGCATTCTGTCAAAACTACACTCAATTCATAATTGGCGGCGATTTCAACGCCCGACATCAATTATTGTTGGACACTTTAAGCTCTCCCCAGGGAGTTGCTATCTCTGACTGGCTAAGCGCTAATTCCCACAATCACACCTTTGAGATTGTATTTCAACCTATCCCCACATTTCCCCGAACTCCTTCAACACTTGACTTCTTCTTGTGCTCTCCGAACCTTATTTGTAGAATTCCTACACTAATTAACTTCAATTGCACTGCAATTATATCTGACTCTGACCATCTTGCTGTAAAACTAACCCTTCGGACAAACTTCAACATTCTCGCTACTCCCCAGCCAGAATACCTTAACTACAAAAAAATCAATTGGGAAGTATTCCAAAGCTCTTTAACGGACAAGCTACGGAACATCACACCCAGCACCTCAACCAATCTGAGCAATCAAGAAATCGATTCTGCAATCGAAACTATTGAAAGCTCAATTACTAACTCAATTGCTGAACAAGCACAACCCAGAAACTTTAAATCAAGATATAAAGACCTTGCCGACCATATACAAAATATGTATACATATAGGCAAAAGCTTCGGAAAATTCTGAAAAGAATTTTTAATCGTACTCTAAGTACCCATGGAGCTGAATACCAGAGTGTTCACTCCCAACTCAAGTGCCTCAATACTCTGATTGACCAGAACACAAAAACTTACATTGACTCCAAATTCAGAAAAAGACTTAACGTCATAAAACCTGGACCAGACACATTCAAGCAAATTCACCAAATAGTAGGAAAGAAATCTCCTATACTTGGCCAACTGCAACACAATGACACCTTTCTGGCGTCAGACAGAGATAAATCGAATGCTTTTGCAGAATTTTTTGAAAGTAATTTCGAGCCAAACCTCCCTATCCATTTACCTGACTTCTTTTCCAACGTCAATAGCGAAATCAGGGCACTGACAAACAAATGGAAAATAGCGGAAATATTCCCAATACCCAAGAAACCAGCGGCAAATTCAGTTGATAATTATCGACCAATTTCTCTCCTTCCAAATCTCAGCAAATTACTTGAAATGCTTATCCTCAATAAACTTCGCTCACTATGCTCTTCAATGGGAATAGTGCAGCACAACCAATTCGGGTTCAAAGCATCCCACTCTACCTTTGACCCATTGTTGAAGCTTCACGCTGATACAACTCTGGCTCTTAACAAAAAAGAGGTCACCGTCGCCTGTCTGCTCGACATACAAAAAGCATTCGACACTGTATGGATAGATGGTCTGGTTTTCAAGTTGAAATCACTTCACTTGCCTAGACATCTCATGCTAATCATCCACAGTTTTCTCATTAACCGTAAGTTTTACATCCGTGTGGGAAGCACTAACTCTGACCTTAAGAATATTTCAGCTGGAGTCGCCCAAGGATCTCGCCTTGGGCCTGATCTATTCAATCTCTACACTTACGACCAACCAACTAACCTACCAATGACAAAAACCCTTTTATATGCTGATGACTCCATCACATATAGCGCATCTATTAGCCCAGAAATAGCCCTCCGCAGAGTAAAGGATCATATCCTTAGACTCTGGGAATATTATCTCCAATGGGGAATAAAAATCAACCCTTCTAAAACAGAATTGATCTGCTTTAGAAATCCTTCGCATAATGGCTTAGCCACAAAATGCAAATACCTTTCCCTGACTCTTCCTGATAACACAGTTATCAATACAAAACCAAGCGTTAAATACCTCGGAGTTCACTTCTTCGAAAGGTTCAAATTTAACCAACACGTAAAATTCACCCTTCGTAAGGCAAATTATGCCTTATCTCTCCTCCGACCTCTTATGAAAGTAAGAGGAGGACTCCAAACCAGGACGAAACTTCTGCTTTACAAGCAACTCATTCGTCCAATATTAACTTATTGCTTTCCTATATGGTACACAATAAGCCCAACTTACATGAAAAAAATGCAGATATTCGAGCGAAAAGCTCTACGCTATTGCACTTCTCTTTACAGGAAACCAAACACACTTCGCTATTATAGCAACGCAAGGCTTTACGAAGCATCTAAAATTGTTCCAATTGACAAATACATCTACAACCTCAGCACCAAAATGTTGAGGAAAATACCATCCCATCCCAGTCCTTTTATTAATTTAATTTCAGGTAACCCAGCCACAGACAACGGATATCTCCAAGTGCTATCCATAATGGATCCAGCCTTTAGTATATCCGCAGAAGACAGCTTCGGGAACTTCTACGATGCTGCAGGAACGCAGCACAACAGAGGTTGAAGCCACCAGATGACCAATCGAATCCCATCACCAGCCCCAACATACCAACCAACGACCACTATCACAGACAGCTCCGGAAACTTCAACGATGCCGCAGGAACGCAGCACAACAGAGGCCGAAGCCACCTGATGACCCACCTAGCCTAGAAACAACAAGGACCTTAATCCAACTACCCCATCAACACTATACCAACCAACGACCGCCAGCACTGCTCAAGCCGGCGAGAAAAATATCAATTATTTAATAAATAATATAAAATTATTAGACTAAGAAACTTTTTCAAATAAAATGTAAACAAAAACCAACAAACTAACGAAGCAGAGCCCTTTCTGTGCTCGCAGATTTTAAATTTAAAATAGACTAAGAATTATAAAATATTGTAAATAATAGACATTGTAAACATTTTGAGCTAAATAAAAATATTGAATTGTAATTGAATTCTTCAGTTCTTATTAGAACTCGGTAGAGGTAACACCTCGAGGTAAAAAATGGCTATTTGAGAGATATTAGCCTTATTTCATTGTGTGTTGGTTTTGGTAGTAAAAATTACCTTTTTCAAAAATTAATGTTTTTTTCAAAAATTTATGTTTTACTTAAATATTTTTTTTTAAATTTTTCAAGCCTAAAGTAAAATTTAAGCGTTTTTTAAAAATATTTTTTTTTGTTAAAAAATAATATTAAAATTTAAAAAAATCAATATATTTTCAAAAAATAATATTTTGTTAAGAAAATATTAACTTATAAAAATATTTTTCAAAAGTACAAAAACTACTTTTCCAAAAAGTATTGAAAATCCCGCCGAAGAGTAGTCAAAAAATCCCGCCGCTAGTCGGCGGGATTTCGTTACTCTCACCATTTTCTGTGCGTGTGTCAGTTCGAAAAATTCATTTTCAATCGGCGGGATTTCGTTACGCGGGATTTTGTTTTTCGGGATTTCGTAACGTTCCCCAAAAAATCGGCTATGAAAAAATCGTTCAATGTAAATGCCGACTTTCAAACAAATTAACCGACCGAGCATAGAGCTCTTCCAAGATTTGTCTTTTCTCTTTCTAAATTGACTTTATTTTTGTATCAAAATCATTTCGGACTTCACTTCCTAAATGTCTCAAAACCAATCATTAAAGTTTTCAATGATGGTTTTGAATGATAGCTATAACTGGGGCCTTAAAAACAAACAAAATATTGGGAAGTTCGCCCAGACGTCAGTAGAAACACGCAAACAAAGAAAGCAAAGCTTGCCAGAGGTTAAACAAACTCTTTAATTGTGTAAGTGGAATGTGATCATCGTAATGCTTGTTTTTTTTCTCACAAAAACGTTCAAAACTATTGAATAAAATGTTATTACACTAAAATTTAAGAGACCAATAATATTAAAAACTTATATTTTTATTGAAAAAATAGCGTATAACAAAAATCACTGAAAAGACCATTCGCTGATGTATGTTTGTATTTGTTTGTTTAACCTCTGACTAGGACTCTATAACTGTAAAAGCAATTAGGAGAAAAGACAAAGATAGTTTCCCGAAAAGCCCAATAGTCCCTGGGGGCCGATTCTGGTTCTGTCAAAAGTGAATCTAATGAGGGTGTACACATTGGACTGACTCCTCCGATTTTTTTGACTTCTCTGTGCTTTTGCCACATGGTGAGAAAGAGATGGCCAGGAAAGATGGGATTTTTTAAATTATTTAAAAATCAGTGGATTTTTTGACGTCTTCTTTTGTGACATCTGTTTTCTCTGTCTGTGATTTATCTTTGGAACTTAAATCTTACAAAATCCAATTTTTTTTCAATTGGAAACATATTTATTAAAGAAGATTTACATTTTGTAAGTGAACAAATTGTAATTAATTTCCACTGATCTTACACTATTTAATTTAATAATTACACAAAATTTAACAAATTTATTGTTCATTTTAAAAGCGCGCGTAAGAAAATAAATCTAGTTGCAAAGAGGTTTGTTTACAATCGTGGGATACATAACCTCACAAAATACTGCAAAGGCTATTTGTTTACAATTTTTGATTGCAATTTTCAAAATTATATTTTCACCACTTTTTACTTGTTTTACATAATTTAATGTTTATAGAAGTGATTTCAATTATTATTTAATACCGGTTACTTATTGAAATATCGAATAAAAATTACTTTAAAAAAAACATTTTTGTTCTCTTTTCAATGTTAATCTTATGAGGCTGTCAAACAAAATATTTTGTACCTCCTCTATCAAGTACGGAAAAAACCCTTCAGAGGGCGCAAAAACTCATTTACCGAGTCAGTACTATCATCGCGGGGAGCGACAGTAGCGACATCTGCAGCACTTACGCAATACTTCGGTTTTGCAGAATAGATATATAGCAATAGATATAGTCACGGATATTTCAAAATGAAATAAAGATAATGAAGAATTAAGATAAGGGATGAAAAAGAGAAACAATTTTGTATGTTTTGTTTATATTTTCCATTTTTGTCATTCTGTCATGGTTAGGGAAAAGAAATTGTATTTTTTATCGCGAATTTAATTTTCTTTAAAAAGGAATTGTAAGAAGGAATAGCGCACAGGGGGCCGATTCTGGTTCTGTGTAAAAGCATTGTATATATAATCTATAGTACTATCATGATGACGAACGACCGACGCGCTACCATACGGCCACACATAAAGCTAATGTTGCTAACAATTGTTGCAAAGGAAAGTGGAGACTTTGAATTCTCCAACAAAGGAGAATAGTTTTTTAATACAAAAATGAGAGCCCACTAAATTTATGAAAGTTAGAGGGAGGCAGGAAGTAACAATGTTGTGCTTTTTTGTTTTATGAATGGGATTTGGTTTTTTTGCAGAGGAAGGGGTTGTTTTTGCTTTTATCATTTTTTATAGAAAGGGGAAAATGTTTTTTTTTGTTTGTTTTTTTTTTGGTATAGGAAGAACGAAAATAAATATTTTTCAAAAGAAGGCTTGATTTTTTGGCTTTTGGCTTTTGCCTGTGACGCAGTGTGGGAATAGAGGAAATGTATAATATGCATGCAAATTATTCAAACTCGGTTACCACTAAGAATAATAATGTTGTTGTAAATGAATACTTTTTGACTGAATTGTATGGCGAAGGATGTTATACGCCTTTGTAGGTAGGTTTTCCGTTGAGATTTAAGTTAAGTAAATACATAGGTATAAATATATTAGAAAGGCTCTATTTAAGGTTTTTTTGTGATATCAGGTTAAATCAGGTTAGTATCTATGTAGGTATATATGGTAAGGTATTGACAGATGATTGTTCGTTATGTTGTAAAATTCAAAAACTAACCATCAGATTGAGCTGTAACTTAGACAATGCAATTGTTGATGAATCAGAAGTTCACGTAAATAATTTGTTTAAACTTTTCTATAAATTGAGCTGAACATCGAAATATAAAAATTAGGTAAAAACTGAAGAAAAAATAATCCGTTTGAGCTGAAACTTGAGAAGTTTTAAGTTTACCATCATACCTGAATATCATCTGATGAATATATTACGTGCAGTTTTTCATTTAATTTTTAAATTCATGTGGCCTTAGGTTTTTTATTCAGACAAATTTATAGTTTAGATTTTAAGAAGAGAAAAGTATCCTAATTAAATTAAAATTAATGTGTTTTTTCTTGAAAATTAATTATCAATGTTCTGGAAAGTTAAAACAAAACACTTATTTTTCTGCATTCGGCTTCGGAAATACTTAATTAAGTTAAATTTTTTAAGAAATCGGTTTGGAATGCTAAACAATTAACAAATGTGGTAATCATGTCTTACTTTTTCTTATAAGTTTGACCTTTTTTTCTAGTAAAATTGGGGATATAGGTTGGTTTGTTTCTTATAGTAACGACTAAGTGGGTGTTTGAGTGGGATTATTTGCTTGCGAATGAGTTTAAGAGTTCATTTTGAAATAATAAATTTTATTTATGCTCACAAAAACTCTTTTTAACTTAATTTTATTTAAAAAAATAGTTTTTAGGAGTATTGAAATTGTTTTTTTCTTAAATAAACACCAAAGTTTTGTCTTTTTTTAATTTTTCAAAATTATTTGTATTCAAAAAAACTAATTTTTTCGAAATAATTTCCTTAATTTTTTTAAAAAATAATTTCAAGGAGCATTGCAATTGTTTTTTTTTTTTAATTAAAACACCAAATTTTTGTTTTTTTTTTTAATTTTTTAAAAATATAAACTATTTTTTTCGGAAAAAAATGTACTTAATTTTTTTTTGAAAATATTTGTTAGGTGTATTTCAATGGATTTTCAAAATTGGTTAGCCAAATTAATTTTTTTTTTAATTTTTGAAAAATTGTCTGCTGATGAAAGCAAATTTTTTCCAAAAAAAACATTGATTTTTTCAAATCTTGCTAAATTGGCTATATGCATTCCTATTTTCATTTCAATTTTTTTTTCAGTCTCAATACCTACATACATACATAAATAGGTACCTACTTAAAAAAAATTAATTTTTTTAATTTTTGCCTCAATTGTATAACTAGTCAAGTACCTACCTACAAAATATTTTTTTTGGACAGAAAGGTACCTTTTTTACCTAAAACCTACCTAGCTTTCTTTTTTCCAAAAAGAAAGCTAGGTAGGTTGTAGGTACCTACAAGGTATTTGATTTGGTTCGAAAAATAAATTTTAATAGGTGGGTGGTTATTTAATATTTTAAATTTTTGTACATACCTACCTACCTACCAAATACATTCATATATATGTATGTAATTAGGTACCTATCTACATTTCTTTCAAATGTTTAAAAATTAAATGTTTTAATAGGCACCACCCTGTGCATACACACCCACCCACCCACCTACATCCCTACATTGATATTTACATAATGTACCTGTACCTATACCTTCATACCTACCTAAACTTTAAAAAAACAAATTATACCTTCCTACCGAATACCTACATAATTATTATTAATTTTGTTATTCAAACTTTCAATTACCTATCTTCTTTTTGAATAACAAACATAATAAAATACCTACTGTGAAAAATCTATTAAATATATGTAGCTATACCTATGTACCTACTATACTTGAAAATTGGGTATACCTACCTATGCACCATAATTCAAAATGTAGCAACGTTGTGTTCCACTAAGCTATAGTGAAATTTAACAACGTGGCTTTGAAAATCAAAACTGAAAATTTAAAAACAAATTCAATATTGTGTTGAAAAATAAAATCATGAAGTAATTATATATAAACATATGCCTGTAGCCTGGCAATAGAAAAAAAATTAATTCTTATACATTCAAATACCTACCTACTCAAGTTTTCCTTGTAAAAAATAATAAACGATAGAATACGTACATACAAATGTAAACATATAGCGATTTTTCTCCTATATTCTGGTCGTTGTCATGGCAAAAATGTCTGATTTATTTATCTCCTTTACTCCCCTTATTGTTGTCAGAACAATAAAATACAACCCTCTCCTTCTATTTTTTTCTTTTACTTCTTACTTTTTCCTTGTGTCTCAAGTCTCCACTGCCAACTAATCGACGAGCCCAGCGCCGCGTAACGGCCACATATAAAGAAGAAAAAATCAGTCTCGTGGTAGTACTATAGGTTCTATATACAATGGTAAAAGTGAATCGAATAGCTTTTCACTCTTTCACGCATAAATGCGATTCTCGTTCTGCGAAAAAGTGAAACCAAACGTCAAAAACATTCATATGAATAATTCGCTTTCACGCTCTTATTCGATGGTGAATATTCAAAGTGAATAGATGAAAACGAAAGATATGGAGATTTTATTGAAAAAAAGTAAAGAAAAGAGTGTGACACAAGCACAAAAAGAATTTTTGATTAGTTTTTTGGAATAAAATTTAGAGATTGCGCATGATAGGTACCATTGATCAGCATGAATTTTTGTTGATGTCTCAAGAAATTGGATTAGTTCATCGATCAGTTTTCTGCATAAATGTTTCGGAAAGCGATACAATTGCATGAAATCTTTGTATGTACAATCTATAGTACTCTCATGGAACAGAAAAATTTAATTCAACATGTGTTCTATACGTGGCGCTGCGGGTACTACAAAACTGACATTATTGATTGTGGAAGCTAAGTAGGAAGAGAAAAAAGGCAAGGATAAGAATGAGAGAAGTATATTATTATGCGTCTGACAACAATAAGGGGACCAAGGGAGATAGTTGGAATAGATTATTTCGTCATGGCAAACAGCAGAATAAGAGATAAAATGAAATTTCTTTGCTCTATGGACGAATACGATTTTTTGTTGCTTTGCTTTATAAGCTTTTTAAGCTATAGAATTCGTATAGATATGGGTATGTATATGTTTTGTATAGGTACACCTTTTTATTATTTTTAAGTAAAAGAAAGTTAAATTTTCAATTTTTTGTGAAAATTTACATTATAGAAGCAACGTTGTTAAATTTCACTATATCTAAGTGGAATCCAACGTTGCTATACTTCGCATTAGCTGAATAGAAATTTAAATAGGATAACAGGTAGGTAGATATTTATAGTAAGACATAGATTTTTTCTTCATATAATTATTATTTTAATTTTTGTTCTTCAAAATGTCATAAAAAAAGAACTTTGTAAGAACAAAAATAATAATAATTATAATGAATTAGGAACCTACCGCAATGGCCTTTTTTATAATTTGTAGGTACGTTATGTAGGCAAGTAGGTAGATATAGGTATAGGTATATAGGTATATATGTAGGGATTCAGCTAGGTATTAAATGTTCTAAACATGTAAAAAAAACGATTTCTTTTTTCAAATCAAATGCGTAGGTAGGTAGGTACATATTTTTATTTTATTTTTCGACAAAAAAAATAATTTTTATGTAGAAAGTTTTGGAAAACTTTGGTTTAGGTATACCCATTAGTTTTTTTTTTCAAATCAAATAGGGATTTTTTTTCGAAAAAAAAGGTTTTATTTTGAAAGAATTGTAAAAAATTTAAAAACATTGGTCGTATGGAAATTGAAAAAATATTATTTAAAAAAAAATGTTTTTTCCTTAAAAGTGAACAAAAATTGGTAGTTAGGTATCCCAATTTTGAAGGTTTATTTTTATTTTTTGTAGACAATTTTGTGAAAATTATAAAAAAATTAAAATGTACCCCAACTTTTGAAAAAAATATTGGATGACTTGCAAAAAAATAGTTTTTTTTAATTTCCTAAGTATTTAGATTTAGTAAAAAATTAAAGAATAGATTTATGACTTTAAGGTCCAGTTTTTCAGTGAGAAATTAAGGTTAAAAACGAATTACCTCATCAAATTTGGTGATTTAACTCAAGACAGTGTTGCCATATATTATTGTGGACGCATTATCATACATTTTGCTGTTTTATGATCATACGAGAGGGCAAATTATCATACGGCAAAAATAAAATTCACAATAAGGAACCGTGCACAAATAATACGATTTCCTTGAGCTCCTTGAGATTTCTGGCCTTACAAAAAAGTATAGCATGGCATTGAGAGTGTAACCGTTGATTACTTGCGATATAGTAGCCGTGTTCCTAAGTCCCGATGTCGTTTTTTTCGACATATCCATATGGACTTGCAAAAAAACACGCCTAGTATAGGTGCTATATGGCAAGTTTTGGATTCGTACAAAAAATCGAACTCGAGATTTTGGTCAAACTTGACATTACGATGATAGCGAAGACAAAAAAAGTGGGTCTCGCAAAAACGTCCGTCTGTCTGTCTTTCTGTTTAACCACAGCCTAAACGGATGGGTCGATTTTCTTTAAACTTGGTACCTAGCGTTTTTTTGGACATTCGCCCCACCCGTTTTTTCTCTCTTTTTTTTAGGACCAAAACTAATTAACAGTAGTTGTCATACAAAAAACCAAAAAGGAAAAACTTATTTTCCTCAAAATTGGCTATAAGTTGCCGTTTAATAAAAAAAATGGTTCCGAAAAATGGTTATTAATGGTATCTCCCAAGGAACCATTTTATTGATTTTCGCTTTTCTCAAAAACGGTTCAAGTGATTCTGATCAATTTTTTTACGAAGAATTATTGACATATTCTAAATAATATTGTGTACCAAAATTTAAAAAAAAAAATTATTTTTTGGATTTTTAAAAAAAGTTTGAATTTTTTTTTTGAAAACCCAATATTTCAAAAACCGCTATGTAGATTTTTTCCAAAAGATTTTTGACAAAAATTATCCTAATACCCAAAAATAACGGTGGTTCCTGTCATGTAATGTTAAAACAAACAGAACCATGAAAGGAATTGAACTCGCCCACCAGACGGAGCCAGCTCGAAGACAGATATAAAAGAATCGTGACAAAGGATACTCCACATGATCTCATAAAACTATTAATTTAATAAAAGACCTTAAAGTTATCGAAGTTAAAGTTTTCTTTAATTGTGTACACAAGTACATAACATGGTGACAGAATCGGGAGCTAATAAATCTACGTAATCTTTAAATTATTAATTGTTGAATCAATCAACCTCAAAATGGCGGCACTTAAAATGGAACCATTTTCTATGAATGGACTGTTATGAACACCTGAAAGTAAAGAATTCGATTAATAAAACGAAACCTTTATACAAATGATCTTACCTTAGTGATGAATTCCTCTGAAACTCGCACCATCGCCAATGTCTTTATACGAAGCAAAGACATGGGAGGTTTTTCGAGGATATTTTGTTGACTTTTGGGCAGTTGTTCTGCGTTCCTCCTTCCATTGGTGAAAATGGTTCCTAGACAAACGAAAAATTTAAGTATTACATTAGTTGAATTGTAAAGAAAATATATTTCATTAAACTTACCAAAAATACCTTCCGAGCAGCTGTTGTGGGTTGTGGTTGGTGTCCTGTGCTCCGTCCTATGTTCGCTGTAAAAATGGAAATTAATATTCAGTGTTAATACCATACAAACTCATACACTTATAATATGAACTTAAGAATAATGTTTTATTATTGCCTAAAACAATAATAAATTACAAATTAAATATTTACCTAAATTACAGCCAACCACCGACATGTTTGTTTGTTTTCGTTTGACGTTTCTCACTTTCTATAGCTTACCTCTTTCCTCTTGGTCGTGCGTGCGGTGGTCCTACTCTTGCAAAATTCATAATGGCCACTTTTAATCAGGAACGTTTTGAGATTCGGCATGTTCGACCAGTAATCGATGTCCTATCTAATAATAGATGTCGCTGTCTAAAAGTTGCCGGCAATCGACATACAAATAAAGTTTCTAGGCATCTTTTAAAAGAAATTTTAGGAAAATGATTATTTCGTACGAATCTAAAAAGGGTATAAGGATGTTCAGTTATACTAAAATGACCCACTATCCCACTTGTGAAATTTTAAACCACCCACCTGTTTGTCGATGACATCCATAATCAATCGATTACGTTCAGAGAACATCATGAGCGCAACCAATATCTGATGGCTGGTACTTGAGTGGCAGAAGAGCTTATATACTTCGTTGATTGGGAGATTGGGTAGGATGATTTAACCGCTTTGGCAAATAAACAGAACTAGGCAAAGACGAAAAAAGGGGGAAAGCACAAGAATTAAGAAAAGCTGTTGATTCATAGTGCGCAAACCCATGAAACGAAGAACATATTTTGTTACTTCCGTTCCGCCAGTTTACTTTTGAATATAAAATTAAAATTATAATAAAGTTCAATAAAACATAGTTAGTTTCCATTCAGTGTTAATTGAGAATAAAGGTGATAAAACTAATGAAAGAAAATAAAACCCCAGAGAACATTTTGTGTAATAAAGGTTTATTTTCTACCAAAGGGTACCTATACATTGTGCAGTCATTAATTACACGGCGGGGGAGCGCAGCACCTGTAAAACACGGGATTATTTCAACTATACCTACCAATTGAAAGTTTATAAGTTGACAATTATTTGGTGAGTCCTAAAAATTTAAGCTAATCAAAAGTGAAAAAGTGATTCAAGCATATATGTATCTATGTATATATATATGCCGCGTTAAATAGATGCTCGGTCTAACCTCGATTTTTTTTTTTTTTTTCATTATTAGGAATTATCCATCGGGCGATCACCAGATTTAACCTACAGATAAATGGTAGGGGTGGTCGCCGATTCATTTTGTATTCCACTGTGATTTTAAATCAAGAAAACTTCAGAATTCAATCGAAGAAGCAAAAATCGTAAAGTTCAATCCCAGAACATTTATACGAATATACGTATACATATATATACTCGAACTTACATCAGAAATTTCGCAAAGAAAAAAAAAAATCTTCAGTGGATATATCATATCTGTAAACACGGATGTATATATGTATGCACCGACATACGAATCGGTGCCTATACTATCAGTAACCTTCGCATAGAGCCTAGTTCGTTTTAATTGTAACGTACAAATGAATAGTTTTTTTTTTGACAAAAAATTTTTGTTTCCAATTATATAAATTAATTGTATTGTATAATTACATATGTTGATGTGAATCTCTAAACCTACTAATTCTGTTTTTTTGTAAATACCTCTTGTCTTGAGGGATTGAGTAAAGTAAATTCTTTTTTTTATATAAGCGATCTTGTGGAATAAGTTTATTTCCCTTTTTATAAAGTTTCGCGTTAGGAGGAGATTTCGGGTTAGGATTCCTTCTCGTCCAAAAATTGAGCTCGATTTTAGGTAGGGTTGCTAATCCCCCCTTTGAAAAGTCCTTAATCGTTTGGCAAAATAAAATAAGAGGAAAAGTATAAAAGTAAAAAAAAAAAGGGAAGCAAAATTTCCCACAATTTAAAAAAAAATAAAATATCTGTACGTATATGTATATGACATATATATGTATAGTTACCAAGGTACTTATTTTGTTTGAAGTGTGATAAATTCTTTTTTCTTCAATTCCTCAGTGCTAGGTATCTTTTAATTTTTTTTGTTAATAATTGTCTTATCTTTCTTTCGTTTGTAATTTTTTTTTATTTTTCGTACAATCAAATGGTTAAATACAAGTCATTATTATTAAAAGAAAAACCTTTCCAAAGGTTTACTGATAAGATCTATCCTAATCAACAAATAAAATTTTGAATTGTACATCGTGCCAAGATGGTAAAAATTTTTGGTTTTTTTGATCGAGCGAATAGCTTGATGTATTTCTAGTTCTCTATTTTCCGGGGATGCGGATGATGACGACATGATTCGGTGGATAAGGTGAGGAAGCTGAAATGGTGAGTTAGGTACAAGGGGGGGTCAAACTTCGACCGACGACCCCCAAGGTAGGGTGGGACAGGTCAAGCCGAATAACACCACGGCGCCCTGTGGTGGTAACGTCCGTCTGCTACAATAATTTTGTTTTCTTTATATATTCCTCTAAATTTATTTTTTTTGGCATGTTTTATGTATTACGTAATAGGTTGAATTTTTGTTTTTGTGGACAAGATCCCACACCGTTTCCGGCGAGCTAAAGGCCGTGCACTCGCAAGCATGCCAGTCCGGAAAGATAAAATCCAAAAATAATTCTTCTTAAAAAAACAACAACCAGCCGATTACAGGACATATCGCAGAAAATTGGCGACGGTGGAAATCAAATTTTTCCAATTATCTAATTGCAAATGAACTGGATGAAAAATCTGATAAACGAAGAATTGCGGTTTTCCTCATGAGTTGCGGTGAGGATTTAAAGTGCAAATATGAACAACTTGAATTAGCACCAATTCCTCCTGCCAATGAAGTCAAATTCCAACAGGTTAGGTTAGGTAGAAGGGCTGACAGTTGATCTTGTTACCGTCACACTTAGATCTATGTAGATCCGTTGTGATACCCTAGGAAGTTGTATCCCACTTAATGTAAAAACCTATGTGTTCTGTTAGCAATCAAGCCAATTAGAGGCATTGACGAAGTTCAGAAGACTGTTCGACGAAGTTCTAGAAAGATCCTCTAAATCATCAAAGAAATGATTACCTAAGTGTTTCTTTCTTAAGTGACAGAGTGCTGGGCAGTGACAAAGGAAGTGTAAGGTGTCCTCATGTGCTTCTTCATCGCTGCAGCCTCTGCAAAGGTCGTCAGTACTGAGCCTCATTTTCTTTCTGTGGTATCCCAGTAGGTTGTGTCCGGTGATTATGCTGACAAGGGAACGAAGATGCTTTTTGTTCATTTGCATAATTTTGTCTGTCCTCTGCTTATTGAAATTGGGCCACAATTTTCTAGTTGTGGCGCATGTTTCAAGCAGGTTCCATCTTTCATTGTTTTTTTCTGATATTTTGTTACCAATATCCTGTTTGATGTTACAGTTTGGTACTTTAATATGTCGTTCGGCTTGACTTGAATCAAGTGACGATCCCGTTCTCGTCACTTCATCAGCTCTTTCGTTTCCTTGTACATTGCTGTGACCAGGAACCCAGCAGAGTCTAATGTTATGCTGCATGCCAAGAACCCTAAGCTCTTCGCGACAGCAATTTACAAGCTTCGAATGTATTTCGGTGGCGGAAATTGCTTTAATTGCTGCTTGGCTATCAATAAAGAGGGTGATGTCAGCTCGTGGTATCGCCATCATTGATATTTGCGTAGCTGCTTTGGTCACTGCCAAGACCTCAGCTTGGAAGACGCTGCAAAAGTCTGGAAGTCTGAAGGAGCTAGCTAGTCCCAGAGTTTCCGAGAAGATTCCTGCACCAACTCCAGTGTCCATCTTAGAACCATCAGTGAAGACGGTTATCGTAGATTCGTTACTGAGAGGTTGGTTGTTTTTCCACTCCTCTCTATTAGGAAAAGAGGTAGTGAATGGTCTGTCGAAGTTTAAATGGGGTGTTATGTAGTCTGTGCAAACATTAATTCCCACATATCTCTGAAGAATCTGAGTATGACCCGTTGTGCTTTGCTTCCAGCAGTTAGTCTGGCTTAGTCGCAAGGCACTGTATGCTGCTGATTCTTGCACGAATAGATCTAAGGGTTTCAGGTTGAACAACAGGTTACGGATACGTTTGATGAATTTTTTAAGTCATATTCTAATGAAATCTTTGCTAGCTATCTGTTTTGGAACCCAAATCTTAAGCAGTTGCAAGAAGAAAAATTTGATTTGTTTTACAATAAAGTAAACCCAAGAAACATTTTTAGCTGCTTAAATGCTTTAAAAGCGCTTCCAGAGCTAATCTTAAAGCTCGTTTATTTAAGAAAGCTCTAGATGCACCCTTAGAGCAATTGTAGAGCTTTCTCACAGCTAATTCATTGAGTTTGAGAGCACATTTTTGCTCGTTATAAGCTTGTTATCAGTGACTTTAATATAATCATATGATATCCTAAAAGGAGCACTTTTGACAGATTTTTGTTTGTATTAGTTTGTGGAATCCAAATGATAAATAAATATAATAGTAGCACACTATAATTCATGTGTGTAATGGTAGGAAGCGTAAACTTCATTTATTTTGATGTCAACAAGCTACATAGTTATTATTTATTCCTAGAGAAAATAATGTATCTAATCAATATTTTTCGAGTTAATGCCAGTGAATTTTAAGTGCGCGCTTAGTTTTTTCATAAATGTTTTGAAGGTACTTCGCAAAATTATAACGCGCCTTGCAAATTGTGTATATTAAGCAATGAAATGTGAAAAACATTAAGTTGAACAATTTAAAAATTGGGCAAATAAATTTATCGAAGCATGAAATAAAAAGCTTTTTACATTGCAATACATATTGTGTTTTCTATTTAAAGTGAAGATTTTAAATGTTTTTAAATGAATGGAAACAAATATTTCAAATAATTTTCATTTGTGTCGCCATTTTTGTTTTTATGGACAAAATGTCTCTTTAATAGAGCTGCAATATCGCTCTGAGGGCAATGTGTCAGTTCGTCGTTCAGGGCTTTTTAGAAAATAGGGTGTTTTGACAATTGAAAGTAATTTTTAATTGTAGAAATAATTTTTAATTCGAAGACTAGGTACCTACTTTCCATTGAAGTGTATAAAGTTTTATAAGCACCTTAAATTACAGGACCAAGTACTTTTTAATTTTTTTAGGAAACTGCATAGTTAATTTATTTTAATAAAAAATTGTCAAGTCCGTGTTTAATTTTAATCTTAAGATTTCCCTTATAAAGTGAAATTAATTAATTTATTTTCCACTGTTTCAAGTTTTCCAGTTGAAATAATTTTTGTTCTAGTTTATAACACCCTATAAATCTATAACATGATTGGGAGAATTGTCTTGAAAGAGGATTAAGTATTTATTCAGCTTTATATTTGCATTATTGTAGCTCTATTGATGAGTTATTTTGGCAGCAAATTTTGTGTGAGAATATTAGTAATCCAAGTCTACAGCCGCTTTCAGTGTAGCTCTGTAAAAGCAATTTTTTGATATTTTGACAGATTATGCGTTAGTGTTTTGCGCATGTGTTGTTAGCAGCTCTACAATGCCTCTATGTATGCTGATATTTAGAGTTTGCTCGTTGCAAGATATCATGAACTGTGTTAGAGAGCATATATTTAAATATGGAAGCGTTGTAAAGTTAATAGAGCTAAATGTGTTCTAAAACTTCGAATATAGAACATTATTTTAAAATTTAATGTAGGGAGCTGTGAAATAATCTCCAACAGAGCTGTAGCTTTGGATTTCACTATCTAGGAGCTGTAGAAGAACAGTTTTGATTCTAATAGCTCCAACGATGTTACTTGGGAAGCAACATGCTGTCGATTGTTACTTTGGAGAGTCTCTGTCAAGGAACATTCGAGACAAATTGCTCATTGGCATTGAAAATTCTGCCCTTCGAGAACGACTCCTGCTTGAAAAAGCAGAATTATCAGAAAAAAACGTGGTTGAGCAATGCCGCATTAGTGAACAATCACAATATCAATCAAATTTTATGTCTGCTGGCACTGAAAATCGAGAATTGTCTGTAGATGTTCTCAGAAAAAGGAATTTTCAAGCAAAAACTAGAAATCAATTGTGTGACAAATGTGGACACCTACATGAACTCAGGCGTTGTCCAGCTTATGGTGATGAGTGCAAGAAATGTGGCAAACTCAATCATTGGGCAAAGAAATGCAGAAGCTCGCAGAGATTCGACAGAAGCAACCTCCAGCGAAGAAATACAACCAACGTTCATGAGATTCAGACCAGTAATCCTGCTTGCAATTATGATTGTGAGGGAGAAGTTTTCTCAATTTCAACATTAAGTAATATTTACAAATCTGAAAGTCAAAAAAACTGGTTAGTGAACGTGTTTATAGATGGGTCCGTGATAAATTGCAAACTTGATACAGGAGCGCAGTCAAATGTCATCTCGGTGAACTGCTTCAAGGAATTTAAAACCAAACCACAAGTGCTCGCAACCAAAGACATTTTACAAGCTTTTGGTGGATCAATAATTAAATTAATTGGACAATGCTATCTACAAGTTGAATTTAATGGCATTAAATGTAATCAGCGATTTCTAATCACGCATCTCGATACCAAAACTATTCTTGGACTTGAAGCATGTCGACAGTTCAAACTAATCAATGAAAACATCATTTGTGAGCTGAGTATAAACAATGATAAAATCAAAGAAACTCCAGAATCAATTATAGCCGAGTTTGCAGACGTGTTCGAAGGCCGGGGTTCACTTAAACCGGTGACATTGCATTTGAAGGAAGATGCGGTTCCCCACATTGCTGCTGTTAGAAGAATTCCGATTTCCTTGCATGAGCCAGTTGTTAGCAAAAGTGAACCAGCCTGCCTGATAGATAAGTCAGGCAAATAACGTATTATTCTTGATCCAAGACCTTTAAATGCCGAAATCAAAAGGTCACATTGCCAAATACCGACATTTGAGGAGCTTGTACAAAAAATGCAAGGTTTCAATATATTTACCATGCTTGATGCTAAAACAGCCTTTTGGCAGCAGCCACTAGATGAAAAAAGCTCGCTGTTGACAACTTTCTGCACACCTTTTGGGCGATATCGCTGGTTAGTAGTTCCTTATGGTCTTGTTAATGCGCCTGAAATCTTTCAAAATACAATGAATGATATTTTTGCGCATATCCCAGAAGCTAACCCGTATTTTGATGATTTGGCATTGGGTTCAAAAAACATATCAGATCACTGTGAACTGTTAACAAAGGTTTTAACTGCAGCTCGGGCAGGAAATCTTAAATTTAATAAGGAAAAAATACAGTTGGCAAAAACAAAAATAACATATTTAGGCCAAGTCTTATCAGCTGAAGGAATTTCTCCAGACAAAGAAAAAGTTAAAGCAATAATTAATTTCCCTGTTCCTTCAAACACTGACGAATTGCACAGATTTTTATCCATGTACAGGTATAACACAAAATTTATACCTAATGTGTCCCATAAGTCCCATGAGATGCGTCAATTGCTTAAAAAAAATTCAGCTTGGCTATGGGATGCAAACACTCAGCGTTGTTTTGATAAATTAAAATCAATTTTGAGCAATGCCCCAGTTCTTCAAGTTTTCAATTCAGACAAATTGCTAACTTTGTCTGTGGATGCCTCGCAATATGGCCTGGGAGCAACACTGTTACAAGAACAAAAACCAATTGCCTTCGGATCAGCTTGTTTAACAGAAACCCAACAACGCTACGCGCAAATAGAAAAAGGGCTGTTGGCTGTAGTTTATGGTTTGGAGCATTTTAACTACTACACCTATGGAAGGCCAATAATAGTAGAAACTGACCATAAACCGCTTGTTGGTCTAATTAAAAAACCATATGACTCAATAACACCACGACTTCAAAAGATGCTTTTACGGCTTAATCGCTACGATGTAACACTTAAATATATTCCTGGTAAAGATTTAGTCTTTAGTCTCAGCTGATACCCTCTCAAGGGCTCCATTAGCCTGTTCGTTTGAACCCAAAGAACTTGAGGATCAAAAAAAATCTTTAAATATTTAAATATCAAAAAAGTTGATTTAAATGCTAGGCCTTATTGGCATTGCCAAGATAAACTTCATATTCAGGACGGAATAGTTTGCAGAGGACAAAGATTAGTCGTACCCAAAGAAGCACGTGAAACAGTTTTATCAGCATTGCACAGCGCACATCAAGAAATAGTCACTTGCAAGACAAAAGCCCGCGAATACCTTTATTGGCCACAAATGGATGCTGCTATTGAAAGATTTATAAGTTCTTGTAACATTTGCCAAAAATTTCAACGTTCTAACCAGTTCGCACCTTTGTTGGATAGGGAACTTCCCATAAGGCCTTGGCAAAAGTTGCCAGCTGATATTTTTGATCTTGATGGTAAAAGGTACCTTTTGGTTGTAGATTACTTCAGCAAATACATAGAAATCCAACTAATGAATGGAACATAAGCAAAAGCAGTTATACAAGCATTCAAAGGCATTTTTTTCTCGTTTTGGTATTCCGGATGAAATTGTTACTGATCAGGGCCCACCATTCAATTCAGCGGAAATGCGTCAATTTGAGTTGGACTGGAACATCAAACATAACCATTCTTCACCTTACAATCCCAGATCAAACGGCCAAGTAGAGCGCTGTGTTCAAACAATTAAGTCTCTTCTTCGAAAAGCTAAAGATGATAACCGTGATCCGTACCTCATTGTGCTGGACTATCGAACGACTGCAGCCAACGGACTTAAATCTCCAGCGGAGTTATTAATGGGAAGGCAACTCAAAACAAAACTTTAGATTCATCTTGATAAGCTAAAGCCACAATTTCCCATTGGAAAAGCTCAAGCTCAGTTAAAAAAGAACCAAATAACACAAAAAAAGGACGCAAACCTTAAAACGAAAGTACATATGGAATTTTTTAAAAGGACAAAGTATGGTTTCGCAAAAATAATCAAACTCCTTGGACAAAAGGAGAAATAATAAAAAAAAAATCAAGTCGTCGTTATGTTGTAAAAACAATTGACGGAAAATTCTTCCAAAGAAATAGCATGTACCTTCGATTAAATAAATTTCCAACAAAAATGTTTGAAAAACAAGTTAACAAAAGTTTCGGATCTCCTGAAGAGTACTACAACATCAGCACACCTTTAACTGTTCCCATCCAAGTATCAATAGAAAGATTAACTCCCACAACTCAGACTCACTGTCCTTCTGCGATACAGCCTTGTTCCAAAATTAACTCATCGCCAAATAATAAAAGCATAAATCAAAATATCCAATCTGAAAATATCTCCGATAAATCAAATACTTTAATGAATATTAATTTGTTATTTCCAGATAAAGAGACACCACAACTCGATTCTAATTTCCAACCAGATTATCGGCCAAGTTTAAAAGAACATCCTGAACCTACCTCGGACATTCTTGGACATACTAGCACATCTAAGAGTGATTTAAGTATTGCCTTAAAAGCTAAAAAAGAAAATGTTCCTTCTGAATAACTATGATTTAAATTTTGACAAAAATCTTTAATATATTCCTTCTGAATATTAATTTATGTTTAATGTAATTAATTAGTTAGAAAAGGGGCGTGTCATGTAATGTTAAAACAAACAGAACCATGAAAGGAATTGAACTCGCCTACCAGACGGAGCCAGCTCGAAGACAGATATAAAAGGCTCGTGACAAAGGATACTCCACATGATCTCATAAAACTATTAATTTAATAAAAGACCTTAAAGTTATCGAAGTTAAAGTTTTCTTTAATTGTGTACACAAGTACATAACACTTCCCATACAAATGTTTAAAAACTGTTAAGAAAAATATTTTTTTTCTCAAAAACAACTACAATTTTAATAAAAGTTTTTGTGTGTTAAAATTAGTACGATCTACCATTTAAAATTTTTAATTTTATATTTTGCTTATATTAACAGTACCTCTCATAGAAAGGTTTCTTTGATTTTAAACTATCTCAATATTTGATTAACCAAAAAAAACTAGATTTTATATACAGATGCTTGTAACAAATAAAAAACAATAGTTCGTACCAAAATTTTCTAAAAAAGAAAATTCAAAATTATTTTTTGAAAATTCGATATTTCGAAAACTGCTAGCAGTATTTTTCTGTAAGGTTCAATTTTTAACTCAACATTAATAAATACTTAAAATTGGCATACCAATTATTTTTTCTCAAAAATGTTAACGAAATTTTATATATAAAAAATTAATTATTTTTAAAACCGCTAGTACGATTGTCAAAATTTTTTTCTCATAAATTAAGATTTATAAATATAAGAAATCCGATTTTGTACATCGCGTTGGGTTAAAACAGATTTCAAGAATTTTAATCAATTTCTTTCTAATTTTGAAGATTTAAAACAATTTATCACTTTAAATAATATAATTTCCATATGAAGGGTTTATTATACAAATTCTATATACTACTGAAATATATCAGCCAAGTAGAAGACTTAAGGCTTGACTACATAAGTCCAAAAAGTACAAAAGTGAAAATTTTCAAACTCATTTTGGAATAGTTTTTCTGACTGGAAAACTTTTAAAAATGATGCAGAAAGATTAAATTTTGGTTAAAAAAAAATTGTATATTCTTTTTCAGAAAACAACTGCGGTAGCGGGAAAAAAAATATTTTTACTTTTGTACAAAAGTACTTTTGGGCTTATGTAGTTAA
Source organism: Leucozona laternaria (assembly GCA_932273885.2). Lineage (NCBI taxonomy): Eukaryota > Metazoa > Arthropoda > Insecta > Diptera > Syrphidae > Leucozona > Leucozona laternaria. Next base: position 133,056,033 of record OW026366.1, on the reverse strand, counting down.
GCCTTTAGCACTATTTAATTGGACTTATTGAATTATTTTTGTGGACTAAAGGCCGTTAAAAGCTATTTTTACCCAATAATATAATTTCCTTTCATGCATATTGCATATGTGCAACATTGGGCTATATTGTTAATTTTTGTATACTCACATAATACCGCAACTTAACTAAGTTTTGGCAAATGGATAAAATATAGATTCCCATAGCTAATTTATTTCAGACTAAAGAACCACAATGTGATCGCACATAAGGGCAAGTTCGTGCGACCCAGTCGTGCATATTTTTTTCTTGTCTCGTCCCAATCTACACGCTCTTCAGTATTTCAAAAAAGGGTTTATATTTATACGATTTTAATAAATAGGTACCTACTTGAAATTTGCGTAACTACCTACCTACCTTCCAAATTATTTTTCTTAAAAAAATTATATGAAAATATTTTTTTACAAAATATAGGTAGGTACCTCCAAAAAAAATACCACATTCATTCATACCTCCATTCATATTTTGAATATCCCTCAAATTTCAACGTTAGCCAAAAAACAAAACACACTTCATATACATATAAATACATACATAAGAAAGCACAAAATATCAGTACCTAGTATAGGAATTTATATATGATAATTCGATATTTCAAAAACCTGCAAAAAAATACCACATTCATTCATACATCCATTCATATTTTTTCTATCCCACAAATTTCAACGTTAGCAAAAAAAAAACAATACACATCAGTTCATATATAGGTACATACATATAAGAAAGCACAAAATATCTAGTATCCCTTGAATCATAGATACACCATATAAAGATGACAATCTTTCGTACGTTTCACCCTCCAAAACCCATTTGTTTACATTGTTGTATTTGTAATTTAATTTTGTGTCGATGAATATATGTGAATTGCAACAACAATTTAATGGGGTGGGTTTGTTCTGTTTTGCTAGATCGGCCATTTTTTATGTGCAAACAACGCAGCCATCTTTAAAAAAATTTCAACTCACCAGCTTTTCACCATGAAAATGGGGGATATTAGGTGGGGTATCGGGTTGTGTTGATAAAATCACAAATTTAAAGATGCTAAGTCCGCTGTTACACTACTACTTTGGCGTGATGAAACTTCTTTAAAATTTTTTTGAAAATTCATCGTGTAAGTCATTGACATACTAAATATGGACTGCTAGTCGAGCCTCATTCCCATACAAATATCTCAGTAAAAGAGATTCAACCACTTTTAAGCGACACTGATGCTACTTGGAGCAAAGTGGCAAACAAAAGTAATAATTCACAATGCCATCTCTTGGGACTTGGGCTCACCAAGTATTATTTGCCATAGAATCTAGGGACATCTGTTATTATTGCTTATGAAACACAATGCTATTTGTTTTAGTTGAAGGTCACAGTTTGACGTTTGCTCGATTTTTTTTAGTTTCCTTTAAGTTTTCAATCGTAAAATGAGTTACATATTTCATCACATTACCTTAGTTACATATTTTTTACTTTTGTCATTTTATACATGCATAGAAAGCCATCACTTCAAATAAAATCCGCACTCCAGAACCCGGCATTGTTAGGAAAAGATTTGTTCGCGAATACTCGCGGAATGCACAAGGATCTTTTACAAGAATCGAGCTGCTGCTTATTTGAAAAAAAAAACTAATTCACCAAAGCCATCGACGATTGCACTCTGTACTACTACGACAGCCAAACGACCCCAAAGTTCGGAAAAGTTCGAAAAAGCCTACAGAGATGCCACAAAGTTGTTTAAAGCTGATCCGGGGAATACCTAAGGCAGTTCAACGGTTCAACTCGCTCTGTCCAGGCTGCAAGTCATAATGTAGGAATGGGCACAGAAAAATTCCAAAATTTCGACAAAGGTCAAACAGATGTGTGAGTTGTCCTTCGATATTGCAACTCCATTGGACAAACGTCGCAACGTGGTGAATAATCTGCTAGTTCTTGCCACGAAAGAAGTCGGACGTTATTTGTCGAAATTCCTATATATTTCTATATATATTTCTTGCAAATTTTAAATACATTTACACAGAATGTCGGATTTCGATTCCATAAATACCAAGAGCTGGCAATCAAGAGGTCAAAGAAATGATTATGGCTGAAAATCAAAAAGCTCAAGCCATGTAACATTTATAACAAATTGTAAAAGAACATCTTACATGGTTTTTTTTTATTTCACATAGGTGCACGAATGAAATCTGTTGGGACAAAAGTGTATATCAGTGAATGGGACAGCAGTACAGAAACATGTAGTCTGACGAATTGCGTTGAGCGCTTCATTGACATATCGATATTTATTTGCATTGGACTACCACAGCGATTGTACTAAGCTTAATTTGTAAAAAGAAATACAAAAACCCGTTTTTTATTGACTTAACAAAAATAAGTCTTTTATTTATTGTTTGTCTTTGAGTGTCGCTTGAATTGTAAATTGTTTGGGTCAGGTAATCTCTTGTCTTTAAGGCTTATTTGGAGTTTTTCCTCCTGTCGGTGTCGTACGTGGGGTTGCGTTTGGACGTGTCCACGGAGTCGCCCCATTCCTCAAGATTTCCATCTTCGTTTTCTTCTAACAGATTATGCAGAGCGCAGCAGGCAATCGCCATCGCTTCGATTAAACGGGCTTCCAGATAGTACTTGCGTTGGAGGATCCGCCATCAGCGGGCAAAAAGACGCATGTACGCATTCTATTTGAAGTTGGGGACATTATCTATAGCTTCGTTGAAGGCGTGTTGTTGCGGCGTCTCTGGGTTAGGGTACTTCAAAACATCCCGTTTGAACTCTTCCATTCCCTCTTTTTTTTTGACTGTAAGAAATTTATTTTATAAAAATCCATTAGTTGCCTTGATAGATACCTCTTCATTGTCCTCCCTTATCGCTTGTTTGATAAGTTCTTTGGATTCTTTTGGGTCCATTTTAACCACTCCAGCCTTTTCTAGGGATTTTCTGGATCGTACTTTGCTTGGTACTCGGTCTCTTTAAGAGACTGGGTTGTCATTCTGTTCACTCTACGAATATAATCCTCAAAACTTTCGTTTGCCATTTTCCGAGTAGGTCTTATTTTATTTCCTGTATTTACATTAGTTGTCTTCGACTTGGCCTTGCTTTGGATTCTCTTTTGGTTTATCTTCTATGCCTGCGTGTATTCTTTTAATCTTCTTACCGCTCTGTACAGCATTGGCTAACTTAACAAATTCTGCAAATTTTTTGGAAACTTTCTCTTCACCTCCCTTCGCTAGCGGATTATTTTTTATATTTTTAGTCTATTTTGGAAAATAATTTGGAATTGTTGTTAGTTGTTAGTAGAAAATTAAATAAAAAAAGTTACTTCGCCAACTGATTTCTGTTAAATGGGATCACGAATACCGTGGTATTTACTGGCTGGAATTTGCCTTTTTCTGATCATTTTTATTAAGTTAAAACTATCACAAAAAAAATAAATAAGTTTTTCACAAAACAAAATAAACAACAAAAATATTGACAAGATATAAACAAAATTGAAGTGTCAAAAGTTATACCTTATTTTCCGTGTTGCTCCAACTGGCGCTCGTGGCGATAAGTTTTCGATTGAATCCGCGTGAAGTTGGCTCCTAGCAGTCCATATATAATAGGTCAATGTTGTAAGTCGTGCGCTATTTCGCATTAGTTTGATTGGTTATTGAAATCTTCAATGCTCTCTATATATGTATATTAACAACCATACAGGTATACATGTGGGCTCTACAAACAACGGAAACAAATGAAGCGACTTGTTAAATAAACAAGGAATACAATAGCATATATACCATAATGCTCATAAAAGCCCGGAGTGATTCGTTGAAAAAAATGACATTGGATATTAGCGACGCCATCACAGAAAAAAATGGACTTTCCATAAAAACTATTGATTACAAGTATGTAATTCAAGCCAATAACAGAGTTTTTTTTAATTCAAGCCAATAACAGAGTTTTTGTTATTGCATTAAACATGTAATTTATTAGCCCCGACGTTGTTTTTTTCGACAAATTTCCTCCCACCAAAAAATGTCAAATTCCATTGAGGGATGGGTACGATGACGATGGATCAAAAAACCTTTGAAAAATTCGAAAATTTTTCCATTTTATTTTCTGCTCCGGATTTTTTGTTTCTGGAATATGCAATTGTAGAACTTTCTGGTGTTTTTTGAAGCGAAAAATATTCTACAGACGTCAAAATACAGTTTGTTGCCTTTCAGTCGAGTAATAGACTGTCAAATTTCATGTCTTCGATGTCAAAAAATCCAAAAATTTGAGATTTAATTTCTTGAAAAGGGCAATTTTAGAGCTTTCGTGACTTTCGTTAAGAAATATTCGTCAAAATAAAGTTTGTCCCCTATCTGTCAAGCAATGTCAAGTTTCGTAGAAAATTGAATTTTTATTTCGAAATGAAATGCCTTAACATAATATGCATGTCTGAAAAAAAGTATATGCAACCGACTTTTTTTCACCCGGGAAAATATATGGCTACCAACCTTCGGTAACGAATATTTTTCATCAACCGATCTAAGCGCCACCTAAACATCTCAACATTTCAACAATTTATATCCACTCTTATGTTCACTCTTATTACAGACTTAAGTTATATTCATTTTTCGATTTGTATTTGTTTGCGTGTAAAAATTTGCTGATATCACTATTTACTTTCTCAAAAAACACGCCTATTGTTTTTTTTTAATCATATTCACTGTTTGTTTCAGTAAATTGAGAGTAAAAAACAAAAGACAATCGAATATACTTAAATCGATTATAAATTTTCACTTTCAAAACTTGTTTCCTCAAAATTATCCATATAAGGTCGGGTTAGCACTTTATAACTCGTAGCTCAATTTACTATACTTTTCGAACATACTCATGGCATTTTTAAAATAACCGGCATTTTGGTGGTGAATGGACGCCAAGTGCATATGTGTGCAAATAAATCATGGTGAATGGATGCCAACTGCATATGTGTGCGTGTTTCTCCTGAATTTCCCCTGAATTAGCTTGTAGGCAAACTCGGATGACAGCCGAGATTGTCATCTTTATATGATGTATCTATGCCTTGAATTCTCCTCTTACTATTATTCCTATTTCCTTCATGTTATTTATATTCTATACAAAATTCAGTTTTTTTTTCTCCCTCGAACTCTCATAAATTTAGTATACAGTATTCCCGTTCATCTATTATTTTTTTAATCTTATTTTTTATTACTATGTTTTTCATTATCTGACAGTTCTCAACCCCCTGCCCCCTTTACCAAACAGGTTCCACAGGGTTCAACATGTGGTCAGCGGGCGGCGCTACGTTCGTTCCTCTTCATGGGATTACTATAGTTTATAATATATACAATGATGAAATGCTCCTCCGTGATCATTTTGAAAGGATTTTCGTTGTCTCTCAAATTTCGCTTGATAGTTCTCATATTTCTCCCACAAAACAAAAATGTAAATACATATACATATATATATACAAAAATACATATATTTGAGGCACCAATAATTATCAAACCTCTGAGCATTTCTCCTATTTCTTTCCATAAGAATTCTTATATAAATTGAAGGCATTATTAAAAACCTATAAAAACAATTGAATATATTAATGTATTATTATAAACAAATCACAAATGTATAAGCGTTTGGCAAAATTGAAACAACAATGAAAAATAATAATTGCGTTTTGACATTAAGCATTCACAATTGTAGATAAAGTCTTACGAGACAACAACAAATTATCCACCACGGCAAATGGTATTGAAATTACCACACCATTTTCATTCACTGAACCAGAATCGCTCATTTGTACCAAGTGAATCGAAAAAGTGAAAGCAATGCATGACAGCGAATGTGAAAACAATTTATTCGATTCACTTATTCACAGAACCAGAATCGGCCCCCTGGTATAGTTAAGTATATGTTTAGTTATTGTTATATTTTTGTAGGTATTTTTGATTTTCAGATGGTTACCTCTTCTTTTTATGTTGATGTTGTATGCTGGTTGGATTTGGTGTATTGTTATAGGTAAATTTTTTGTTTTAATCTTTTGGTCTTTACGACTTTCAAGTTTCAACGATGTATTCGTTATAGGTATATTTGTGTTCGCTGACCTATATTAGTTTTTATGTCACGTCTTACGTTATAACCTAGGTACCTATATCATTAACAGATTATTGGAATGCATTTTTTTCAAAAAAATAATAATTCAAGTCATCAGCTGCAAAATAAGAAACATTTTTAATTTCAATGAAAGATTTAACCGGCGCATAAAAATGGTTCCCGTAACCACATTACATAAATTGCATTTTGTGGCTGAAAAATCTTATTTTTCTCAGCAGGTTTTATTTAAGATATAGGTACATTATGTAGGTATGTACCTATCCACCTATCTATCTCCTCAAGCAAGTTTAGGATTCGTACAAAGAAATCGAACTTGAGATTTTGATCAAACATGACATTGCTATGATATAGGGAAGACCCAAAAAATGTGTCTCGCAAAACTTCCGTCTGCCCGTTTGATCGGCTACAGCCTAAACGAAAGGTTCGATACAATTTTTTTAAAGGACTATAAAAGAACATTTTTGGGCCAAAACTGAAAATCTTAATTTTCTCAAAATTGTCCCGCAGATTAATAAAAAATCAGTAAAATTTAGGTCAAAGGTATGCACTGCCTTTTGGTTAAAAAATGGTTCCAAAAAATGTCAACTCCCAAAGTACCACTTTTTTATTTTCACTTTTATCGAAAACAGTTCAAACGATTTTGATCAATTTTTAAGTGTGTTCCGAATTTTTTAAGAACATGTTTTGGATTTTTGAAAACTGAATGAAATAATCAAACAGATTTTAAGCAAAAATAGTTTTTGTAGAGTTCGTTTTTTACTTTTTGGGCTATGTGAAACTTGTTTTCACCGAAATTTTCAATTTTGATTTTTATTAAAATTGTTGTTTTGATTTTTGGTACTACATACATTCATATATATATGGAAAGCCATGTATTCGTAAAAAATTCGATATCGAGATTTTGTTCAAACGAGTAATTTTCTTGAAAACTAAATATTTTAAAAACAACTCCGTGTTTTCAACTACGAATTTTGCTTTAGGTAGGCCTGTAAAATATATGCATAAACTTATATAAATAATTCCATTATTTCCAAACACTTTTTTACAATTGTTGAATAAACATTCAAATGCGTTTTGTGCAAAACTAAAAATATGGAGTTATCATATTTATACCAAACACCACAGATATAATTTCGCTTAAATGAAATTATAATATTCACTTAACTTCAATTAAAATTATAATACTACCTTCCTACCTACCTACCTAGTCCACAAGAAAAAACAATACCTACTACCTATATTATATGTATTTAGGTTAGGTACCTACCTAGGTAGGTATATTGTTTTCATTTGTTTTCTTATGGGTACCTACCTACCTAGTTGACTATTAAGACGAAGTTCGATCATTGACTAAACTTAACTTTGCCGAGGGCAAATGGTTTCTCATGAAAATTTCAATTCCTATAGATACCCTCAAAAATAAAAAATCATATACCTACCTATACCCACCAACCGAAGAGCAAAAAACAATATCCATAATACCTATAGGACAGTAAACTACCGTCTTTCTATATGATCTTTACCTACTCGCATAAGCAATAGAAACAAAAAACTATTTTCGTATATTCAAAACAAATAAAACTAAACTTTGTATAACTTCAAAGCAGACAGGACAAATATTTTTTTCATTTTCCATTGTTTGCCATGTCTTAAACAGCTGATTCTCTCGCTCTTACGAGTCTTCTTCATTCCTTACCCTACCCTTCACCTTACCAACATCGTAACGTGGAATTGCTGGCGACTGTAGCGCCGCCACAGGCTGTATGCAATACCACAAAATTCGTCCAGATGATCATAGAGTAAATATATACCTAGAGAACCGACTTAAGGAGTCCATTCTCTTTCAACCTGCAAGCTGTACTGAGAGGAAATAACCTTTTGGCTTGCATTGTTAGTTGTCCCCTTGTATTTCAAATAAGGGCTCAATTTTCAAAAAGGGTACGCGCTCAGATTCAAACGTGGTGGATTATTGCGCTCAGATATTTAAAATTAGAATTCGTTACATTCAAAAAGATGAAATAAAATTATTTTTTAGTTAGATATGTTTTTTTAAACCCTTTATCAATATAAACTATGAAGAATATCGGTCTTTGTTGCACCTGGCATATAAACTCTATAATATTTTTGAATATTAAGGTTAAAAACAATAAAACACCAACCAAAAAGAGGAAGCGCACCCTAGTATGCACACTTAAATCGTAGACACGTGCCTTAACCACTACCACACTTCATAACGGTACATGACGTTTTAGTTATAGTTCGTCCCGTATGTATCAAGCCATAAAGGGTTGAATTCTAGCGAAAGATGCCCTCGATGTTAATGGATTGAGAAAGCTCGTAACAATTAAGCAGTTCAAAAGCATTCTGAAGAGGCCTACGATTTTTGGAATTTTTAAAGGATTGTAGAATCAGCATATTTTTTTTTTTAACTCCAATCATTTTATTTTTAACGGTGCAGAAGCTTACACCGAAAGTGCACTGAAATCGGTGTCAGAAGTGAAGGAAGGGTTATTCAAACTATATTTGGTTGGGTTCTGGATGTGATTAATGGGGGTTTCCATTGGTAAGATAAATCAATTTATTTTTCATTTGGATCTGTCAAAAAGCCAATTTTGACCATTTTTGCGTTCCATTCGGCAAAATAAATTGATTTATTTTTGATTTAAAATCAATTTTGCAGATCTAAATTTTTCGGCAGATTAAAGGCTCTCCCAAACCAACGCGAATATTTTAGAACGACGACAAAACTTTCGCCTGTCTTAATTTATTTACATGGAGATTTAGGCCAGGCGCGCACATGCAACTAAACAGTTTGGTTGCGATTTTGAGCACTATGGGATTATATGAGAGTCCACGCACATAAACCTGGCCTAAATCTCCATGTAAATAAATTAAGACAGGCGAAAGTTTCGTCGTCGTTCTGAAATATTCGTGTCGGTTTGGGGGAGCCTTTATTCAGCCGTCGCATATTCGCGCGAATGTTTCGCGTTGGTTTGGGACAGCTTTAAGGCTGTGCCCCCATTAATCTCCATGTAAATAAATTAAGACAGGCGAAAGTTATTATTTGCGCGGACTCTCATATATTCCCATAGTGCTCAAAATCGCAACCAAACTGTGTAGTTGCATGTGCGCACCTGGCCTTAACCTCAGAAACCAGGGGCCACATTACCGCATTAGTGACTGATCGAGTGAGTGCCATCAGTGATCGAATGAACGAGTAAAACCTATGGGGATGACGGCTCCATAACGTGAGCGGTAATGCCAAACTCACATAACTCAGTCACGTATTACTCGATAACTGATGCTGTAATTCGGCCCCAGATAATTTTATCTCCGCAGAAACGAACTGTCAAAATTTGTATGGGAATATTTTTCTGCAGATCTGATAAATTTATCTCATCAATTTGATGCGAAAAGCGTAAAGATAATTAAACCTGATGCATTTAGAAATGACATTTGTGGTGTGTTTGATGTGACATTTCACAAGTATTTCTAAAGGGTGTTCATGCAAATGTCCTGCGGAAAGTTATATTTTCTGCAAAGCGGATATATATATCTTTGCATGAATACCCTTATTAATTCAATGATTGAACTACCTTACCAATGAAAATGAAACATCATTTTATTGCGAAGTTTGCCTATGTTTTTCTGAGATTTTAGCAAAAACTTGTTGTGATATTAATAATAATATTAATAAGATAATATTTCACAGCGTTTTTTTGAGAACAATGTTCGGCTTTTAAACTTTTATCTTACAATATTTTGCGCCAAATCAAATCACAATCACATGTTTTTGTTTTACCTGCATATTTCACTGTCAAACTATTGATTTTTTTTTTTTGCTTGTTTGGCACTGACGTCTGGTGGAAGTTCCAAATTATCTTCTGTTCGTGTTGTTCATAAGTTGTTTGTCTCAACTTCGTTTATCTTCGTCATTAAGTTTCAACCATAGATACACCATATAAAGATGACAATCTCGGCTGTCATCCGAGTTTGCCAACAAGCTAATTCAGTGGAAATTCAGGAGAAACACGCACACATATGCAGAATTCGTCCATTCACCACCATTTATTTGCACACATAGACAGAATTCCTCCATTCACCACCAAAATGTCGGTTATTTTAAAAATATCATGAGTATGTTCAAAAAGTATAACAAATTCAGCAACTAGTTATCAAGTGCTAACCCGACCTTATATGGATAAGTTTGTGGAAACAAATTTTGAAAGTGAAAATTTAAAAATCGATTTAGGTATATTCGATTGTCTTTTGTGTCTTACTCTCAATTTATTGAAACAAACAGTGAATTTAATGATGAAAAACAAAAACAATAATATAAGAATGAGAAATAAGAGAATCAATGCAGCTGTCATAAGACAATTTTAGGCGTGTTTTTTTGCAAGCCTGGAGGAAATAAGTCGAAAAAAACAACGTCGGGGCTAAAGGTAGAACTAGAATAGTCGGAAGGCCACGCAAGTGGTCGTACGAAACCGAGCGAATACAAAGAATTCAAATGTTGTGCCCGTAATTGCGGTTTGGTACTGTTCGTCTAGTTTTCGCTAACTTTTGCCGTCGGACGTCAAGAGCGCTCATCGAATTAAAGTGGTTTCGCAAAATAAATAATTAAAAGCCTATCACTCTGTGCTGTGAAAATTGACATTGTACAAACAATTATTTAATTTGTTTTCTCACTTTCAACCACTTAAGTGCATTATATGGATGACTTGTGAAATTGACGTTTCGGACAGAAAAACACAGCTCAGCAAAATGTCATTATGAGAGTAAAAGAATGAAGGCCAAACATGGTGTCATTCACGAAAATACGAAATGCTTCTTTTTAAATAAAGAGTTGGTCATGTTTGGCCACTGATTTTTGACATTTCGTATTGTATTCCTTGTTTATTTAACAAGTCGCTTCATTTATTTCTGTTGTTTGTAGAGCGCACATGTATACCTGTATGGTTGTTAATATAAATACATATATGTTTATAGAGAGCATTGAAAATTTTAATAACCAATCAAACTAAAGGGAAATTCCAAATTTGAGTCAAGATTTAAAAATCAATGTGTAGCAGCGCACGACTCAGAAGATGAATTTTCAAAAAAAGTTTAAAGAAGTTTCATTACTCCAAAGGCATCATGTTATAGCGGACTTAGCATCATTAAATTTGTGTTTCTTTCAACACAACCCGATATCCCACCTACCATTCCCCATTTTCATGGTGAAAAGCTGGTGAGTTGGAATTTTTTTAAAGATGGCTGCGTTATTTGCAAATACAAAATGATCGATCTAGCAAAACAGAACAAACCCACCCCATTAAATTGTTGTTGCAATTCACATCTATTCATCGACACGGGATGAAATTACAAATACAACAATGTAAACAAATGGGTTTAGGAGGGTGAAACGTACGAAAGATTGTCATCTTTATATGGTGTATCTATGGTTTCAACAACCGACCAGCGGCAGCAAAACATCATTAAGAAGAAACAACAAATTAGGCCGCAATGGATCTCTGCCACCAAATGTCAGAAGTGTCAGTGTGAAATTAAAAAAAAAAAAAAAACAATCTGACAGCACTCCCTGGTTGGAAAACAAAACCAAATGCCGAAGGCAAGCCAAAAAAGTCGGGTGTTTAATAATAGTGATTAATATGTAATAAAATTAGTTTTTTTGTATCAAACACTTGAAAAAATGTTCACTTAAATGTTTAAACACTAATTAATAGGTAATTCGATCGCAAATTTAAGTTTTCAGTTACAAATACAATAAATAATCAAATGACCGCATTTTTAACACTGCCAAGAGCATGTAAATATTTTCCAACCAGGGACTTTTTTTGTTGTTGTTTTAAGATGTCAAATTAGAAAGAGAAAAGACAAAGACAAATCTTGGAAGACCTCTATTTGGTTATTAAAAAGTAAGTATAACAATTATCGATTTTATATGATAATGATAAATTGGAATATTTCTCATTTTTATTATTATTTTTCAGGTTTTTTGAAGCCACTCAACTCGGAGGTGGAGCAACAGGATTGGCAATTGATTTGGTGTCAAAGGCCAGGCATTGAAAAATAATGTGAAGGTGGGTCTGAAGCACATTCAAGGAGTAAACCGGTGTCACCATTCGCATGTCCAAGAACATTTTGTTTGTCATCAACCACCCTGAGTTTACAAGAACCCCCAGAGTGACATACATCATCTTCGTAGAAGCAGAAAACGAAGTTCTTTCACAGCAAGCTCAAGTGGAAGCTGCCGAGAAATTCAAGGCCTCAGAATCGGCCGCTGGTGCATCAGACACCGTAACCACAACTTCGGTGACATCAATTGCCGAAGAATATGAAGTCGATGAGAGTGGGGTTGGTGAGAAAGACATTGAGCTTGTAATCACACAAGTAAACACTACAAGAGCCAAAGCAATTCGAGCCCTCAAGTAAGCTGTTCAGCTAATTAAAATGGGTGACTACTGACAATGATATTCTCATCGAAAAAGGATTACCACGAAAATCTGGCGAGAATTACATGTCCAAGGTAAAAGAAAATCGCAAAGAATTTGTATGAATTTCTAAATCAATAATTTTCTTTATTAAGACCGACTATGATTTACAAATGAGAAAACAATCTATTGCTGAAAGATTCATGCAAGAAGACTTTTCCAAGCAAAACGAGGAGTATTTGCGATCCATTCAACCGGAAGTTTATTTAGAAATCGACCCTCCACCACCAGAGCTTTGCTTAAATAATATCTTTCTTCGAGGTCCTTTTAGTCCACTGGAAGCGAAAATCTTTTCCGCAACTCGTGTTGGTGTATGGAAGGGTATTAATGTCGAAATGGATTATTTTAGTTCGGTTTTAGTTGACACCGACCCCCAGGATGTTCATGAATGTTTAAATGTCGCTGCCGGTGTTTCTGAGTCTGTAGATACAAGTTCACTCACAGCTAGAGAAAGCAATCCCGGGATCCCGGCCCATTTTTCGATCCCGAAAATCCCGGGATTATAATGCTCCAATCCCGGGATTTCCGGGATCAGTGGCTTAAATATTCGCATACCTTAATTTACTTTTCAGCTTGCTTATTTCTTACAGCAACATCTAAAGGTTTAACAATATTATTAATTACCTAATTTATTTTTAGAAAAACGTAGGGAAAAGTGAAAATACCTTATACGATAAAGGCATTTGTGTGTGGAAAGTTTAAAATAACAGTTTTTGATATGTCTTTTCAGTTCAGATTAATTTTACAGATCAAAATGCCCCACCAAGGTACTCCAGCTCATGTTTTTCACTTGTTGTCACATTTTTGCCACGCGTTTTGCAAAAAGATTCAGAAAGTAGTTAAGTTTAACCAACGTTTTGTTGTTCAAAACAAAACCTTTTTTTTTATTTAACAAGCATCTTCTTTCCCTTCTTTGAAAGAAACAATTCATATTCATCCCTTATTTCGTTTAAGTGTGACCAACAGGTTTAAAATAAAGCAACTAAAAATTAAAAATACTTTACTTGTTATCCAAACAAAGTTTGGATTTTTTTAGAGGATACAAAATAATGTTCAAATGATAATTTTCATATTTTAGAATAAAAAAAAAAAAATAAAATTGCATACTAATATTCAATGCATACCTTAAACAGAAATTAAATAAACAGAAATAAAATCAGGATAATGTAAAGAAAAACCTGGTCACATCAAGGTATAGAACAGCGCAGAGACAGAGAAATAAAACATACACATGCTATCAAACTGGGTCGCCATCGCCATTAAACAACCGTAATACTTAGAGCAGGCTTATAAATACCTTATGTCCATTCCTCCAACAAGTATTGAGCCGGAGCGTGCATTTTCTGCTGCTGCACGTTTTGGCACTAAAATTAGAAGTAGACTTTCAGACGAAACTTTGGATGCTTTGCTATTTCTTCGTTTTTACTATAAAAATAAGTTGTAATTCAAAATGTGATTAACATATACTATTTTGGTGGTTAAATTAATGTGAATGTATTATTATTTTTTTTGTAGAATACTTAATATCTACTGACTGAATTAATTAATTTTTTTTGTTTAGAGAATAAATATATATATTTGTTTTGTTTTTCTTTTTTGTTTGTTTTTAAATGTTTAAGAATTAGTATTTAATAAATGATATTTATTTTTGTATACTAAACACAAACTCGTTTGTTTTTTTTGTATTGCCAAGCTGAAGCCAAATTAGGAACATAAGCTCTCTGCTTAGGTATGTATAAGAAGAGCGTTTTTAACTTGAGAAACAATGAAATTTTAACTAAAATTACCTTTTATAAAATATTTTTTAAATCCCGGGATTATCCCGGGATCCCGGGATTCAGTTTTTTAAATCCCGAAATCCCGGGATTGGAAAAACACTTCGGGATTGCATTCTCTACTCACAGCATCTCAAATGACTCTTATGCCAAATGTTAGCAATATAGAAAACACTTAACATATAAATACTTGTATTTATTACTTTAAAATTAATCAAGTATGTTTGTGATTTAATGTATTGAATGTATCTAGAAAATAATTTAGTTTAGTTTTAGGAATTTTAAAGAGAAAAGGATATTATATATATATATATTTTTTTCTTCGAACTCAATTTTATTCATTCCCGAACATATCGGAATTCAGCATTAAAAAAAAAATGGCGACTGATCCGAAAATTCTAGAGCTTCTCGAATTGCAAAGCAAACTTTTGCAAACAATAGTTCAAGAAAAAGATGTAAATCGAGGACAGGAGTTTTCAATGGACTCATTGGCAAACAACATTCAAGAATTTGTTTATGATCCGGCAAATGGATTGACTTTTGAATCCTGGTACAACCGTTTCGAGGACGTGTTCATTGTCGATGGGGCCTCGCTTGATGATTCAGCAAAGGTTCGTCTTCTCATGAGAAAACTGAACTCAATTGCTCACGAAAAATATACCAACTTGATTTTACCAAGAAAAATTAAGGATGTAAGTTTTACGGACACGGTCTTAAAATTAAAAGATATGTTTGGTCGAAAAGGCACTCTTTTTAATGTTCGTTTCAGCTGTCTTCAAACAATCAAACGGAAGACAGACGATTTGGTTACCTACGCATCATTGGTAAATAAAAATTGTGAAGAATTTAAATTAGGAGACCTTTCAATAGACCAGTTTAAATGTCTGGTATTTGTTACTGGATTACAAGCTGCAGAAGATTCTGAAATTCGAACAAGACTATTGGCGTCACTTGAAGATGTTGAAAAAGCAAAAACAATAACACTCGACAAATTAATTTCTGAAGCCCATCGATATATCAATCTAAAAAAGGATACAGCAATGATTGAACAAACACCACAAACATCTTCATTTGTCAACGCAATACAAAAATACAATCAAAAGGAACGCACCGGACCGTTTCAACAACGCTCTGATTCAACCAAGACACCAAGAACACCTTGTTGGCAATGTGGAGCTATGCATTTCTCTCGTGACTGTTCATATTCGCAACATAAATGTTCCCAATGTAAAAAAGTAGGTCACAAAGAAGGTTACTGCTCATGTTTCGCCAAAGCTCATTCATCTTTACATTAAGAAGGTGTTCAACAAAAGAAGTCCAACTTTATTAAAAACAATAAAAAACAGTTTTAAAAAAAAACGATCTTTTCAAAGCAATGCAATTCAAACTGTTGTGAATTGTATTGATCATCCAAGCAAAAGAAAATACATCACCGTTCAAATCAATGATGTACCCAATGCTGAGCATATTCAGGACGCAACCATAAAGCTCCAGATAGATACAGCGTCCAACACGTCAGAACACCAAATTGATTGCTAATTTCAACTGAAGTATTCGCCTCCGTTCTGGCGAATTAAGTCAGGGAAACTTGTTTGTAAGTGACATTGACCTAAACGAATTCGGGATTGACTTATGTCACAGTTTCAACTTATGGGATAAACCTGTGTGTTGTCAGATAAGTCACACACCACAAAACCGTGAAGCAGCCATTACAAATATTCGTAATCATTACAAAGAGCTATTCAGTGATGAACCATCAGCATGCATTAAAGTCAACGTTCAGCTTCATCTCAAACCAGGAGCAATACCTGTTTTCAGAGCCCGGAGACCTATGGCATATTCAGTCATACCATTAATTGAAAAGGAACTGAAACGTCTTGAGAATCTTGACATTATCACACACTTGACATTATCACAGCCATTAATTAACCAAAAGTCAGTTTCATAACAAATATACAAACACCATTCGCGCCGCGCAAATAAAAAAAAAAAAAAAAAAAACAAATCAAATCAAATTCAATCATATACAAAACTAGTGCAGTGCCACCGCCTAAAAATATAACAACAAAATTCCTATAGCAAAAATAACAAAAATAAAAAAAAATCACAAATATAAAAACATAATATAGCGAACAGTTATATCCTAACCTTCCTTTCCCCTTCACAACTCACAGTTGTGTATAGTTGACCATTGCATGCACTGTGTGGGAATTCTCGCTCACTGCATGTAATGTTCAAGCTATGATAACGGCGGATGGATGATTAAATATTGTTCTGAATATCCAGGGGCGGATCGTTCATGTTGTCACTAAGGCATAACACTAGTGGTAATATGTGTCGAAAAGTTTTTTGGTGCTTAGATCAATAATTAATTTAGATTAATCGTCTGCTTTGGTTTTTTAAATTTTGTTTTTACAATGGTGGGTAATTTTAGAGTTGATTATTCTAACATTCGGGGGCTGAGAGCGAATTTCTGTGCCGTGTACGTCTATACTGTAGTTAACAGGCCAGCTGTTTTGGCGCTGAGTGAAACTCAGGTAGGCGAAAACACCGATAACTCGGAATTTAACCTGCATGGGTATAACTTAGTGCCATTATTCTTCTCCCATCACGGTCTCGCGATTTATATTAGGAATGATGTTGCGTACCAACTTCAACCACAATACGGTCCCTGTGTGAACACAAATTTCAACTTTATGTGGTTTAAATTTTCGGTTAATAAGCGCATCATACATACCTGCTTCATTTATCGAAGTCCAAATCTGGACAGAAATTCAACTTCTAACGAATTTGATGCTCTGTCTGACTCCATCCAAAGAATTGTTTCCCATTACCCTCACACTGAAATCGTCATTACGGGCGATTTCAACGTACACAATTCTAGTTGGCTTCGCTTTTCAGGCCAGACAACACCCGAAGGAAGGTATGTCGAGGTCTTTGCTGAGTTAAACCAACTGACTCAGCTTGTTGACGAGCCAACTCGAATACCGGACGTTGCAGGTCAAACCGCCAACACTCTAGACTTGTTTCTTACCTCTGACCCTGGTAAAAACACTATCAGTGTATTATCGCCTCTAGGCACGTCAGACCATTGTGTCATATCTGCAAATTTCTCGTGCCAAATAAATCCAGTTAAAGAAAAATCTCCCAAGAGAACCGTTTGGCAATTCGAGAAAGCCAACTGGGACGGCCTCAACGATTTCTTCAAAAACTTTAACTGGTCACTATGCTTCCTCGGTAGTGACGTAGACTCCAGTGCAGATATGATAACAAATTTAATTTTTTTTGGAATGAGAAATTTTATCCCGAATAGGGAAAAATCTATCAAACCAAAAGAAAACTCATGGTTTGATTCGAGCTGTAAAGAGGTTATCCGGGTTAGAGAAGTAAGTTTCCGAAGTTATAAGGCCAACCCCACTGAGGAAAACCGGAATAAGTTCAAACAAGCTAGAAAGACCTGTAACGTCCATATTCGACGAACCAAATTCTTGCACGACCAAAAATTAAGGCAAAAAATGGTCATTTGCAAAAAAAATACGAAATACTGCCTCGTCTTCGGTTCCAACGCTCGTTTTCAATGACACCCCTGCTGTTAGCTCGTTAGAGAAAGCCAATTTGCTTGCAGCACAGTTTGCTGTTAATTCGACGTTGCCAGTAAGTGTTATGACTCCTCCTGTACTTGAGAGCGCTAACGATTTCATGGGACGAATCTTCTTTCGCACTCGTGCAGTTGCAAGAGTTTTCAAGGACCTGGATGTGCACAAATCCGCTGGCCCGGATCGTATCCCTCCTATTGTTCTGAAGAGGTGTTCTTCAACGCTGGCAAAACCACTGCGTAAGCTTTTCCATCTGTCCTACTCTACTGGTCTCGTTCCGAGTGGATGGAAAACGGCATTTGTCCAGCCTGTCCCTAAAAAAGGCGAATCTTCTTCACCCTCTAACTATCGTCCAATTGCACTTACGTCCCTTCTTTCCAAGATCTTCACATCGTTTTGGCGAAAGTAAGATTATTGCACTTGATATTTCAAAAGCGTTTGATAGAGTTTGGCATCAAGCTCTCTTATCGAAAATGCGTGCATTTGGTATCGATGAATCTCTTCTTCGTTGGATTAGAAATTACCTTTCTAACCGCTCAATACAAGTCGTATTGGATGGTTTTAAGTCTGATATTCATAACATAAATGCTGGTGTGCCCCAGGGCTCCGTTTTGTCTCCGACTCTCTTTCTCATTTTCATCAATGATCTTCTGTCTGAAACTTCTAATCCATTAAATTGTTTTGCTGACGACAGTACCCTCAGCTTTTCATATTCGTTTCTAGATTCACATCCTTGTCCTTCGGATGTGGAACTAGGGCGGCAGCGTATGATAAGCTCATTAAATTCTGATCTTGATAGCATTGTCCAATGGGGAATCAAAAACTGCGTAGAATTTAATGCTTCAAAAACTCAATGCTGTCTCCTGTCGTTGAAGCGAAACCCACCCTCCATGCCGCTATCCATGAGCGGTACTTGTATTGAAGACACTAAACAGCTTTCAGTTCTGGGAATGTACATCACAGACCACCTCTTGTGGAATGACCACATATTTAACGTTGCCAAAAACGCTGCGAAGTGTTTAGGCTTTCTTCGGCGATGCAAGAAATTTTTCTCTCCTTCTGATCTGGCTATAATCTACAAAGCCTTTATCCGTCCTAAGCTTGAGTATAACTCCCACATCTGGGCAGGTGCTCCTATAACCCACTTGAATCTCTTGGACAGAATTCAAAACAGAGCTTTAAAAATGATAGGTGATAGAAATATAACAGATACAATTACAACTCTGGAACACCGCCGCAGTGTTTCATGTCTATCTTTGTTCTATCGCTATTTTTACAAACAGTGTTCTAGCGAAATAGCCAGTTGCATTCCTCCCCTTAAACAATTCCACCGTAATACTCGCGCTTCTAGGAATGCTCATAAGCTAACCCTTGAGCCCAATTTCGGACGTACAGGCAAGTATAGAGATTCTTTCTTTAGCCGCACAACTCGAATGTGGAATGCTTTGCCTAGCTCTATTTTTCCCTCCCATTGTAATATCCAGAAATTCAAAACCAATGTGCATCGGTATCTCCTATTAAACCCTACCCTATTTTCCTAAACGCTCGCACTATGTTTATCATTATAAGGGTAGTCATAACCCCTTGAGTGCGCGCAAATAAAAAAAAAAAAAAAAAAAAAAAAGTTGACTTTTCTGAATGGGCAGCACCTATTGTAGCAGTAAAAAAAGAAAATGGTAACATAAGAATTTGCAGGGATTATTCTTCAGGCCTTAACAATTCTCTAGAACCACATCAATATCCTCTTCCAGTACCTGATGACATATTTGCAACATTAAGCAACAAAACTATTTTCAGTCATATCGATCTAACAGATGCTTACTTCCAGATACCAGTTTCAGAAGATTCAAGAAAATTGCTGACTATAAATACACACAAAGGTTTGTACAGGGTCAATCGTTTAGCACCCGGTGTGAAGTCAGCCCCAGGAGCATTCCAACAGCTAATGGATACATTGCTGGCAGGATTAAAAGGAGTTGCAGCATACTTGGACGATATAATCATAAGTGGCGCCAACTGGGAAGAACATTTGCAAAGTCTTCACCAGGTACTGAAGCGTCTATTTGAGTATGGATTTCGAGTAAAAATTCAAAAATGTTCATTTTTCGCTTCACAAATTAAATATCTTGGACATGTCATTGACAAAAACGGATTGCGACCAGATCAAGCTAAAATTAATAAAATTAAAAACATGCCAGCACCACAGAACTTAACACAACTACGTTCATTCCTTGGAGCTGTCAATTACTATGGAAAATTTGTCAAAGAAATGCCACAAATTCGTTCACCATTGGATAAACGTTTGCAAACCGAAGTGGAATTCAAATGGTCAAATTCGTGCCAGCAATCATTTGACAAATTCAAGGAAATACTTTCGTCAGACTTACTTCTTACTCATTACAACCCAGAATTGCCGATCAAAGTCGCAGCAGATGCTTCAGGTGAAGGAATAGGAGCATTTATTGCTCATATCTTTCCGGATGGAACAGAAAAAGTTGTAATGCATGCAGCAAGAGCTTTGACGCCTTCTGAGAAGAAGTATACCCAAATTGAAAAGGAGGCTCTGGGCCTTATCTTCGCCGTGACTAAATTCCATAGAATGATTTATGGACGCAGATTTCATTTGCAAACAGATCATAAACCTCTGCTAGCAATATTTGGAAGGCAAAAAGGTATACCAGTATACACTGCCAATAGATTGCAAAGATGGGCGTTAACACTAATGTTGTACGATTTTGAAATTCAATACATTTCAACAAAAGATTTCGGGTGCGTAGATGTATTATCTCGTCTTATTGAATCGCAATCAAAGCCTGCAGAAGAATATGTAGTCGCATGTACAGTTTTAGAAAGAGAAATGTCACAAAATTTTAATGAACAATTAGTTAATTTACCATTGACGTACAAAATGATTCAACGAGCTACTTTCGAATGTAAAATACTCCAGACTGTTATTAACTTTATGAGATCCAAATGGCCAAACAAAAAATCAATTCCTGCTGAATGTAAATCATTTTTTGATCGAAGAGATTCACTTTCAGTTGTCGATGAGTGCTTACTTTTTAATGATAGAATCACCATACCATCATGTTTTCATAAACGAGTTTTAAAGCAGCTTCATCGTGGCCATCCCCGAATCGAAAGGATGAAATCTATCGCAAGAAGTTACGTTTATTGGCCGAACATAGATGATGACATTACAAGATATGTGCGACAGTGTCAAAGCTGTCAACTGTAATAAAAAAGCTCTGTCAAATGTTTTCCCAATTTGGTGATTGTCAACAAATTAAGTCAGACAACGGAACACAGTTTACTAGCTCAGAATTTCAACAGTTTTTACAACTAAGAGGTATCCAACATACGCGACCAGCCCCTTACCATCCGCAATCAAATGGACAGGCGGAACGGTTTGTTGATACTGTAATGTTCTACCAAGGTTCGATAATAAAACTTATTTCCTTTAAATAATAACTTCCACGTATTTACTATTCAGAATAAACACACTTTATTTCAGTTCAAATCGTTTTTATTATTCTTCAATCTCAATAGTATGCAATCTAAAATTCACTTCCGGATACACTTTTACTGCTTACTTTTACGCTATCACTTTTCAAAATTAAACTGTGTCCACTCGCTTGAAAACATCCCCTTATATAGGGAATTAAATGGTTCTAGTCTGAACTAGTACAAACTAGAATATTCGAGCATCGCCTTCTAGAAATTTCTTTTCCAATCGTTGACTGGAACCGATATTCTGCTGAGTGCTGAATGCTGAATGCTAAATGCTGAAGGTATGGTGTCTAGCTTCAAACAGATGGCGCTGGGAACAGTTAGAGGATTTCCCTTTTGTTTCAAATTCAAAGTAGTTGGGTAATTACTAAATCGTTACATTGCCCCCCTCTTAGGATTGATCGTCCCGAACAATTCCATCACTACTTTCACCATTATAACGATATAAACGGTCACAATGAACTACTTTTAATTTGCCTCTCACCCCTCTCCGTATACGGTAAGCCACATCATTAATTCTTTTCACAACAGTGTAAGGGCCTTCCCAGTTTTGTTGAAGTTTTGGTGACAGCCCCTTTTGTCGATGGGGATTATAAAACCACACAAGGTCTCCTTCTTGAAATCCTGTCGATGTTGCTCGTGCGTCATATCGTGTTTTTATCCGGTCACTGCATGTTTTTATGTTTGTCCTTGTTCTTAGGTGAATGTCATTAAGTCTTTCTTTAAGGTTATCCACATATTCCTCTGTTCTTTGCGGCTCAATTGTGCGGCATCCAAATTTCACTTCACTTGGAAGCCGTATTGTTGTTCCGAACAGGATCTTCGATGGTGTATGTCCTGTTGAGCTATGTGCCGCACTTCGATAAGCCATCAGGAATAATGGAATATGTCGGTCCCAGTCTCGTTGATAGTCGTCCACGACCTTAGACAGATGTTCTTTAAGCGTCCTGTTGAATCGTTCAACCATCCCATCAGATTGCGGATGAAGCGGTGTTGTCCTTGTCTTTTTAATGCCAAGGAGTGTGCAAACTTCCTGAAAGATGTTAGATTCGAAGTTCCTCCCTTGGTCAGAATGCAGTTCCATAGGTACACCGAACCTGCTCACCCAATTGAAGACAATCTGGTCCACTACTGTTTTGGCTTCCTGGTTTGGGATGGCGTATGCCTCAGGCCACTTGCTGAAGTAATCCATTACGACTAGGATATATCGGTTTCCGCTATTTGTTTCAGGAAAAGGGCCTGCGACGTCTACTGCAATCCTTTCGAAAGGTGTGCCTACATTGTATTGATGCATTTTACTTTGAATCTTTCTAACTGGCCCCTTGCTAGCTGCACAAGTATCACATTTTCGGCACCTCTTTTCGACGTCATCTCTTGCATGTAGCCAGTAGAACCGTTGTCGTACCTTTTCCAGCGTCTTATTGACTCCTAAATGACCTCCAGAAGCTCCATCATGCATCTCTCGCAGAACCTCATTTACCTTTGACCGAGGAACGATAAGCTGCATCACATAAGACTTACCATCTATGGATTCCCATTTACGCTTTAGTACCCCTTCTTGCACATGAAGCGAGTCCCATTGGGCCCAATAAGCTTTGAGAGCAGGGCTTCTGTCTGAAATGTCACTCCATTCAGGTTTTTCTTGGTGTTCCTTCCATGCAAGAATGGGTTCGATATCCGAGTCTTCTTGTTGGGCAACCCTGAGTTCTTCATTGCTCCAACCGTAAATGGGATCGGCTCTTATACGTTGTACGGCAATCACCTCCTTTTCTTCTTGCCGCGGGCAATGTTTGCAGTCTTGTTTGCACGGTCGCCGAGATAATGCGTCTGCGTTTGAATGAAGCTTTCCTCTTCGATGTTGAATCTGATAGTCGTAGGTCTGTAGTCTCTCTATCCACGTTGCTACTTGACCTTCAGGATTTTTGAAGTTCAAAAGCCAGTTTAGAGCACCATGGTCCGTTCGAAGAAGGAACTTCTGTCCATAGATTTATTTATGGAAGTGCTTTGTTGCCAAAACCAGAGCAAGAAGTTCTCTTCTGGTAACACAATAATTACGCTCTGGCTTTGAGAGTACCTTGCTGTAGTAGGCGACAACTGTTTCTTCTCCATCATGGACTTGTGAGAGTACAGCGCCAATTCCAACGTTACTTGCATCAGCGTCGATGATAAAAGGTTTTCCTGGAGTCGGATAGGTCAGCACAGGAGCGTTACATAAGCGCAGCTTCAGTTCCTGAAAGCTTTTCTCGCACTCACCTGACCATTTGAACGGCTTCCCTTTTTCAGTGAGCTGATGCAAGCTTTTGGCGGTTCCAGCAAAATCCTTCACGAAACGCCGATAATATGTGGCTAAACCAAGAAAGCTTCGGAGTTGATGTTTGTCCTGTGGTGTTGGCCAATTCTTGACGGTGTCAACTTTCTCAGGATCAGTCTTTACTCCTTGAGACGAGATGATATGTCCCAAGTATTTAACTTCGGTCTTAAAAAGCGCACATTTGTCTGGATTCAACTTTAGGTGTGCTTCTCGAAGTCTCTGGAATACAGCTTTAAGGTTCCCACAATGTTCCTCAAATGTTTTGCCATATACGATGACATCGTCCAAATAAACTAAGCAAGATTTCCAAATAACTCCATGTAGAACACATTCCATCAAACGCTCGAATGTTGCCGGAGCGTTACATAGTCCAAACGGCATCACTTTAAATTCCCACAGACCATTTCCTGTGGAGAAAGCCGTCTTTTCTCGATCTTCTGGATGTATTTCTACCTGCCAATAGCCACTCTTCAAGTCCAAAGTTGAAAACCATTGGGCTCCTTCCATTGCATCTAAAGTGTCGCTGATTCTGGGTAGAGGGTAGCTGTCTTTCTTTGTCACATCGTTAAGCCTTCTGTAGTCCACACAAAATCGAGTGCTTCCATCCTTCTTTTTGACAAGAACCACCGGGGATGCCCAAGGGCTTTTGGAATTTTCGATTAGCCCATCTTTCTTCATGGTGGATATCATCTCTTCAATTTCGGCTTGTTTGGCCAAAGGAAGACGTCTTGCTGGTTGACGAATCGGTCTTGCATCTCCTGTGTCGATTCGATGCTGCACCAGTTGTGTTCGACCATATTGCCCACTGGGTGAAGAGAAAATATCAGCATACTCGTGAAGAAGGCTTCTAGCGACATTTAGCTGATGGTGACTAAGATTGGATGACTTTAGAATCTCGGATTTTAATTTTTCGGAGTTCACAGACTTCTGTGTATCCACTTCGTTGATCTTGGTTATCGCAGATACAGCTTCACATTGCCCAACTATTTCTCCTTTCCTGAGCTTAACTTCGTACGGTTTGATGTTGAGTATCCGTACAGGCACCATGTTGTTCTTTGGCGCCACTAGAGTTTTCCCTACGATAATGTTTTGGGAATATTGCTCAGTGGCTGGTTCCACCATGAGGTACCGATGACTACCCAAATCACCCTTTATTTTTGTCCAGACGAACATGTCTGAAGAAGGAGGCAAGCTTATGTCTTCTTTGATGGCAGTTCTTAGAGATGGCGATTTTTCATCACCATAAACCATTGGAATCTCTACATTTTTGTACTTAAGAACTTGCTTACCGATATCCAGGATTACTCCATGTTCTTTCATGAAGTCAATTCCGATGATGCATTCATCACATATGTCTGCTACCAGAAACACATGTGTAAACTCCAGCTCTGGCAAACGGATCGGAAAACGAACTTCTCCGTACACTTTTGCTGCTTCTCCTGTTGCCGTTTTCAGACGATAGCTATTGGTGTTATGTAGCCATGTCATCTTGACCAAGTCCCTTCGTAGAATAGAGGCTGTCGCACCGGTGTCAATTGTAGCCACGTGTTTCTTGTTGTTTAAAGTTGCCTCCACTGTCAGACTTTTGTTGTCTCGTTTAGTCTGTGAGACTTGGATGGTGGTTCTGGGGCCATCGATACCAGAAACCAGCTTCTGCCCCTCGAAGTCGGTTCTTACTCGTTTCCCGACTGGGAAACAAGTCGATCAGGAGTGTTGGTGTTTTTGCTTCTTTGTTCTGGTGTTTTATTTCTGCTTCCATAATGTTGACATGCCGCTCTTCTCGGTGGCAGTTTGCACTGGCGCTGGAGATGTCCGTACTTGTTACAGTTCCAGCAACGAGCAGGTCCATCTCTCTGGTTTCTTTGGAATGCAACTCTTTGACATGAGCATTCTTCAACTTCCACTTCTCTTACTCGATGAACTCCTTGAGAAGCCTGTTCTGCTGCTTCCATAGTCAAAGCGAATGCTAATGCCTCCGGAAGCGTCCGTTTTCCAGCAGTTCGAATTGCTCGCTGTAGCTTGATGTCGGATACAGCACGGACAAAGGCTTCTGTTGCTAATTGACTTGTAATTTCGTCACCTGCAGTTGGATATGCCAAATGGGCAAGCCTTTCGATATCTGATTGCAATTGCTGCAGACTCTCTCCTCTTTTCTGAACTCTAGTATTGAGTTGGACGCGGAAGACTTCTTGCATATGGCCATCTGATAGCCTGAACAAGAGCACTGAAGTTGCCATTCTTGTCTGCTGGTATGGTTTGCAATAGTTCAGCAGCAGATCCTCTAAGGGCAAGCGTAAGAGCTATATATTTGTCTTCGTCATCCCAGCCATTTGTAGCTGCGGCTGCCTCAAACTGCTTCTTGTAAATTGACCAAGAAGTTTGTCCATCAAAGGTTGGTGGATGCATTTCCTTTCGCTTTGGAAAGTCGCCAGAACTTTCTCGAACCTTCATTTTTCTTACATCATTTAATTCATTAGCAATGCTCTGAATTTTATTTTCAAACTTTTCTTGAACTTCTTAAACTTTCTCGAGCATTGCGTCTACTTTAGAAAATTGTTTTTCGACACCCTCAAGACGTTCGTTAAGAGTAACGAATTTGTTTTCAAATGCATCTAGCTTACCTTCGATAAGGTTTTTCTGTTCTTCTAGAAGGTTCTTTTGCTCGCTGCGTTGTTCTTTGAGAAGATTCTTTTGCTCACTGCGTTGTTCATCAAATCTTTCCAGAAGATTCTTTTGTTCATTCTTTTGTTGGTTGCGTTGTTCATCAAATCTTTCGAGAAGATTCTGTTGTTCATCCTTTTGTTCTTTTATTTGCTCTTCAAACTGAGCAAGCAACATAGTCATCATATTACTCATGTCTAAGCTAGGACTTACTTGTTCTTCGGCCATTTCAATCTCAAAGAGAAACGTGTCTGGGTTTTCTCCGTGTTGTCTTAACTCTTCTTGCAGACGAATAATAAGGTCATTTTTCGTTCCAGCAATAGGAAGGCCTCTTTTGTTCAGTTCTGCTTTTAGTTCAACACAATTCAATTCATTCACTATCTTACCCATTGTCTCTTTTTGCACAAAACACTTCGTAATAATAGCAAAAACACTATCACTGTTTTTATTATTATTTTTCAAACACTTTTCACCATAAATATCTGAATGCACAGATGAAATAAGTTTTATTCCACTTTTCTGACACCAATGTAATGTTCTACCAAGGTTCGATAATAAAACTTATTTCCTTTAAATAATAACTTCCACGTATTTACTATTCAGAATAAACACACTTTATTTCAGTTCAAATCGTTTTTATTATTCTTCAATCTCAATAGTATGCAATCTAAAATTCAATTCCGGATACACTTTTACTGCTTACTTTTACGCTATCACATTCAAAATTAAACTGTGTCCACTCGCTTGAAAACATCCCCTTATATAGGGAATTAAATTGTTCTAGTCTGAACTAGTACAAACTAGAATATTCGAGCATCGCCTTCTAGAAATTTACCGATATTCTGCTGAGTGCTGAATGCTGAATGCTAAATGCTGAAGGTATGGTGTCTTACTTCAAACAGATGGCGCTGGGAACAGTTAGAGGATTTCCCTTTTGTTTCAAATTCAAAGTAAATAGTTGGGTAATTACTAAATCGTTACAATACTTTCAAAAGAGTCTTAAAGAAACTTCATCATAAAGGGACGAGCGAAGAGAACCTTGAAACATTTCTTCAAACATATAGATCAACACCAAACAAAGCTATAGACAACAAATCTCCAGCAGAACTGTTCTTAGGTAGGAAGATAAAAACTATTTTGGATCTTATAAAACACAAACAGCAAGACTGTGTAACAACAGTATCAAATAAACAAAACCAAGAGTTTAATACTAAACACAGGTGTAAGAAACGAGAATATAATCCAGGCGATCTTGTTTATGCAAAATTTTACAAAACAAATAAGAACTATTGGATTCCTGGGACCATCATTGAACGCATAGGTAATGTTAACTATAATGTATTAACACAATTTTCAAATCGTTCCAGACTCTTGCGTTCACACACAAACCAGTTAAGAACTCGCTATGCTCCTGACAACCCCAAATCCATTGAAAACAGGATTTCAAATAATTTAAATGATATTCTTTATGAATTCGAGCTGTTACCGTTTGTAACAATTGATGAAATATCTCCTTCCGTTGAGCAACAAGAAACTACAATATTACCTGTTGAACCCGTTGAACCAAGAGATGATTCTATCGCAGTGCAACATCTACCAAGTTCAAGTTCAAGCGAAACTATAATTTCAAGGAATGAGAATGTTACTATAGTTCCTGAAACTGATGTAAGAAGAAGTATTGAAGTATTAGAAGTATTGAATATTATAGGAAAATACCACTCACTCAATTACAAAAAAAGAGGCAGTGCAACTCAGTATCTAGAAAATAATTTAGTTTAGTTTATTACTTGTTTAAATATACAACACCAAAAATTCACGGTTTCGCCTCTCTTATGGCTTTAATATTTCGCGATGGTGAAACAACACTTTTGCGCAACATTCGTGCTGATCTTGTTGCTAAAATTGAGAGTCTTATTATAAAGTTAGAAAATTTATTTATTTCTGTGTATGAATTTTAAACTTTTCATCACTTATCTTCAAGGCTTTTGAGTGTGCATTGAAACTCACGTGGATTCCGCGCATCAAGTTTGGATTCAACCTGACGAAAAGGATGTAATAGACATTTATGGACTCAGATGTATTTTTCCTATGCACTCGGCTCTACCTTTTGCGATGAATCATTTGATCGTATGCACGATCTGAATATACATTGCCGCGAATTACATCGCATGAAACAATTGTATGAAATTTGTATCTTATCAGTACATGCACTTACCTACTGTAGGATTAAATATGATGGTAATCAAATATTATGGGGCATATTCATAGTCACTTTTAAACTCCAGTTTATCTTAGACTGGGGTTTATTCAATGTTATTTAGATAGGATAAACCCAGGTCTAAGATAAACTGGAGTTTAAAAGTGACTATGAATATGCCCCTATATATTTTAAGTTCGCGTTAATGTACAGCGTTCAATAAATAAATAAAAATCAAAAATGATAACGATTCCATTTTCAAAGACCATTTTGGACAATTTTAAACGTATATTTTATTTATGTCGTTTTCGATTGGATTTTCGGTAAATTGTACTCCTTTTCAATTCCAATCGAATATGAAAACACTGACTTTCCTAAATTTACACACACACTACCAAAGCTGCCATTTAACAAAATGGCTTCTTCAAGTATTTATCACTTTTGACAAGTAATCCAACGAAAAACTTTATATGTATGTTGTGTTCCTCATCTACTCCAAAATGAAATTGGGGACAGAAGAACACTCCGAAAACATTACTCGGAACAGCCAATCGAAGGCTTTTGGAGTAGTAGGAGTGAAAAAGGAGTGTAAAAGGAGTACTCCGTACATCCAAACGAAAACGACATTAGATTCAGCCCTTGTGTGAGTTGCACCCGAAAAATATTTCAACTTCAAATTTTTTGTTCGCCCGGAATTTGAAAAGCTATTGTGCGTTTCGCTTCAACGGTAATGTTGATTTCTATGTACATGATGCTGTTTCCATTCGCCTCCGAAAAATAAGTTTACAATTTACTTCTTAATGGCTTAAAAATTGGCTATATTAAGACAGGCGAAAGTTTCGTTGTCGATCGGAAGTATTCGCGTTAGTTTGGAAGAGCCTAAGGGGAATTTTTCGAACATTTAACATTTTTCGGGTGAAAACCAGAAAAGTGAAATGGCAATCATTCCGGGTGGAATGTTGTTTGGGCAAAACCCACAATTAGGCTGATTATGTTTGGAATCTTACATTGCAATAAGCGAATCCTCGATTCTCACCGATTTCGCACAGATAAAGCAACCAAAAGTAAATAGGTATGAAAAAAAAACAATTATAGAAAAAACTGCTCTTTCAGATCTTACACTTATTGTTTTATTTATCGACACACTATTGCAAGGAGAGTTCATTATTAAAATATCTGACAGTCTTTTTCTTAAAAATAAAAAGATGAATTTTAATATTAATGTAGCGCGTCTACATAGATTATATCATTTGCACCTGGTTTTTTTGCTAAGGCAACATCATTGCATTTACATAGAGATGTAACTTTTTGTTTTGTATAACTCCATATTTGATGTCGAAGAACTCGCTCTGCTTCCCAAGAGAAAAAAATAGCACTAGATCTCATAAGGAATATCATCTCACCGGATGAGTCTGTGGTGCCTAGAATCCAAGCTGGTTCCAGACCCCGATCGTAACCCAGCGATTTGTGCTCCTCTCTGAGTCGTTAGTGGTTTTTCGTTTGGTCTTCATTTCAGTAATTGGTTGATGCTGCCAAACCAATCAGCACTGAACAATTTCTTTTGTGTTTTGTAGCTGTCTTATACCTGGCATGAAGTTTCTGTCCAACCCAAACGGGTATTCCTGTACAAAAAAACTAATGGCGATTAAAAATGTTAAAAAAATACATTTATTTAATTGAATACCAATCAAAGCAGCGTATATGAGGGTACAACTAGATGTTATAACTGCTTAGGGTAATCGATATTTTAAATGGGAGTTCTTGAGGGTCATGACGGTCGGCTTACTTGAAATCTGGAGGTGGACACCATAGTGAATCTGGATCTGGTAGTTAAATCTTCTAACCATAAAGTTATCATATTTTTTTATGAATTCAGGATGATCTTTAAGTAAGATTTCAATATTTCAAGGAATTTTGTCCAGCAACGCCAGCCAATTGTTGGAGGCAGCAATTGTTTAAGCCAGAAATTTGTTGTTTCAATTTTTGCGTCTGCAAATTAAAATTTTAAAGTTTCGGTATTTTTAATTGTTTTCGTAAAAATAAACCAGGTTTATCCTCCTTTGACGGTCGGAAATTTCTATTTTTAAAAATTCGTTCGAGTTATTTAACAAATTGTAGGAAAAAAGTCTTATCGAAGTTAAAATTAATACCCAGAACCTGAAGAAACTCTAATGGCGAATTCCTTACGACAAAGAAATCGAATTTTTTGTAAACAGAATCGAATTTTTTCTAAACGAAATCGATTATTTTCTGTCAAAACAAATCTTGCGTTCTTAGCAAGATTTCACACTGATTTGCACACACACTATGAAGACTTGACATTTCTAATACGTCAAATTTGTGGAAGACGAGTTGTTTATTTTTTGGTTGCAACGAATTCTACATAATTTAACAAAAATATTCAACAATATATTGAGTCAATACAGCTATAAAAATAATTTATTGTGCGTTGTTCATTATCAAACCCAAATTTGACAAAAAAAATAATAGCTTCCGCGAGTGAAAGACGTGTTAAGAACTTTCAGTGCAAGTGAAAACTTTTCAATAACAATTTTCTTTAAAAATATATGTGCAAATAGAAGTTCAAACAAATAAAATGCACCAGCAAATTGGCACCGTATAAGCTGGCTAATATCTTTTATTTATTAATTTAATTCTATTGGTAAAACATTTTCCTCATAACAAAACCAAACAACCTTAATAGTTTTGTGAATAATTTCTTGACGTTTTGCGTCAATTGCAGCTATAAAGTAACTCAAACACAATCACACCAAAAAATATCGATTCTTTTACGAAATACGAATTCCTTTCAATTGACAGAAAAAATTCGATTCTGTTTAGAAAAAGTTCGATTTCTTTTTTGAAAGGAATTCGCCATAACCATAAGTACAGGTGAGTATTGGAGGAAAGTAAACTCCACGCCGAAAGAAGATTGTCGATTCAATGCCGGCTCCCGATGACAAAAAACTACAGTCATCGTTGAAAAAAACTATTGGTAAATATCATCCCCGGCATCGAGGAAGTTAACATCATCAAACACGAGGGCTCAATCATCCATTTCAACAATCCCAAAGCCCAGGCATCATTGCCCATAAACACTTTCGCCATTACCGGCCACGGCGATAGTAAATCGATTTCTGAAATGCTGCCTGGCATCCCCACCCAATTGAGTCCCCAGGACATCACACAGTTGAAGAAGATCGGCAGTGACTTCGCCGCGAATAAGGGTGCTGCCGATTGATCTATCGCTGGTGGTATCTCGGCCGCCGTGCCGATGATGATGGAACCAATTTGGTGCAAAACTTCTAATAAGTCGCCATTGGTACAGCCTTTCCTGCAGCTGTTACATCTCCAGCTGTTGCTGTTATATTTGTAGGTTGGTGTTGACATTTTTTTAAAGCTCATTCTTGTGATCTTTATGAGCCTAAGAACATATCTAAATAATGTACTTATATTGATTTCAGATGACGTTGACCATTTTTATGAACCTCTGTTCCCTGCAGATAATCCTAATCGCTCAAAAACAAATGGTAACACTAGTTCACCATTTATTCCTTAAAGATATAACAGTGATGATTATGACTCTTTTGAAACCGATGGTGATATATATCAAATCAATCACGAAGGTTTGTCTTTTTTATTCAAAGTATACATTTTTGTATTAATTTTCTTCTCCTTTTAGCATTGACTTACTACATATGGACTACCAGAAGCCAACTTCACGAGTTGCCGCTGCTGTTTATCCACAAGAACCAGCCACCACCTCCTCTAGCTCGCAACCGCTTGATATTCCAATTGGAAATGTAGAAGTAGAACTAGCTGCACAGTTTGCTACATATAGTTAAATAGTTAAATAAAATGGAATTTATCTACATAAGTTGAATTAATAATAATTTGACCAATTATTTGAACTATGATTGTAAAGTTAAATCGGGCTTTTTTGGTCACTTCCTTTTATATGCAAATAAAACTTTATTACATACTTTTCCCTACGTTTCGTCGTAATTTCTCGACTTCATCAGGGGTAGTTTATTAAATCTGTATATAGAAACTTACGATTAACAATTTACACTTTTGAATTTTTTATAAATTAAACTTACATGAAAAAAAAAAACTTTTGTTACATTTAATAATAATTATTGAACGATGACAATTCTTAATTTTTGAATTTTCTAAAATAAAAATGAATTATTTAAAATTTTTTGAAAATAAATAAACAAAATTAAATAAGAAAACCTACAGCACAGCACTTTAGAAAAACTAAATGAAAGTAAAGCAATTTAAATCGAATTAAAAATTACACCGCTCTTAATGCAAGAGAATAACTAGCTATTGTGTTGTCTCTATCTTCCTGTGTATTCATTGTTTTGTCCACAGATTAGCCACATGAAGATGAGAATCCCCGGCAGCCATTTTAATTTGCCTACAAGCTTGAACTGGCAGTTATCAGATAAAAAATGAGAATGTGTGTATACAAATCTCACACATAGACAGTAGGGATCTTCACACACCTGGTTAACTTGTTGTTGCAATTCACATCTATTCATCGACGCGGGAAAAAATTACAAATACAACAATGTAAACAAATGGGTTTTGGAGGGTGAAACGTACGAAACATTCTCATCTTCATATGACTAATCTGTGGTTTTGTCTATATTTTGTTGTATACGTAGACTTTCAAGTGTGTACCTATTATTTGTTCTCTTTTCCTTGTCCATTATTACTGTGTTATCAAAGTCTGCGGAGTGTCCAGTTTCTAGTATGTGTTGTGATAACCCAGTGGATTCTCTTTTGTTCCGAATATCCGCTTTGTGTTCGATTAGTCTCGTCTCCAGTGATCTCTTAGTTGTCCCAATGTAGATCAGATTGCACGTCTCCCCTTCCTTACCGATGCACCAAATTTTATAAATGATGTCATGTTGTTGTTCTTTTTCTATTTTGGTTTTTGTGTTGGTGAATAGTTGTCGTATTGTTGAGTTTGATTTGTGAGCGAATGTCACATTCTCTTTATTTATTATTTTATTTAAGTTTCTCTTATCAGTAAGATTTGGAATATATGCAATACCATAGTACCTCATAGTGTTACCAACTTCTGGATTTTGTTGAGAATTTTTGTTTTCGTTAGTTTTATTGATATTCTTGTTTATTAAATTATTTATTAAGTAATGTGGAAAATTGTTCATGTGTAAAATTGTTTTAATTGTTTTTATGTTTTCTTCTTTGAATTCTGTATCGCTTATATTTATTATTTTGTTGATAAAATTGTTTGCAGTGTAAATTTTTTGTTGTAAGGGTTGAGTAGAGAGGAAATTAATCATTTTGCCAGATGCTGTAATTTAAGAATACCAGTTAAATTTAATTTTGTTTCTTGTTCTGTAAATTCTGATGTCTAGGTAGGGTAAGCTTTGGTTATGTTCTATTTCAACTGTGAATTTAAGTTTTGTGTGGTAATGGTTCAGGTAATTCAAGATCTCGTCCTTATCTTTTTCTTTTATGATAGCAAACACGTCGTCTACGTACTTGGTTATGAATTTGATGTTAATTTGTTTTTCATTTTTAAGTTCTTCTATTCTTTTTTCTATTAAATCGTCCAAAATGATGTCAGCTATTGTGGGGGAGATTGGATTTCCCATGGGCATACCAAAAGTCTGGTTGTATATTTTATCTTGGAATTTAAAGTAGTTGTTCTCTTTCAGACAAAATTTTAGAATTCTTAAAAACTGTGTTTTTGGTATTTTTGTTAAGTTTTTTATTGTGTCCCACTTCTTCATTATTATTTTTATAGCGAGGTAAGTCGGAATGTTTGTGAAGAGTGAAACAGCGTCAAAAGAAACCAGAAAATCATCTTCCTCTAAAACAATGCCTTCTAATTGATTTTTTAGTTGAAATGAGTTCTTAATGTTAAGATTTTCGTTTACTATGTTTTTCAAAATTTGTCCTATGTGTTTTGATAGTTGATAGCATGCAACGTTTGTCGAAGAGGAAATAGGTCTCAGTTGTAGATCTGGCTTGTGTATTTTTGGCAAGCCATATAATCTCGGTGCTGTTGATGATGAAGAGTACATTCTATGCTTTTGCCATTGGTCGATGTAATTATTTTTAAAAAGTTCATTTACTAAGCTGTAATTGGTTTTTTGAAGTTTCGGTGTTGGATCGGCTCTAACTGTTTTGTAAATATTTTTATCTTCGAGTAGTATTGACATTTTGTTTAAGTAATCAGATTTGTACATAATAACAGTTTTATTGCCCTTATCTGCCTTGGGGACAACAATTTCGTTTTTGTACTGTCTGTGGAATTTTTGAGTATCTTTATGTATTTTAAGTATGAATTTTTCTATTGTTGTATTTTTTATTCTTCTATTGTGTTGTAAAATGCGGTTGGTAACTCTAGATCTGGTTATTTCCTTTTCCCTCTCATCTTCAAAAGCACAGATTAGCCATATGAAGATGAGAATGTTTCGTTCGTTTCACCCTCCAAAACCCATTTGTTTACATTGTTGTATTTGTAATTTTTCCCGCGTTGATGAATAGATGTGAATTGCAACAACAATTTAACCAGGTGTGTGAAGATCCCTACTGTCTATGTGTGAGGTTTTTATACACACATTTTCATTTTTTATCTGATTTCTGACAGCCGAAGCTTGTAGGTAAATTAAAATGGCTGTCGGGGATTCTCATCTTCATGTGACTAATCTGTGTTCAAAAGTTCTAATGCTTTGCTCGATGTCAGCAATTACATATTAGAGGTGTGTCAATCGTTCATTTTAAAAGATTCAATCGTTCATTTGTCGTTCAGTTCAATGATTCGTTCTTTTCAATCGTTCATTTTTTCAATCATTTTGGTTTCAGTTTCATTTTTGTTGCCAATAAAATGGGAACTTCTTTTCAAACGTTCATTCCTTTTTTTGGTTGCGATTCAAAGATAAATGTAGATAAAAAACCTACCTTACAAATTCAAAAAAATAATACCTTTATTGATAACGCACTTTTTAAAGCACAAAGATCGCATCGTTCACATTGGCAATCAGATTGATTCGGTCTTTGTGATTGTGACCCGTGCCGTATACCAATGTATCCAAATTTCAATCGTTCACATGAACGATATACGTTTCGTTCTTTCAAGTCATTCTCAATCAAATGATAGGTACAACGTACAAAACAGATACTGAACACTGCCCGAACCATATGAGAAAGAAACACAAGAAACTACAAACACAAATAAACCGATTTAAACTGAGAACAAATAATTATATGTATCTGTGGTGGTTTTTTATTTCATTCTTTAGATAAGTTCCTTTACCTTTTGATGCGCTTCTATTTTTTGGTGTGTGTATTTCTTTTTTTGCGTGAATTGATTGAGAACGATTGTAATGAACGAAACATACTTCGCGTCACCTCGTTTATTTGAAAACTGAAATGATTGATACTGGGATTGATTGTTTCGGTTTACTGTGATTGCAATCAATCGTTCTTTTTGGTGAACGGGTCACAAAGACCGAATCAATCACGATTGACACAGCTCTATTACATATATCGGTGAGAAATTCTCGCGTGTCACAGGGATTGTAAACTTTTCTCCTAAAGAGAGTAACCATTTAATCTCTTTCGGAAAAGAGATGTTAGTTTTGTTTACAAACCATGTGTCATTGAAAACTACTCCTAACTTGTCTCGCTGTGTGTTTTTAATTTCTGTATTTTCGATGAATGTGTTTGTCTGATACCTTGACTGATTTGGTCATACCTATATTTTTGTTTTGATGTAAAATTATTATATTCTATAGCATTAAGAACTGTCTTTATTTCAATATCGATGTGAAAGAGATTTTTCTTGACTGAGTTTATGTTGGTGTTAGTTTGCTTTATTTCTAAGTTAAATATTTGTTTATGGAATTTGTATTCTATTTTTTGCAGTTTTTGGTTTATGGAAGTTGTTGTGAAATTATTTTTGATATTTGAAGTAGTATTAGTGATATGTTTTGGTAAAATTCCGTATTCTCTACAAGAGAGTAGGAATTTAAGTCTCTCTTTCTGTTTCATTAGTCTTTCTGTTTGCTTACTGTAGTATTTTAATGTTATGCATGTTTCTATGTCGTATTTAATTTTAATGTGGTTGAAGAATTGTTTCATTGTATTCTACATAAGTATTTGTATTTGTTTTGCTTTCAAATGAATCAATTTAAGTTCTCGTTTTTTCGAGCTGACTTTTCTTTGGCCAGATTTGACATGATTCGGCATAGCTTCAATATTTTTCGCCTGATAACTAGCTCTCAAACTAGCAATATTTTTCATATACCAGACGTTTCAAGATTTTTTTTGGATAAAAATAATGTTGAAACGTCTCCTATATGACTTTTTATCCGAAATTTTTGTTAAAATTAAAAATGGTTTTCAGAATAATTTAGATAATTACAAGAAATTTCTACCAATTTTAAGAAATTTCTTGAAATTGTTACATACACCAGGTTGTCATTTCAAAACTAATTGCTTGATTTTGATGATTGAAATGGTTCTAAGTCATTTTTTTTGTCAAGAAAAAATCTTGAAACGTCTTTTATATGACAATTTTTTCAAGTATTTGTTTGAATTAAGAACGGTTTCCAGAATCATTTAGGTAACTACTATTGTGACTCAGAACCCTTTCAATCATCAAAATCAAGCAATTAGTTTTGAAATGACAGCCTGGTGTATGTTTTTTTTTTTTTTTTTTTTAATTTAGCGCGCACTAAAGGGGTTGTGACTACCCTTAATATGATACACACAGCATGAGCGATTAGGTAGATTGGAGGGGATTGAAAAGGAGATACCGATGCACATTGGTTTTAAATGTCTGAAGATCACAATGGGAGGGGAAAATCGGGCTGGATAGAGCATTCCACACCCGTGTAGTGCGACTAAGGAAAGAATCTCTGTACTTAACAGTACGTCCGAAGTTGGGCTCAAGGGTAAACTGATGGGCATTCCTAGAAGCGCGAGTATTACGGTTGAATTGTTTAAGGGGAGGAATGCAACTGGCTATTTCCCTAGAACACTGTTTATAGAAATAGCGGTAAAATAATGATAGACATGAAACATTGCGACGGTGCTCAAGAGATGTAAATGTTTCCGTTATAGTTCTTTCACCTATCATATTCAGAGCTCTCTTTTGTATTCTATCCAATAGGCTCAAGTGAGTTTTTGGTGCACCTGCCCAAATATGGGAGTTGTACTCAAGTTTTGGACGAATAAAGGCTTTGTAGATCATTGAATTGGTAGATAAACCAAGCCATCATTTCAAAACTACTTGCTTAATTGGGATGATTGAAGCGGTTTTGAGTCAAAATAATAGTTACCTAAATGATCCTGAAAACCGTTCTTAATTTAAACAAATATTTCAAAAAAATTTCATATAAAAGACGTTTCAAGATTTTTTTTTGACAAAAACAAACAAATATTTCGAAAATTGTTCATAGACCAGACGTTTCAAGATTTTTTTGGATAAAAATAATGTCCATGAGAACTTAAGATAGAGACCAGGCGGAAAGGAAAACGTAAGCATAACCCAAACTAATTAAATATGGAACATAATTTGCCAACATTTAAAAAAGATTTTTAATGGATTATCTTGGAAATAGATTTATTAAATATTATATAGAATTTAATTGTTTGTAATAAATCTTTAAATGGCAAAATATTTGTCAATTAAAAAAAAAATCAAAAGGATTACATATAAATACAAGTTCAAGCAAAGCATGTAATGTATTCATACTCATTGCTTTTATAAATATAACATTAAGTTATCATTTGTTTTTTTTTTCAATCGATCTTTTCAGGAAACACGACCAGCATGAACTTTGCACTGTTTCTTAGTTGGTCCTACTTGCCCACACTTTTACATAACTGGCAATATTGTTGTGAGAGGTGAAAATCTTCATGCGAGCCTTGCAAATACAGATGACAAATATGATGTCATCGATGGTAGGTTTTTGAAGGAGGATCTGAAAAAAGAAATAAAAATCAAAATCCAGAGAGAAAGTACTTTTATAAAAATGCTCACCTTAGTTACTCCATTGGGAACTAGCTCAAAAACCTTTCGCTGTTCCTCTCAGGGTACCTGAGATTGACATGGCAAAATCCTAAAGTTCGGCCCACCAAAATTAGAGCGGTTTTGCAAGAACTTTATTAATGGAAAAATTAAGTTCCAAACCGGCAAAAAAATAAGAATAGCTCCAGGAACATTCTTGCTCTTGATATGCGCCAAAATTGATTCAATTAACTCAAAACTACACTCCGAGGTTTTCACAACGTTCATTGGCCACACGCTCAGCAACGGAAATAGGCGATATATTTGGTTCATGAAACGAGATCCCGATAGAGAGCAGGATCTCGCGTTGTTGTTGTAATGCATGTATGTAATGCATGGACGCAACTTTAAGCTATGCGTTACAAGCGCTGGGTTCAGTTCTATCGGAAAATACAGATACTACTGTTTGACATTTGTATCGAGGATTTTTTTGAGGGATTTTTTTTCCATCTGATTTCATTTTTCATTGGGTACGTTCAGCAGACACAAGGGACTACATATGTAGTCAAGTGATTTCATTGAACCCAAATTTTACAAAGGAAACTAGTTATTTTTTGAGATGTCCTTGATGCCAAAATTGAAACTTTTTTTCCAACCTTTACCTTCCGTTGATAGTGCAGATAGTATTTATAATAATATTTTTATCTGAAAAACACCTCACACAAATGCATTACGAATTGTATATTATAATTTCTTCAATACATGCATTCTGTGTTTCCGACATCCTTCACGTAGGAGTTTAAGTTTAGATAAATCGTTGATATCTTTGCGCTGAACGTGACTGAGGTTTTTCACTTCTTGTCTAGGAGCAAATAAAATTTTCTTTCACTTAAATCGATAACCATTACCGCTGTTTGTTGATTTCATTGGTTGCTATTGTTAATTAATTTCGCAATGATTCAACTTTGTTTTCATACTTTTTTTTAATTAATAACAACAAATTACTCAAAAAACATCATCCAGAA
The DNA here is from genome assembly GCA_932273885.2 of Leucozona laternaria. Taxonomy (NCBI): domain Eukaryota; kingdom Metazoa; phylum Arthropoda; class Insecta; order Diptera; family Syrphidae; genus Leucozona; species Leucozona laternaria. Next base: position 133,016,340 of record OW026366.1, on the reverse strand, counting down.
GAATTCTGAAACTAAATAAAAACAAACAATAAATGTCAAACCAGTGCTAAGGGTTAGTTAAAAAAAAAATCCCATAGCCAAATCCGAAAATTTCCTTTTTTTTACAAACAACTTCTCGCTTAATTTTCAAAACTGTTAATTTGTACAAATTTAAGTTATGTCGAAGTTCATAAAATAAAATAAAATTAGTAGAAATCGGCAGATTTGAAAAGTAAATGAGGAGAGGTAGTATTTTGCTTTACACTTTTTGCTAAGAATATTGAATATAATAGTCGTGTTTTTTTGCAAGTCCATATGGATTTGTCGAAAAAAACGACATCGGGACTTAGGAACTTCTTACTTACAGTACGTAAGTCCCGATAATTATCTGGACTTAGCTAAGTCCATATAGATTTAAGTTGTTGTTGTATTTACGTGTAAAACAATTAGTTCCGATGTTGTTTTTTCGACAAATCCATATGGACTTGCAAAACAAACACGCCTAGTAGTTTTAACAACACAGTTTAAGCGCGTTTTTATAGGGAATCCTAATCCTCTACAATTTCGGTAAAGATAGATTTTACTGATAAATTAAAAGTAAAGGGTTAACTACATTCAAAACTTTTTGCAAAATGTACAAAAGTGAAAAAACACATTTGGTGAACACAACCAAGAGTGAACACAACCGACAATCAGATGTTCGAGATTGAGCGAAAATATTAGTTCCAGATTTGACAACACGAACGTTCACGGTGACAAGATGGCGATTTGAGTTTTACCGACAAAAACACAAGAGTTCGAGATCAATGGATTTTGAGCGTCACGTCCAGACTAGACTCGTTTTTAGAGAAAAAAAGTAAATGCAATTTGGATTAATAATTTGGTATATTTTATCTTCTGGTTAAATAAAGTTTTGGTAAACTACGGTTTTGTACTGACTTTATTATTAAAATAAAAGGTAGTGGCTAATTTAGTTCGCTACAACTGGTGACCCCGACGTGATCCAGAAGAAATTTTTCCTCCAAGGCACGTACACACCCTTTCTTTGCTTTTAAGTTTTTCATGCGATACAGTCTCCGCAGTTTAAAAGGACGCAGACTCGAATTTTCAACTCCGGAATCGTCGCCCATCCAAGACGAGAATCTCCTCATTCGACGAGAAAGTAATTGCACGAGAATGTCCAATTCCGGAGACAATTCTCACATGGAACTCATTAACAAGCTCCGTGATGAACTTCGGGCAGCAAACGATGCCATAGAGCAACTCAAGAAGGCGAACGTTGTCCAAACTGGTTTTACTACTCCGAAAGGAACAATGACTCCCGAAAATTTAACATACCAAGCGCAAAACAACGGGCCATTTACATTTCCGAGTCGTGTAGGACAAACACAATCTCTGGTGCAACGCGTTTCTCTGCCAAAATTCAATCCACAGTACCCACAACTCTGGCTGACTCAAGTGGAAATGGCATTTCAAATTGCTGGCGTAAACAACGACGACGAACGCTATGCCAATTTGCTGGTTAGCCTTGAGGGCGATGCCTTAAGAGCAGTTGGTAATTTAGCAATTAATCCACCCGACACAAGCAAATTCACCGCACTCAAAGAACGCGTGGTGAATCACTTCGCTCCCACACCAGAATCACAATTACGACGGATGTTACAAGGCGAAGATATGACCGGAAAAAAACCATTATCCATTCTCGCACATATGAGGCATCTCTCTGATGGCCGCTGCGATCCGTCAATCATGCGCACACTCTTCTTCGATAGACTGCCTGAAAGCATCTGCACAGTGCTTCTTGCAATGGGGCAGGAAGACCTAGATAAGCTCGCTGAAGTTGGGGACAAAATATTCGACATGTCCACCGCAAACCACTTGTGCCCTATTTCTACGCCACTCGCTTCACCGGAAGCAATCCTAGCTATTTCGAAAGTAGACACAATAACTTTGGACGATCTCAAGAAGTCAATTGAATGCTTGCGTAAAGAAATTCAGAACTTAAAGGCAAACCAACCAAACAACAGATCTTCGTCACGCAACAGGTCGCAGAGCAGGAACCGTGCCACGAGAAACCAAGAAACCGATTTATGCTACTTCCACCAACGGTTCGGCAGTGAAGCACGAAAGTGTAAAGCTGGCTGCCGTAACTGGACGGAAAACTAAAGTTGCCGTCGGGTGTACAGGCGGTCACTCACGGCAACAGCGACTATCACCATCACTGACAAAACCAACGGAATGTCCTTCTTAATCGACACCGGAGTTTCCAACGCTGAGAACCATTGACGAAACCAACCGTTTTGCCGCCATCTTAAAAGATTTCATCGACATCACGCACGACAAACAGGCCTGCATTCATGATTCCTTCGTCCAGCATCACATCATCACCAAAGGACATCCAGTTGCGGAAAGAGTGCGTCGCCTTGCCGGCGAGAAGCTCAAAGCAGCCAAAGACGAGTTCAAAAACATGATGTTACAAGGAATCTGCAAACCATCTAAGAGTGAGTGGGCATCTCCGCTTCAAATGGTACAGAAGAAATCTGGAAGCTGGAGGCCGTGCGGTGACTACCGTCACCTAAATCACATAACTGTGCCAGACCGTTATCCAATTCCACACCTCAGGGATTTCAGCCATCAGCTTAACGGATGCACCATTTTTACAACCCTCGACCTTTAAAGGGAATATCATCAGATACCACTCGCTCCAGAAGATCGACCAAAGACCGCCGTCATAACTCCTTTTGGCCTCTTTGAATTCAACGCGATGACCTTCGGCTTATGTAATGCCGCACAATCGATGCAACGTTTCATGGATTCAATACTCAGAGGACTTGAATTCTGTTTCTGCTACATTGATGACATCCTCGTTGCGTCACCCAATGAAGAAACACATCGACAACATTTGCTTATCGTGTTTGAAAAACTACAACAATTCGGCCTAGTTATCAACGTGTCCAAGTGTTTCTTTGGACACCCTGAGGTAAGATACTTAGGATACGCTGTTGATAAATCAGGTATAAAACCTCCAGCCGACCGTGTCGAAGCGTTAAGTAACTACCCTAAACCAACGACGATAGATCAGTTACGAAAATTCTTAGGCTCCTGGAACTTTTATCGAAGCTGTATACTTGGTGCCTCAAAAGCTCAAGCTCCCCTCATCGATCTAACTATCGGAGCTAAAAAAAATGACAAAAAGCCATTCCAGTGGAATCCCGAAGCAGACAGAGCATTCGATGAATGCAAAGCCAAGTTGAGGGACGCAGTTCAACTAGCACATCCACGTTCAGATGTTCCTCTGGTCCTGCGATGTGATGCCTCAGATATTGTAACCGGAGCCGCGCTCGATCAACGTGTTGACAGTCAACTTCAACCTCTTGGTTTCTTCTCAAGAAAACTAAATCCGAGAGAAGCCAAGTTCAAAATCTATGACCGAGAGCTACTAGCTATCTACAGGGCAGTAAAACATTTTCACCACCTCATCGAAGGCCGAGAACTCATCATCCTCACCGACCACAAGCCGTTGATATATGCTTTCGACCAGAAGTCTGACCACGCATGTGACCGTATTGCACGACAACTCGAAGAAATTGGCCGCTTCTCAACGAGGATTGAATATGTGCCGGGCAAGGAAAATATTGTAGCTGATGCATATTCCCGCTTAAACACAATCGACATGCCCGTCACAATCAACACGACTGACTTGGCAGAGATGCAGAAAGACGACGAAGTGAAGCTTCTTCTTGAAACTCCAGGTAAGAATTCACTTCAACTACGACGACTACGAATCGATGATACGGACATAACTGTGTATTGCGACGTTGGAGGCAACGACATTCGTCCATACGTGCCAATAACACTTCGCAGAAAAATATTCGACAACGTACACAAATTGTCATACCCCAGTGGAAGAGCAACCAAAAAACAAATCAGTGCAAAGTTTGTATGGCCAAATATGTGCAAAGATATACTTACGTGGGCTAAATCTTGTTTACAATGTCAACGTAGCAAGATAAGTCGCCATGTCAAGCAGGAAGTTTCAACACTTGTAAAGGACTATCGATATCTATTAACAATGATAGATCGCTTCACAAGGTGCCCTGAAGCAGTACCACTCAAGGACATCACAGCAGAAACCATCGGCAACACCTTTTTCAACAATTGGGTCTGTAGATTCGGTGCCCCTAAAACAATTACGACCGACAGAGGAACACAATTTGAATCTGTATTATTCGAAGCACTCGCCAAGTTCATCGGAAGCACACGCATCAGGACAACTGCTTATCATCCAGCTTCAAACGGAATGATGGAGCGCTGGCACAGATCACTAAAATCATCTGTTAAATGTCAGGAAACAAACAATTGGGTGAATGTTGTTTCAACAGTTTTATCAGGTCTACGCACAAGCTACAAGGAAGACATAAAATCAACTGCCGCAGAATTAGTCTACGGAACAACTCTGAGATTGCCAGGCGAGTTCTTCATACACGAAGAAGTTTCATTGGAGCCCGAGATCTTTGTGGAAAAATTTCGAGAGCACATGCGACAGGTCAAGTCAACACCATCAGCTCATCACTGCCAAACGAAACCATTCGCACATATAACACTCTATAGCAGTTCTCATGTTTTCGTAAGAGTTGATGCCGTCCAGAAGCCATGTGAAGAACCGTATGAGGGTCCATACCCAGTTCTGAAACGTATTTGAGACTACGTATTCGAAGTGGACATCGATGGAACACCGACAACATTGTCCACAGAACGCCTGAAGCCAGCATTCTTCGAAGTTTTCTCTTCGCCTAGCGAATTGGACTCACACGGATATAGCACAGCTCCACCACCACAACAACAAGAACCGAGAACACCACCGAGTGAAGTAAGAACATATCCTGCAAGAAAAAAAATAAAGCAAATAAGATTTGCAAATTAAAAAATGAAGAGAAACAAAAAACAAAAACAACTTTCATCGCTGTCACTTGGGGAGGAGTGCTTTGGTGAACACAACCAAGAGTGAACACAACCGACAATCAGATGTTCGAGATTGAGCGAAAATATTAGTTCCAGATTCGACAACACGAACGTTCACGGCGACAAGATGGCGATTTGAGTTTTAACGACAAAAAACACAAGAGTTCGAGATCAAAGGATTTTGAGCGTCACGTCCAGACTAGACTCGTTTTGAGAGAAAAAAAGTAAATGCAAGTTGGATTAATAATTTGGTATATTTTATCTTCTTGTTAAATAAAGTTTTGGTAAACTACGGTTTTGTACTGACTTTATTATTAAAATAAAAGGTAGTGGCTAATTAAGTTCGCTACACACACACATACTCTAGCGACATCTCTTTGCGAGAAAGATTACCATAATTGTGTTTCACTTAAAAGTATCTGTCATTTCTTTGAAAAAAAGAAAACAATATGACCATCTCTGGTCTTGGTCCACCAATTTAAAAAAAATTGCTTAATAAATCAAATTTCCAGCGAGTAACATCCAATTCGTAACATCGCAACACTGGCTTCACATAAAACATCAACCAACCGATACCCCAGAATCTCTCGAAGAAGAAAATGAACGAGCCGCCGAAGAACTGCAACAAAAAAATCAGCGCTCTCAATTAGCTGACCATCAACTTTGGAAACGATAAAGTTCGATACCAAGACAAACTGGTGCGCGGAATCCATGTAAAAATGGACAGAACGGGCGGCTTCTTGGGAACAAAAATAACACGAGAATTCGCCTGGAGAAGCACGGTGGCACCAAACAAATGTGTTACATATATTTCTCTTCGATTTGTTCGTCCTCTTGCTTTTTGTTGTGATAAAACTAGTGAGTCTCTGGGAAGAGGATTGGGACTGGGAGAAGGTAAAACAATCTATTTACAAAGATTAATTTTTATATAAAATAAAAGCTTGTGAGATTACGACCGACATGCAGCGTTTTTTTTTCAATAAAATACATTTTTTTCGATATCATCTTTGCATTTAATTTTGTTTTAACAAATTTATATAAAAAATACATTCATATAAGAATATACATAAATATATTTATTTACCGAAACCAAAACAAAATCGTGATCTGTCTAGATATGGTTTGTTCCCTTAAAATTTCCCCCTCCGCAGCGACATCCATAAGTCGGTTTTAAAACTAACTGCTTATGCGTATAGGTGTTCTACTTTTGTACAAAAGTAAAAGTTAAGAGCGCTTTAACTTTTACTTTAGTAAAATTTGAGAAAAGAGATAGAATTGAGTAGTGCGTTGAAAAAAGACAAAACATTTGGTTTGCTTTTGTACAAAAGTGAGTTGAATGTAGTTAAGCCTTAGGTCAGGCGCGCACATACAACTTAACAGTTTGGTTTCGATTTTGAGCACTCAGGATTATATGAGAGTCCGCCGGTTTATGTGCGCGGACTCTCATATAATCCCACAGTGCTCAAAATCGCAACCAAACTGTTTAGTTGCATGTGCACGCCTGGCCTTAAGGTTCGTTCCTTTACTCCAAATTTTTGTGCATTTTAGTACAATTTTATTGTTTTTTTGTGAACTTTGACAGAACTTTGGACTGAAATACACAAAAATCAGAATTTTAAAATAAAGGAATACACCTATGAATAAGTTATAATTAAAAAAATACAAACGTTTTCAAGAAAAATAAGATATCTAAAAAGTTGCTCGGAAGTTGCCTAGTGGGCGAGTCGTATTTATTAGATGTTTGACTAGTTAGACAGTTTATAATTATTTCGAAATAGTCGGAAAATACTTTATTTGATATATATAAAAAATATTGCAATATTGCAGGTTTTGACAATAGATTCCGTTGTCTTAAGGTAGCTTAATAAAAGTAAGAAAAATTCAGACATTAAAATTGTTTTTTATAACTTGGACGGATTTTTTTCAGTGCTCCCCCAACACTACGCCGATTTGTGACTTCCTATGACAATAGATGGTCTTACCTTCTATGAATGAAATTTCATTCTTAGGCGAAGTATGCAACAGATGGCGCTAAAAATAGTATTTATTACTGTCGGTAGGCCCGAATTTGTCACTGATTTCGCTTTGAGAACTGGAACCATCATCTCCGCAGGTTTTGTATGGAATTGACAACCAACTAGCAGTCCATATATAATAAGTCAAGGGTATGGTGTAAAGAAAAAAGAAAACCAATAAATGAAAAATAAATAAACGTAAGGAAAAGGAGATAGGTAAACAATACAGTTGGCACTATGATCCGTATTGTTTTATTTTCATAAGATAATCTATATGGATCATCGGCGATAGTAAAATACGGCTAATTGTGAATGCTTCATGTCTAAACGAAAATATTTTTTTTCATTGCTGTTTCAATTTGTGATTTTATTTATAATACATTAATATATTCCATTGTTTTTATAGGTTTTTACAATGTCTTCAATTTATATAAGAATTCTTATGCAAACAAATCGGAGAAATGCTCAGAGGTTTGATAATTATTTGTGCCTTATATAGATGTATTTTTGTATTGTATTAATATACATTTTTGTTTTGTAGGAGAAATATGAGAATTATCAGGCGAAATTCGAGAGACAACGAAAATCCTTTCGAAATGATCACGGAGGAGCATTTCATACAATTGTATCGCTTTCCGAAACATTTATCATTGTATATAAACTCTATAGTACTCTCATGGAATAGATATTTTTACTTGGGCCTCGGTTGTGCTGGTGGCGTTGTAGTCAAGTAAAATTGACGTTGCAGACTGAGAGGATTCTATATATGTTATAAATAAAATACTGTGAGCACAGTTAAGAGAGCAAACGGGAAAGGGAAGGTTGTATTATTTTCAATTCGTATATTAATAAAGGGAGTAAGGGAGATAAAATTGAATCAGCTGTTCGCGTCATGGCAACGACAACAATTAGGAGCAGCAAATTAAATTTTGTTGTCATTTTTTTGACGTTTCTTTTTGAAGAATAGATTTTTTGCTTCCTATGAGCTATAGACTTATATTTATATGTTTATATATTATGCTTTTTATTTTTCAGCACGATTTGAATTTATTTTTAGATTTTCAGTTTTGTTGATTTTCAAAGCAACGTTGTTAAATTTCACTATAGCTTAGTGGAATACAACGTTGCTACATTTTGAATTATGGTGCATAGATAGGTATACCCAATTTTCAAGTATAGTAGGCGTGTTTTTTTGCAAGTCCATATGGATTTGTCGAAAAAAACGACATCGGGACTTAGCAACTTCTTACTTACAGTACGTAAGTCCCGATAATTATCTGGACTTAGCTAAGTCCATATGGATTTAAGTTGTTGTTGTATTTACGTGTAAAACAATTAGTTCCGATGTTGTTTTTTTCGACAAGTCCATATGGACTTGCAAAAAAAACACGCCTAGTATGTACATAGGTATAGCTACATATATATTTAATAGATTTTTGGTAGGCTTTTTTCACAGTAGGTAATTTATTATGTTTGTTATTCGAAAAGAAGATATGTAGTTGGAATTTTGAATAGCAAAAATAATAATAATTATATAGGTATTCGGTAGCGAGGTATAATTTGTTTTTTAACGTTTAGGTAGGTATGAAGGTATATACCTAGGTACATATGTAAATATCAATGTAGGGATGAAGGTGGGTGGGTGTGTATGCACAGGGTGGTACCTATTGAGACATTTAATTTTTAAACATTAAAAAAAATATAGATGTACCTAACCTACATAGATATGAATGTATTCGGTAGGTAGGTATGTACGTAAATTTTAAATATTAACCAACTACACACATATAAAAAATTATTTTTCAAAGCAAATCAAATAGCTTATAGGTAGGTACCTACAACCTACCTAGCTTTCTTTTTCGAAAAAAAAATACAACTTAGGTATCTACCTATTTCTGGGTACAAAGGTACCTTTTTGTATTTGTATTTGTATTGTATTTATTTATTTATTTGACTGCTTACACATTAAGATATGATATCTTATAAACTAGTCATCATCATCATCGTCGGCTCGACAACCGGGGTCCGGTCCTGGCCTCCTTCAACAAGTCTTTCCACCCATCCCGGTCTCGAGCCGCCGCCATCCAGTTGCGCACCCCAAGGCTCCGGGCGTCCTGGTCTACGCCATCTCTCCAGCGCAAGCATGGTCTACCACGCTGTCGTCTACCATAGAATGTACCACAAAGAACTTTCCGAGCAGGTTCTGCTTCAAGGTAGATTGCGTACAATTCATGATTGTACCGTCTCCGGAATCGTCCTTCCTCAAATATGGGGCCAACAATTCTCCTTAAGACTTTTCTCTCGAACGCGGCTAAGAGGTCGGAGTGCCTTTTGCTAAGCACCCAAGTCTCGGATCCATATGTGAGTACTGGCAGGACCATGGTCCTGTACAGCAGCAGTTTTGAAGATATGGTGAGATTTCTGGATTTGAAGAGCTTTGACAGACTATAGTAGGCTCTGTTGGATTTGAGAAGCCGCCCGCGTATTTCTTCTTCTATATTGTTATCGGCTGCTACTATTGACCCAAGGTATTTAAAGGATTGCACCACTTCAAATTCGTGCTCCGCTACCTAGTGATAAGCTATTAATTTAGAACGTTTATTTAAATGGAAAAAAAATATTTAAAAAATGAAGAGGAAAAAAAGAATGAGTAAATAATATTTCAAAAATAAAAGTAAAGGTAAACATATTATATTATTTGCAATTTGTAAATTACATAATTATAATTATGATAAATTTAAATTTTATCCAAATTAAAAGAATTTAATATTATTGTACCTATGTTAGCCAGAATGTGTTTGTAAGTAGAAGTGTAGCTCTCTACGGAAATGTGTCATGCTACCCAATCCCCTAACATGCCTTGGTAGGGAGTTCCACAAGCGTATTGCATTAACAAAAAATTGACGTTCGAAAGATAAACAAGAAAAACGCGGGTAAATAAGTTGTCCCGATCTGACAGATGAGGACATACGTAGTCTGTCAAAGAGATAACAAGGTTGGTGTGTTTGAATCAAAGTTCTGAATCGCAACAGGTTGTCGAGGGAGAAGTTATATATTCTCCTTGAGAAACTTGAGATGTGGTCGAATCTTTTTACGCCATATATATAACGGGCAATGTTGTTGTAAGCAACGTTAATCTTACCCTTACTGGTGGCATCAGTTTTGCAAAAAATTTCACAGCCATAGATAAGTACAGGTACAAGAAGTGTTTTTGCGAGCATTAAACGCGTTTTTAAAGGCGTGAAGTATTGTGTGGACCTTAGCAAACGTAGTATTCCATAGAGTTTCCTACTGCCTGATTTATATGCGTATCCCAACTAAGAGTCCTGTTAAACACCATTCCGAGATTACGTGCAGTTTGCACATATTCTATAGGAAAACATTAGACTGGGAAAATACGAAAGATCTAAGGGCTTTAAAAACAACCAATTTCTTAATGACCAGGACGAAATACTCTGCAAATCAAAGTTTATGGAGTGGGCACAGTCTTCAATGAAACCAAGGGAACAGCTTTGAAGTAATTGGACATCATCAGCATACATATGAACTGAGGAAGCTGAGATTTGTTGAGGAAGCTCATTTATATGCAGGGAGCAGAGCAGAGGCCCAAGGATGGAGCCTTGAGGGACCCCTCTGATAGTAGGAAGAAAACCAGAAAATTTATTCCCGACAGAAACAGCTTGCTTTCTATCACATAGATATGATTGTAATAAGTTCACAGAAGAAGCAGAAAACTTGTGTAACATCAAGAGCTTATTGCATAAATTAGGGTGGTCTACAGTGTCGAAAGCTTTAGAAAAATCAAGAAGCACTAGAAATGAAACCATATCCTCATCAAGAGCCTGTCTGATATCTTCGATGACATTAGTTAGAGCGGTCGTACAGCTATGTTTTGGGCGGAAACCAGATTGCATGGGCGAAAGAATATTCTGCGTTCTAAGATGAACATTGATCTGCTTCTTCATTATCCTCTCAAACACCTTTGAGAAAAATGGGAGGATAGAGATAGGCATATATTCGTTACCATTTGGACTTTTGGGAATTGGTATGACTTTCGCTAACTTCCATTGGCTAGGAAAAATTCCTGTCATTAGGATTGTATTGAATGTATGTGTGATAAATGGAAGAATAACTGGAAGAATCGCCTTAGCAAATACAGGGTATATTCCGGCAATCCCAATAGCATTTGATTTAATAGATAAGAAGCTTTGAACAACATCGGCACTATCAACTCGAGAGAACTGAAAAAGTCGGTTTTGAATCCCTAATGAATCGATTTGACTAGTTCTATCAGGAGGGACTTCGGAAAGAAGAGGGAAGGGCAGTGTTACAAAATCATGATTGAGTTGATTTAAATCAATGTTATGATGGGTTTGAGTTTTCTTTCCAACACCTAGTTCCCGCAAGTTATGCCAAAGCTGTCTACCGCTCATGGACACACTTAAGCGCCTGCTGTGCATCCTAGTTTTGTCTGTCCTTATCTTGCAAACAACTTTATTACGTAGTGTACGAAAGATATTGTAGTGTTTATCTAGTTTGTATCGTTTCCAGTTCTTGTAGGCTAGATTACGTTGCCGTAAGAGCTGCTGAATTTCATCAGTGAACCAAGATCGGTGACGGTGATTAACGGTTTTGGTCAAAAGAGGGACATGCTGATTGAAGAGGTCGACGATGTTGCGGTTAATAAATTCGATTTGCATGGTGGAAGACGTTATGCCGTAGACCTGCTCCCATTCAATACGGCGGGTATGTTGCTCTAGAGCACCATAGTCAATGTGAATGAAGTCTCGATATTCATAAGATATACCAGAGCAATTTATACCAAAATCAAAACTTAAGTATATCAGATCATGCTTAGAATAAGCAGGTGCTGAGAGTTGATCATACAATAATATGTGATTTGAATCGCTTACAAAGAAAACGTCTAGAAGTGTATTTGTGTTCGAAGAAAAATGAGTTGGAATAGTAGTATTCACCGGAGACATATTAAATGTTCTCATACCATCAATAAGGGAACTATCTACTAAAATATTGCTATTTAAATCACCAACTAAGACAACTTTCTTCTAATAGGTTTGATAGTGGGGTAATGCTGATATTTCGATTAGGTCTGTATATGACTCCTAGGAGTAGATTATGTTCACCTGATATTAGGTTTATAAAAACATATTCAATCTCGCTATCAACTTCAGACCTACAATTAAACTTAAAATTTATACCATCACGTAGATAAATTGCAGTTCCACCTCCTCTGCCTTTCCTGTCAGCTCGAAAAAGTCGATATCCACCTAAGCGATATACTGCATCATCAGTACCTTGAACAAACCAAGTTTCCGACACGCATACTACATCAATCTTTGAACCCTGGTCCCTGGTCCCTGGAACAGATACCTGAACTCATCTATTTTTGGAAACAGACTTTGCGCGTTTATGTGACAAATCTGTAAACCATTTGTCTTTTTACTTAGTATATTAATCATCGAACGTAAAATTCCATCATTGCATCCGCCCGTGGAATCTTTTTTTTTTTTTTTTTTTTATAATGAGCGCGCACTAAAGGGGTTTTGGGTACCCTTAATATGTATGTATACACAGTGCGAGCTTTAGGAAAAGAGGAAGGGATGTAAAAGGAGATACCGATGCCGATAAAGTTCTGAACATTAAAATGGAAGGGAAAAACTGAGGCGGGTAATGCATTCCACATTCTAGTAGTGCGACTAAAGAAAGAATCTCTGTATTTGACGGTACGTCCGAAATTGGGCTCAAGTGTAAACTGATGGGCATTCCTTGAAGTACGACTATTACGGTTGAATTGTTTAAGGGGAGGAATGCAGCTAGCTATTTCATTAGAACTTTTTTTAAAAAAGTACCTATAAAACAAGGACAGGCATGATACATTCCGACGGTGCTCAAGAGGTGGGATTGTATCAGTAATGAACCTATCGCCTATCATTTTAAAAGCTCTATTTTGAATTCTATCCAAATAACTCAAGTGGATCTTAGGAGCACCTGCCCAGATATGGGAATTATATTCGAGCTTTGGGCGAATATATGCTTTATAAATTATAGCCAGATCAGAAGGGGTGAAATATTTCTTACATCTTCGGAGGAAACCTAAGCATTTCGCAGAGTTTTTGGCTACGTCGAATAAGTGCTCATTCCACAAAAGGTGGTTTGTAATGGACATACCTAGAATCGAAAGCTGATCGGTTTCCTCGATGTAAGTCCCACTCATGGATAGTGGTAAAGGGGGAAGGTTTCGTTTTAATGATAGTAAGCAGCATTGTGTTTTAGAAGCATTAAATTCTACGCGGTTTCTTATTCCCCATTGTACAATGCATTAGAGATCAGAATTTAATGAGCTTATCATATTTTGCCGTTGGAGTTCCACATCCGAAGGACATGGGTGTGAATCTTCAAACGAATATGAAAAGCTGAGGGTACTTTCATCAGCGAAACAATTTAATGGATTAGAAGTTACAGAGAGCAGATCATTAATGAAAATGAGAAAGAGAGTCGGAGACAAAACGGAGTCCTAAGGCACACCAGCGTTTATATTATGGGTTTCAGACTTGAATCCATCCAAAACAACTTGAATTGAACGGTTCGAAAGGTAATTTCTAATCCAACGAAGAAGAGATTCATCAATACCGAATGCAAGCATTTTCGATAAGAGAGCTTGATGCCAAACTCTATCAAATGCCTTTGAAATATCTAGCGCAACAATCTTACTTTCTCCAAAACGATGTAAAGATTTGTTCCACTGATCGGTGAGATAAACCATCAAATCACCAGTGGATCTATTGCTACGAAAGCCATACTGCCGGTCATTAAGAAGCTTTCGTTCTTCAAGATATTTCTTAAGCTGGAAATTTATCAGCGTTTCCATGACCTTGGAAAGAAGGGACGTAAGTGCAATCGGACGATAATTAGAGGGTGAGGAAGATTCGCCTTTTTTAGGGACAGGCTGGACAAATGCTGTTCTCCATCCACTCGGAAAGAGACCTGTAGAGTAGGACAGATGAAAAAGCTTACGCAGTGGTTTTGCCAGCGTAGAAGAACACCTCTTCAGAACAATGGGAGGGATACTATCCGGGCCAGCGGATTTGTGTATGTCAAGGTCTTTGAGAACTCTTGCCACTGCACGAGTACGAAAAAAGATGGGTCCCATAAAACTATTTACTCGCTCAAATGAAGGGGGAGTCATGACACTTTCTGGTAGCGTTGAATTGGCAGCAAACTGCTTGACAAGAAGGTTAGCTTTATCAAGAGAGCTAACAAAAGGAGTGTCGTTATAGACGAGCGTTGGAATCGAAGATGTTGTAGAGTTCCGAATATTTTTTACAAATGACCAAAAATTTTTACTACCTGTGGGACATTGTAGTATTTTTTGTCTTAATTTTTGCTCATGCAAAAATTTGATTCGTCGAATATGGGCGTTGCTGGCCTTCCTAGCTTGCTTAAACTTTATCCGATTTTCCTCTGTTGGGTTGGCTTTATAATAACGGAACCTTACCTCTTTTTCCCTAATAACCTCTTTACAGCTCGAGTCAAACCACGAATTCTCTTTCGGTTTGATTGTTTTAGCCCTATTCGGGATAAAATTTCTCATTCCGGAGAGAATTAAGTTTGTGATCATATCTGTGCTGGAATCAACGTCACTATCGAGGAAACATAGCGACCAGTTAAAGTTTTTGAAAAAAACGTTGAGTCCCTCCCAGTTGGCTTTCTCATATTGCCAAACAGTTCTCTTAGGGGTTTTTTCTTTAACTGGATTTTTGAGGCACGAGAAATTTGCAGATATGACACAATGATCTGATGTGCCTAGAGGCGATAATACACTTACAGTGTATTTATTAGGGTCAGAGGTAAGAAACAAGTCTAGAGTATTTTCAGCCCGACCAGCGACGTCCGAAATTCGAGTCGGCTCGTTAACGAGTTGAGTTAAGTGGTTTAACTCAGCAAAGATCTCAACATACCTTCCTTCGGGTGTTGTCTGGCCCGAAAAGCGAAGCCAAGAAGAATTGTGTACATTGAAATCGCCCGTAATGACGATTTCAGTGCGAGGGTGAAGGGTAACAATCCTTTGAATGGAGTCGGATAGAGCATCATATCTGCACTAGATTGAGTCGCAATCATAATATAATAAGAAGATCGGGAAAGGCATGCAATGAATTATGAGAGCCACATTCACTTTCCACACCACACAACTACCTCCACCCACCCAGGCCAACGTAACAAAAACAATAATTGAAAAGAAGAAGAGCATTATTATGTTAAAAAATAATTTAATATTATAAAGAAATAATTTAAAGAAATAATTTAATTATACGCTGTTTCAAAAATTGGAAGATAAATTACAGTTAGGAGAATAAAATTAATAATAAACAATTATTGAAAAATTTGATGTATGAAAACAAATAAAAATCAAAAGCAAGATAATAATAAATAGATTACATAAAATAAGTAAGAAAAGGAAAAAAAAAAAGTTTGACAATCGCTGGTAGAGAGATCTTCATATTAATCAGGCAAAATTGTTTAAGCTTTCTAAAGGGTTTTCCAATAAGAGGTGTTATTTTGATATTGAAAGAAAAATGGCATTTTTTGAGATAAATGATCGGATGTTTATTTCATTATAAAGAGGAAGGTATGCCGTTAATAATGGAACACAACATTAGCCAAATGGCCGCCACGACCACGCTTACAGGACCATATCCTTTTCATGAAATTTTCCATAACCAAATCGCAAAGTGGCTGCCCTATGTCCTCGATAGCCTCACGAATTCCATCTTTGAGGTCTTGAATCGACGCTGGGCTGTTGGCGTAGACCTTATCTTTCACGTGGCCCCAAAGGAAGAAGTCGCAAGGTGTTAAATCACAAGATCTCGGTGGCCAATTGTGATCACCTCTTTGAGAGATAACACGGTCCGGAAACTTATCCCGTAAAAGATCGATGGTTTCATTGCTTGTGTGGCACGTAGCACCGTCTTGTTGAAAGTTAACGTTGTCCAGATCAATACCATCCAATTCCAGCCATAAAAAATCATTAATCATCTCTCGATAGCGCAATCCATTGACCGTAACTGTTGCTCCAGCCTCATTTTCGAATAAGTAAGGTCCAATGACCCCGCCGAGTATTGTGACCGTGGTTCTAAATATTTCCAAAGGGTTTGGATGAAAAATAACACGACTGACTACTCTGAAATCCTTTTTACAAGTGTTTTATTCAAGAACGAAAAAGTAGTTCACAATTATAAACATAAGATTATTGGGCATGTTCAACGTGTTGACACTTTTAACTTAAAGGTTATAGTTATAACAATTCTTCGCCCCTTAAAAAAAAAATAATAAACAAACCAAAAAAAATAATACTTAATTATTATTTTACTTGTAAGCCAAAATAATAAAGTAATGATAAATGTTTTTTTTTTTAATATAAAGGCAAACTTTGACTTTTACAAATTTAATCGATCTGGTGCCTTAATGGTACGGCTAGATCTTCTTAAGTTTTCAAATGTATTTTCAGTTTTAGTACAATTCGGATCTTCATTTATAATATCACCGTTGTTACAATTTTGATAGTTTGTGCTCTCGTTATTATTTGTTGCATATTATTTATTGGCAAATTCAAGTTTTCAGCATTTGTAAGTGTATTCTGACCATTGCTATTATAATGTTGTTCATTATCGGGTTCAGGTTGAATATCATATCGGGTTAAGTCCATTGTTTGTTGATTTTGTAAATCGTTGCCTACTTGGCGAATCTGGTCAATGTGACGTTTCCAGATACGATTATCATCTAGTCTAATCAAATAGTGAAGTACTCCTAATTTCCTTTCAATTCGTCCAAATCTCCATTTGACTGAGCGTTCAAAGTATTCGCGTACAGCAACGCGTTCGTTTTCTTTGAGTGTTCTTACGGTTTTACCATCATTAATAGAGGTGAGACATCTAGACGGTATCATACAATCTATTCTTGATCTGATTTCACGTCCAAAGATTAACATTGACGGAGACTTACCCGTTGTAGGATGAACCATCTTCCTATAATCTAGAAGAATTCTGCACAACTCGGTATTCAAATCTGCCATGTCCGGTTTCAAAGTTTTAAGTTTTTGTTTTATTGTCTGAACATACCGCTCGGCTTGGACATTTGTTGCAGGGTGATAAGGAGCTCCCATTTTATGTAAAATTCCATTCATTTTCAGAAATTCTTTGAATTTGTAATTTGTAAATTGAACTCCGTGATCACTCACCAACACCGATGGTATACCGAAACGACTAAATATTTCTTTACAAATCCCAATAGTTGTATCTGTTGTCATGTTTGGAATTATATAGACTTCTGGCCATTTAGAGTAAGCATCCACTAAAATGAAGAAAATCTTACCCAAAAACGGTCCTGCAAAATCGATATGCACTCTTTGAAATGGTGCTGTAGGTGTTTCCCAACAGTGCAATGGAGCTTTTATCGGATTACTTCTGATTCGCTGACAGTCTGAGCAGTTCTGTACCAAATTCTCTATGTCATGATCGATTCTTTCCTACCAGCAGTAACTTCTCGCTAATGATTTCATTCTAGTTGCTCCGAAATGTGATGCATGCAACTCATTTAAGACACGTTTACGAAGAGTTTCGGGAACAAATACTCTCATTCCTCGCATTATACAGTTTTGTTGCAATGTGAACTCCGATTGGTCGATTCCGAATCTATACTTTGGCTCTACGATTCTTCCTATTTTCAGACCTTGCATCAAGACCTTCACGTTTTCATTATTTATTGTTGCTTTTCCCAGTTCATCCACTGTCAACGGCAGGTTTTCGATTTGCGATATCTCTAGTACATCGGCTTCATCCAAAGTGAATTCAGAATTTGTTTTAACAGGTAACCTTGACATAGCATCTGCATTACAGTGTTTCTCAGTTTTCCTAAAAACTATTTCGTAGTCGAAACATTGTAGATACGCTGCATAATGTTGCATACGTGTAGCAGATAATACCGGTATACCCTTCTTCGGTGAGAAAATCTGCGAAACTGGTTTGTTGTCAGTTATGAGTATAAATCTTCGACCGTAAACGTATTGATAGAATTTTTTTACTCCATATGTTATAGCATAAGCCTCTTTATCGATGTGGCTGTATTTCTGTTGGGTTGGTGTCAGTGTCTGAGATGCGTACATAATCGGCTTTTCCGTTCCGTCCGGAAATTCATGGCTGAGAACAGCTCCAACCCCATACGGTGAAGCATCCGTAGCTAACAGTAATTTAAGCTTTGGATTGTAGTGTGTTAAAAAATTATCGGTTTGCATCTCTGCTTTAATTTTATCAAAAGCAGCTTGACAGCTTTTGTTCCAGACGAAAGGCACTTGATTTTTTAGCAAATTGTTGATTGGATAGAGGATTGTACTAAGATTTTTAAAAAATCTTCCGTAGTAATTCACTAAACCCACGTATGACCTGACTTGGTCCTTGTTTTTTGGTACAGGCATCTGGTCGATTGCTTCGATTTTGCCTTTTGTTTTATGGATACCTTCTTTATCAATTTCGTATCCACAGTACTCGATTTTGTTTTGAAACCACTGGCACTTGTCTACGTTAATGCGCATGTTGTTGTTGTCTAACCGTGTTAAAACTTGAAACAATCTATCCACATGTTCTTCATCATCTCGTCCCGTTATCTTGATATCATCAATGAAAATTGATACTCCAGGAATATCGTTCAATAGCTCCTCCATATATCGTTGCCAAATAGCTGGGGCTGATGATATGCCATACATCAGTCTTGTAGGTCGATAAAGACCTTTATGAGTGCTCAAAGTCAAATAATCGCGACACTCATCATCAACTTCGAGTTGCAGATACGCTTTCGCCAAATCTATTTTCGAAAATTTGTTGCCCCCACTCATCGATGCAAACAATTCCTCAATTGTTGGCAAGGGATGCTCATCGACTACCAAGCAAGGGTTAATCGTAACTTTATAATCTCCGCACAATCTTATCTGGTTATTACTTTTCCTTATAGGAACAACTGGTGTTGCCCAGGAACTAGAGTTTACTTTTACGAGAATGCCATCGTTTACCATCTTATCGATCTCCCGTTCCACACCTTCCCGAATAGCAAATGGTACAGATCTGTGTTTTACAAATACTGGTCTTGTATTAGTTTTAATATTCAATTTTGCCTGAAAATTTGGAATTTTGCCTAAAGAATTTTCAAAAAGGTTAGGAAATTTATTTTTGATTTTTTTAATCAAAACTGTGTCATTTGTATTTTTATTGTATGTAATTTCACTAACACTATTTGCATAAAAATTGTTTAAATCTATTCCTGCCAATTCGTTTAAATTAATGTTTAATGTTCTTGCCCATTGTCTACCTAACAAGGGATGTTTCGGTTCTGAAGTCAAATATATTTTTAATTTGTACATTTTATTTTTATATTTCACATCAATAGTACAGAATCCTAAAATTCCTACATTATTTCCAGTAAAACTTTTCATAATAATATCAGGTTTTTCAATTTGTTTATTTGGAACAATATTTTTAAAATTTTCCATAGACATAAGAGTAAATTTCGATCCTGTATCGACTTCAAAAGTTACATTTTTATTATTAATATTAATTTCTGCAAAAAGCCCATCATTACTGTTTTTTTTAATTCCATATATTTGAAAAATATTTTCAATGTTATTTATTTCTTCATTATTTTCAACATAATGTGCAAAATTATTGTTTTTTCTTAAAGCAAAACAAGTTCTTCTTAAATGACCTTTTTTTTACAAAACGAACAGATCGTATTTATATGTTTACAAATGGATGCCAAATGTAATTCACCACAGCGAAAACATTTATTTTCACGTTTAAAATTTTTATTATTTTGAATAGGCCTTACAGCATTGCTACTACTACTACCACTATTACTAGGAATATTTGATGGTGTGTGTGCTTTACTTGTGTGAAATGTTCCGTTACCAGACGAATGTCTCGTCTTTTGAATTGATAGTTTATGCAACGCCGATCCGCCGCTCCGCACATTTCCCAGCACCACACCCCCCTCTTCTGAGAGTTCTATACCCTTCGATATGTCTAATGCAATGTCCAACGTAAGATTTCTTTTCTCCAGACATCGATTCTGGATAAGTTTGGATCGCAACCCAAAAACGAAATGGTTGCGGAGTGCTGTGTTCAGGTACTCACCAAAATTACAAGATGCCGCCAACCTCCTCAGATTTACCAAAAATTCACAAACGTTTTCTCCATCCTGCTGCTTCCGCAGGTGGAATTTATAATTTTCTACTATTTCCAAAGGGTTTGGATGGAAATGTTGTTCTAGGAGCTGGTTTATTTCCTCATAGGTTTTCTCGTTGGGTTGGGTAGGTGACAATTTATCGCATGAAGTATCATACGCGTCCTGCCCCATGTAATGCAGCAAAAAATCTCGCCGCTGATCTTGTCCAACTTTGAAAATGTTAAAAGCGCACTCCAGTCGTTTTACCCAGCGATTCCACTTTGACTTATTCTTGTCGAAGTTTTCAACAAAGAATGCAGTTTGGATTACTTGCGCTGCTTGTGCCATTCTTAATGAAATTTACGCACTTTTATTTAATATATACTTATATATTCTATTTTTTTCGCTCGTCGCCAATTTGTTGTGACCGTGGTTCTAAATATTTCCAAAGGGTTTGGATGAAAAATAACACGACTGACTACTCTGAAATCCTTTTTACAAGTGTTTTATTCAAGAACGAAAAAGTAGTTCACAATTATAAACATAAGATTATTGGGCATGTTCAACGTGTTGACACTTTTAACTTAAAGGTTATAGTTATAACACCGAGCCTCTCACGCAGGAATATTGAGGAATCGGTATTTATACCAATGTCTCGCAAGCAAAGTTGTTTACCATTTTGTTTCCGGTATTCAGCAATAAATTTTAGAATTAGATTTTTATCGTATGGTGAACGGAATTTAATGATTATTGCAGAGTTGTTTTGTAGGCTCGTCGGGCGCGTGCGAAAAATGTCATTTATAAGTGGCGGCTTAGTGTTCATTGTGTGACATAAGTGATTAAAATATGATTTTAGGTTTTCATCAGGTGTGATAGGAATTCCAAACAATACGGCGTCAGATGAAATGGATTTGTTATCTTGAGCATCTTGTGCTACTTCAATTTCGCGAATTTTTGTTGCAGCAGCGGCTAACTCGGTTTTCATGTCGCACATTTCAGTGTTCTTGTTCTGAAGTATTTGTTTGGTGGCATTTAGTTCATCATTTACAACAGAAAGTGAAGATTTTAAATTGGTGATGTCGGATTTAAGTGAGTTAATTTCACAGTTCATTGTTTATGTTGTTTGTTCTAAATGTATGACCCTTTTGTTGATGTCGGTGATATTGTTATTTATTTCGGTTAACTGTGTTTGGATTTTTTGTGCGAGTATCTCAGTATTTTCATGCATTTTTGAAGAAATTAAAGAAATAATGGACTCACTCTGTATTCGAAGTCTTTCATCCATCTTCTCCCACATTTTGTTGTCGTTGGCTGTCATTTGGTGTTTTTTGAGCATCGAAGGCAAAGGCGTGTGAGGTGAGTGAGTTTGAGAAGGGGAATCGGTTTTCGCGTTTGATCGGTAGCGTTTGTTGGCGGAACGAGGTTGAAGAGGGGATTCGGGTTTCAAGCTTGTATCGAGGTTAGCTCTTTAGCGTTTATTAGATGACATGTGTGTATTTGAGTGTATTTTCGGAGTTAATGCGAACAAAGAACACTTATTTAATGGCAAGATTTATTAAAAGAAATATAAATAAAAGTATTCGCTGATTTTAAATAACAAATTCACAGATTACACTTTGATTTATGCTTTTTTGTTTATTCAGTCGAAATGAGCGATTTGAAAGCGATTGGAAATTTATATGCCCTATAAAACTTAAACTTATATGCCCGCCAAGAAAAACACGTCTACACAGCTCTCTTCATTTTCACTATCACTGGACTTTCTGTCCAAAAAAAAATATTTTGTAAGTAGGTAGGTACCTGACTAACTATACAATTTAGAAAAAAATTAAATTTTGTTTTAAGAAGGTATTTATGTATTTAAATTGAAAAAAAATTGAAATTGAAATAGGAATACATATGGGCAATTTAGCAAAATTTGAAAAAAATCAAACATTTTTTTTTGGAAAAAATTTGCCCTCATCAGCAAACAATTTTTCAAAAACTAAAGAAAAAAAATTTAATTTGGCTAATCAATTTTAAAAATCCATTGAAATACACCTAAAAACTATTTTCAAAAAAAAATTAAGTACATTTTTTCCGAAAATTTTTAAAAATTAAAAAAAAAAAAAAAAAATTGGTGCTTTAATTTAAAAATAAACAATTGCAATGCTCTTAAAATTATTTTTTCACAGAAATTAAGGAAAATATTTCGAAAAAATTAGTTTTTTTAAATACAAATAATTTTGAAAAATTTTAAAAAGACAAAACTTTGGTGTTTATTAAAAAAAAACAATTGCAATACTCCTAAAAACTATTTTTTAAATAAAATTAAGTTAAAAAAGTGTTTTTGTGAGCATAAATAAAAATTTATTATTTCAAAATGACCTCTTAAACTTATTCGCAAGCAAATAATCCCACTCCCACTCAAACACCCACTTAGTCGTTACTATAAGAAACAAACCAACCTATATCCCCAATTTTACTAAGAAAAAACAGTCAAACTTATATGAAAAAGTAAGACGTGCTTACCACATTTGTTAATTGTTTAGCATTTCAAACCGATTTCTTACAAAATTTAACTTAATTAAGTATTTCTAACTTGGTTTATCAGCATGTTTTTAATAAATTAAAGCCCAATGCAGAAAAAAGTGTCTTGTTTGAACTTTCCAGAACATTGATAATTAATTTTCAAAAAAAAACACAATAATTTTAATTTAATTAGGATAATTTTATCTTCTTAAAGTGTAAACTATAAATTTGGCTGAATAAAAAACCTAAGGCCACATGAATTTAAAAATTAAATGAAAAACGGCACGTAATAAATGCATCAGATGATGGGCAGGTATGATGGTAAATTTAAAACTTTTCAAGTTTCAGCTCAAACGGATTATTTTTTCTTTAGTTTTTAACTAATTTTTATATTTTGATCTTCAGCTCAATTTATAGAAAAGCTTAAAAAATTATTTACGGGAACTTCTGATTCAATAACAAATACATTGCCTAAATTTCAGCTCAATCTGATGGTTAGTTTGAATTTTACAACATAAACGAACAATCATCTGTGTACATCTACCTGCATACATACCTATATAGATACAAATAAATACCTACCTAATGTAAGGCATCTAACTTGAGTTCATAAAAAATCTTGAATAGAGCCATTCTAATACCTTCGTATAGTATTTACATAACTTAAATGTCAACGGAAAAAGTCTACCTACAAAAGTGTATAACATCCTTCGCTATAAGATTCAGTCAAAAAGTATTTATTCAAAAAAAATTATTTTTCTCAGTGGTATCGAGTTTAGATAATTTACATGCATATTATACCTTTATGGGCATTCTCAGTCATACGCATATACCTATATGCATATTATACATTTGCTCTATAGCCAAACACACGTCACAGCAATTACAAAAATTCAGCCTTCTTTTGAACAATATTTTATTTTCGTTCTTTCTATACCCAAAAAAACAATCAAAAAAAACATTTTCCCCTTTCTATAAAAAATGATAAAAGCAAAAAGAACAAATTAGCTTTTTTTCTGTCCCCCTTGAACTCCCATACATTTTGTATAGGTTCTTCTCTATCGTGAATTTTCCATTAGCCTTCATTATAATTCTCTTATTTATCTCTTACTTTTAATTAAATTGTTTCCTACTCTGCTTGCTCTTAAAACTGGACACCTAAGTCTGCAAAAATTTTAGTTAGGCCGCGGTTGCCCAGGTGGCGTCGCGTTCCGTCCTCTTCATGATAGTACCAAAAACACTCTATATGAAGATGCCAATCTTTCGTACGTATCACCCTCCAGAACCGATTTGTTTACATTGTTGTTTTTGTAATTTCCTTTTGTGTCCATGAATAGATGTGAATTGCAACAACAATTTAATGGGGTGGGATTGTTCTGTTTTGCCAGAACAACCATTTCGTATGCGCAAATAACGCAGCCATCTTTAAAAAAATTTCAACTCACCAGCTTTTCACCATGAAAGTGGCGGATGTTAGGTGGGATATCGGGATGTGTCGAAAAAACACCAATTTAATGGTGCTAAGTCTGCTATTACACTACGAATATCTCGTGATGAAAGTTCTTTAAATTTTTCTTTGAAAATTCATCCTGTGAGTAGTTCGCTGTTACGCAATGATTTTTAAATCTTTGGCATTTCACAGACAAGTCTGTAATAAAATAAATAACGTGATAAGTTAGAATTTATACATTGAAATTTCGGCCCCAAACCAACGCGAAACATTCGCGTGGATATGCGACGACTGAATAATGTTCGAAGATCCGCATCGCGCCAGTGTGGGTGCTCCCATTAATCTCCATGTAAATAAATTAAGACAGGTGAAAGTTTCGTCGTCGTTCTGAAGTATTCGCTTTGGTTTTGGAGAGCCTTAATGCTCTTAAAAGCCGTGTTTTTTTTGCAAGCCCGGATTGATTTGGTTAAAAAGAATGATATTGGGGATTATCTATCGACGCCATCACAGAAAAAAAATGGAGTTTCCATAAAAACTATTGATTTGAAGTACATATGAAATTCACGCCGTTAAAACAGTTTAGCCCCGAAAATTATGTGCTCTTAGCTATGCCTGGAGGGGATTAGTTGTTGTTGCATTTAACATGTAAATTCCTTAGCCCCGACGCGACATAGTTTTTGTCGATCAATTTCCTCCAGTCTTGAAAGAAGGACGAGACTAGAGACATGCCAATTTTTAACAGTTATACAAATTTTTGGCCATTAAAAGCGGTCGTACGTTTACGCGCTTCGCACTACTTAAAAAAAAAACTTTAGGTGCTTCAATTATGCCCACCGGTTGAGGACCCTGGCCCTGCGGGGCCGCATAAACAGTAATTTTATAAAAAAAACTGTTATAATTGGCATGTCTAGTCTCTTCCTGCAAAAAAACACGCCTAAAGTTGTCTTACAACAGTTGCGTTGATTCTCTGATTTCTCGTTTGTTTTTTTTTGTCATGTTCACAGTCTGTTTCAATAATTCGAGAGTGAAATACAATACCAAACAATCGTAGAAACAAAACAAATAATGACAAAAGACAATCGAGTATACTTAAATTGATTATAAATTTTCACGTTCAATTTGTTTCCACAAACTTATCCTTATAAGGTTGGGTTACCACTTGATAACTCGTTGCTCCTTTTATTATACTATTTGAACATACCCATTGAAACTCTTAAATAACCGAAATTTTCGTGGTGAATGTACGCTTACTGCATGTGTGTGCAAATAAAGCGTGGTGGATGTACGCTTACTGCATATGGGTGCGTGTTTCTCCTGAATTTCCCCTATATGAGCTTGTTGGCAAACTCGGATGACAGCCGAGATTGGTATCTTCATATAGAGTGTTTTTGGATAGTATTATAATGTGGTTTTCGTTTCGACCAAAAAAATCGATTTTTTTTTGATTTGTGACAAGTTTTTCCTTTCCTTTCGACCAAAAAAATCGAATTTTGTTCGATCTGAAGTCGATTTTGCAGATCTGGATTTTTAGCAAGATTTACACAGATTTTCACACGCACTTCCACACACATCAAAGAAAAGTGATTTTTACCCAGTGTTGTTTTAAAAAAGGCACTCATTCAATCATAAAACAAAATAAAATCACGTTTTGTGTTCGTTTTGCCAGTAAGATTTAAGATCTGACACCCAAATCTGAATTGGTTGAAACGAAAGCCACATAAGCATTGACTTATTATATATTATACAATAACTCAATGACTATAAGAATATATATACAATGCATTTATGCAGAACCACAGATTAGCCATATGAAGATGAGAATGTTTCGTACGTTTCACCTTCCAAAACCCATTTGTTTACATTGTTGTATTTGTAATTTTTTCCCGCGTCGATGAATAGAAGTGAATTGCAACAACAATTTAACCGGTGTCTGAAGATCCCTACTGCCTATGTGTGAGGTTTTTATACACACATTCTCATTTTGTATCTGATATCTGACAGCTCAAGCTTGTAGGCAAATTAAAATGGCTGCTGGGGATTCTCATCTTCATATGACTTATCTGTGCTGGATACCGTATACATACAAACAAAATGACTCCAATGGATTTGTGATACCAAATGCCAGAAGTGTCAGTGTGAAACTAAAAAAAAAAAAACAATCTGACAGCACTCCCTGGTTGGAAAACAAAACCAAATGCCGAAGGCACGAGGGCGAACCAAAAAAGTCGGGTGTTTAATAATAGTTATTTATGTAATAAAATTAGTTTTTTTTTGTATCAAACACTTGAAAAAATGTTCACTAAAATGTTTAAACACTAATTAATAGGTAATTCGATCGCAAATTTAAGTTTTCAGTTACAAATACAAAAAATAATCAAATGACCGGATTTTTAACACTGCGAAGAGCATGTAAATATTTTCCAACCAGGGACTTTTTTTGTTGTTGTTTTTAGATGTCAAATTATAAAGATAAAAGACAAATATCGAATTCCTTTCAAAAAAGAAATCGATTTTTTTCTAAACAGAATCAATTTTTTTCTGTCTATTGAAAGGAATTCGTATTTCGTAAAAGAATCGACTTTTTTTCGGTGTGATTGTGTTTGTGTTACTTTACAGCTGCAATTGGCGCAAAATATCAAGAAATTATTCTCAAAACTATTAGGCCAGGCGCGCACATGCAACTAAACAGTTTGGTTGCGATTTTGAGCACTATGGGATTATATGAGAGTCCGCGCACATAAAGCGGCGGACTCTCATAAAATCCCGAGTGCTCAAAATAGAAACCAAACTGTTTAGTTCCATGTGGGCGCCTGGCCTTAAGGTTGTTTGTTTTTGTTGTGAGAAAAATGTTTTACCAATAGAATTAAATTAATAAATAAAAGATATTAGCCAGCTTATACGGTGCCAATTTGTTGGTGCATTTTATTTGTTTGAACTTCTATTTGCACATATTTTTTTAAAGAAAATTGTTATTGAAAAGTTTTAATCACTTGCACTGAAAGTTTTTAACACGTCTTTCACTCGCGAAAGCTATTTTTTTGTCAAATTTGTGTTTGATAATGAACAACTCACAATAAATTATTTGTATAGCTGTATTGACTGAATATATTGTTGAATATTTTTTTAAATTATGTAGAATTCGTTGCAACCAAAAAAATAAACAACTCGTCTTCCAAAAATTCCGCGACTTTCAATTTGACGTATTAGAAATGTCAAGTCTTCATAGTGTGTGTGCAAATCAGTGTGAAATCTTGCTAAGAACGCAAGATTTGTTTTGACAGAAAAGAATCGATTTCGTTTAGAAAAAATTCGATTCTGTTTAGAAAAAATTCGATTTCTTTGTTGTAAGGAATTCGCCAAAAGACAAATCTTGGAAAACCTTTATTGAAGATTGCTATACAGTGCGCTTGGCACCAGGTTTGTAGAACAGTATAACTTTTTTTGTCAAAGTGGCTGAACACAATGTTAAAATACACAACATCTCGTTATAGAACGGTATTCACATTGGACTGTCTCCTTCGACTTTTTCTTGGCAACTCTGTACTTTATTTCACTCACAATTTATGGTGAGAAAATGATGGCGAAGAAAGTAAGGATTGTTTTGATTTTTTGCTTAAGATTGTTCAATTTTTTGACGTTTTCTTTTGTGATATCTGTTCTCTCTGTCTGTACCTTATCTTTGGCACTTAAATCCTACGGAAGCCAATGTTCTTAATTGAAAGCATTTTCCTAATAAGATTTATATTTTGTAAATGAAAAGTTTCTAATTAATCCTTCGACCAGCAAAGATTTTTGTTTTGTTTTAACGACTGCTGCACGTCAAAATAAGTCGATGTGTTCACATTAGGTTTTGTGTCTGAACAATGGATCTGTAGCCGCAAACGCGATTCCGGGAGTTAAATAGTAGGTGACATTTTTTGCGAATTTGCACAAATTGTCAAAAAAATCCTGTTTGTTAACTCAAAAAAGTTGCAACGACAGAGCACATCGTGAGAGTAAATAATTCCCCCCCCCCCCCCCCCCAATGAATAACTTGCCAATTTGTGCTACTTACATAAATTTATGTGTGCAAGAAGAGTAAAGACTGTCAAAACATCCAGCTGTTAGCATCTTTTGCTTTTAATTTGAAATTGTGGTGTGTGGTATGTGACATTAGGCGTTTTTCTTTTTTAGCTCCGAGCGGGGCACTGAGCTGTACAAAAAAGAATTATGTTACTTTTTTTAATTCGGAAAGCTCCGAGCTCTCAACTTGAATTTTTTTTAGCTCAGAGCTCGAATGGGGCTCGCTCGATGAGCTCGGAAAAAAATGACGGGGCACATCGAGTGAAAAGCTGAGTGCAGCTTAGTTCAATAAGTTTTTGTGGAATATTTGCTTTTTCCATTTTGTATTAACTAGAAACTAATTAAAAAGAAACAAAACTTGAAAATATAACCAGCAATATCACAAACAAAGCTGACGATATATGCAATGAAAGTTTAGTGCTCTATAGTGTTTCTTAAATAAATTGGAGCGCACAGCCCAACTAACATTTCAGCTTCTTTTAACTTAGAAATATTGATATTTGCAGGCTTAACCTTGTATAAAGCCTCTATAAATCCTTCAGTGGAAAAGAAAATCTTATAGATGTCATGAGTTCGATAACTACTTCCATTAAACCGTTTGGAAATAAGAAAAGGAAGACTAACAGAGGATAAGAGCTGACACTCTTATAAGGCTCTATAAATGATATAATAGAAGGTTAAAGTAGCTGTCACTTTATAAAAGCTCCATAGAGGATTTTATAGGTTGCCGTAAAAAGATATTAATAAGGTTTCTATACAAATTTTATAGAAGCTTAATCGAGTACTTCGGTGAGACCTGCCAGATTTTATTTATCGGACCTTTAAAGAAAAATCAATTAACATATTATAATAAAACTCTTTGATTTAATATTTATTCACAGATTTATTTAATGAGTCTAAAGTTTTATTTTTTAACATGTGGCTCGGGTCGAATCTAAAATCAGAATGCCTTGCTGAGAGAAAACGAGACGAGTCCTCAACGACTTTTCTCTTTCTTTCTCTTTCTATACTTCCGGCATTTTCAATACGAGGTGCAAGACATTACCGGTCAGTGGTACCAAAGCACCACTTTATCCCAACGTGAGGTTCTACAATTCTACTACAGCTCGGCCATTCTGACTGTACAATCGACCTCGATTGAAACATCTTATTAAATGGAAGTGTCAACTTCAAAGTCCGAACAATAATCTTCTACCTCTTCATCCGATTCAACCCATTTTCTTAATCTACTGGAATCTAAAATACCGTGGTATGGTATCTGTGTCACTTGAACACCCTCAATATCTTCTATTACATAACGGTCATTATCTAATTTAATTTTAATAACATAAGGGCCACGGTATCTTGGAATTAATTTCTTATTAGTTCCGACAGAGGTGTCTACATTTTTTATTACTACAAAATCGCCAACATCAAATTGTTTGGCTGGAGAATGGCTCTCGTTGAAATAGTGAAGGTTTCTCATCTGAGACTTCTTAATTGCTTCAGAAGCTCCAGTTCTTAATTCATTTAAATTTACTCTTCGGTCGTCTGTGTATCTCTCATTCAAATGCTCTGTCAGTTCATCAACTATTTGTCCTCTTTGCTCGACCCCGAACAGTAACTTACTTGGTGACACTTCGGTACTAGTGTGATCAGTATTGTTGATTGCATATTCTACTTTACCTAATTGCTGTCGCCAATCGGCATATTCAGTCGATTCACTTAACTTTGCCAGCATTGTCTTCAGATCGCGATTTACACGTTCAACTTGTCCATTTGACTGTGGAGAGGCAACAGCAACCTTGACGTGTGCAATATGATACTTTTCGACAAACCTACCAAACTCCTGTGACGTAAAACTAGTGCCTCGATCACTGATAATCCTATGTGGGCGACTGTAATAGTCAAAGTATCGTTCTAGAGCGTTAATGGTTTCTCTTGTCCCTGGCGTGTTCACCGGGTATAGTTTCACATGCTTGGTAAAAGAATCTATCACTACTAAGACATATTTGCTTCTTGAATTAATTGACGGCAGTGAACCAAAATGATCAATATGTAACGTATCGAAAGGTTCTGAACGTTTCGTTATATTATATAAATTTCTCTCAGTCTTCCGTTGTGGTGCAGAGTAATAGATACACTTCAAACAATTTCTAATGAATTTGTTTAATTTCTCCCTTATTTTGGGGATCCAGTAATGTTTCAAGATTTGTTTAGCACACTTTTCAATACCCAAGTGCCCGTACTTTTCGTGAGTCAACCGCATAACATTCTCCACGAGTTCCCTGGGCACATAAAGTTGACGAACTTTATTTGATCCTAACCGAAAAACTAACCCGTCTTCTAAACTATACTCCGGTAAATCGCCATCTTCCAACTTGCTTCGAATTTGTTGTATATTTTCGTCGCGTGTCTTGGCCAATTGAATATTCTTATCAAGATCCTCAACAGTTATTGCCGCGGCAATAGGAGCACGACTAAGTGCGTCTACATGGGCCATTCGCTCACCCTTCCTATGTTGCACTTGATAATTATAATTTTCAAAAGCCAATGCCCATTTGGCTATTCGCGGATTGACATCCTTTTTCCTCAACGTTTGCGACAAGGCCTCGCAATCTGTGACAATAATAAAGGGCAATCGGTCAAGGAACGTCTTAAAACGTTCTAAAGCATGCACTACAGCTAACGTCTCAAGTTCAAAGCTGATTAATTTAGACTCCCCGGTAGTTGCTTTCCTAGAAAAGAAGGCCACTGGGTGAAATTCCTTATCATTCTGTCTTTGCATAAGGACTGCGCCAAACCCATGAGAGCTTGCATCACAATGTAGCTCAGTCTCACGTCTAGGATCATATATCGCCAACACGGGAGAGGAACTTAGCTTTTCCTTTAAAAGCTCAAAAGCGGAGGAACACTCTTCAGTCCAGACAAATTTTGAATCCTTCTTCAACAAGTTCGTAATTGGTTTGGCTAAACAAGAAAATCCAGGCACGAACCGCCGGAAATACGAAAACAAACCATTGCATCGCTGCACTTCCTTACTATTCTGAGGCATCGGATAGGCACGTATTGCCTCCAAGTGATTGTCATTCGGGCGTATTCCTTCCTTATTCACACGATAACCGAGGTAATCAACTTCGGTATACGCAAACCTACATTTTCCCATGTTTAGTTTCAATCCAGCTTCTTTTAATAATTGTAAGACTCTGCCCAAAATATCGATGTGCGTTTCCATATCTTCTGTAGCGATAGATATATCGTCCAGATACACGATAATTAAGCCTTTGTCAATCAGAGGTTTTAAAGCCAAATAAATATATCTTTGAAAAACAGAAGGAGCATTCTTAAGGCCAAATGGCATATATAGATACTCAAACTGTCCAAAAGGCGTCACAAAAGCGGTGTACGGCACGGATTCTTCGGATATTTTAATGTGATGAAAACCATCCCTTAAATCCAAAGTCGTAAAAATAAGCTTATTAGCAAAGTACTCCAGACAATCCTCAATCAGCGGCAAGGGAAAATTGTCTCGCACTGTGTGCTTATTAAGAGCCCGATAATCGACACACATACGAATTTCATTATTCTTTTTCCTAACTAGTACTATGGCCGATGCATAAGGCGAACTACTCCGCCTGATAATACCCCTATCTAAGAGCTGATCAATCGTACTTTGTACCTCGGTGCGTTCATAAAAAGAGAGCCGTCGGGGCGAGCAATATATAGGCACGTCTTTTGTCAACCTGATCTTCATTGAATAATCAGTTGGTTTTTCTTTAACACACGACCTCAAATAGTGTTCATTGACAACCGTTCTAACAGCATTCGAATGAGCTTCATCTAAACGCCAATCAATATTCAACTCAGGACTATCTTCACAAAAATCAATTGCGCTTACCAACAACCCTAAATCAACGAAATCCACCATTTCCTTTTCTGTCTTTACTAATTTCAACTCAGGAACATCATACAACTTTGACATAACTTCATTCGGAACTTTGCATACAACGTCATGTTTATCTTTACTTGTTCTATTACTAGTGATTGAATCGGATACGCTTTTATTTTCACTATCTACTTTGTTCAGATTTCTTAATAAATCAAAAGACACAAGTGCACTGATTGTCTTGTCAGAAATATCAAAAGTTTTACTCTGCTGTATTTTATCTTTAATTCCAATTAACGTATCTCGATTATATATTTTCTGAAGACGGCAAAGATGTACATTCAATTTAGGCAACACATCTCGACCCAAGAGAAAGGGGACTAACGTTTCACTATCTGGAAGTATAATAAGCGTGTGAGTAACCACTTTTCCTTTAAATGAAATGTTACATCTTACTTTGCCATAACTATTAAGGAATTGATTCCCCATACCTCGAAACGAAGTGGGTTTTTTCTCACCGCACACAAATGGAATTATAGATTTCTGGACAAAGCTACATGGACTACCGGAATCGAAAAGAGAAACAAAAGGTTTTACTTCAGTGCACTTGTCTCGATAATCTATGAAGGCAACACTTACCACTTGAAATGCCCCCATCTTCTCAACTACTTCTTCAGCAGCTTTCCAGGCCTCGGGTTGGATGACATCGGCAGCTCCCTCACTCTGGCACACAGCAGCAGTCAAACGTTTTTTCTTCGGACACACTTGGTGATGATGCCCAACCTCATGACATGTAAAACATGAATTTGGAGGTCGCCTTGGCTTCAGGCACTGGCTTTGGAAATGCCCAAACTGTGAGCAATTATAACAGCGTATCTGCTCAGCCGCAGCGTCAGGTCTTATGGCGGCAGTAGCAGCGGTATGGTTCCTCGGTTTGGTGTTGGACACAATAAGTTTCGGCGGGGCACTATGGATACGTCTCTTCTCGTACCGATCAACCAGGGACTTCAATTGTTTAATGGTGGTGGCCCCCATTAAAATGATCGCATTGTTGCTACGGTCATTCAGGCCTTCGATGATGCACTCGATGACATCAGCTTCGGGGATATTTGCGTGCGAAGCGATCTCCTGCATCTCAATGATGTATCTTTTAACCGATTCAGTCGCCCTCAGTGTGCGGGTTTTTAATTGTTGGAAGACATCATTCATCGTGTATGCCCGACCAAACTCCTCGATGAGCGCTTCCTTCAGGGTGGCGTAAGTGTGTGCAGCGATTGTTCTTAAGAACACTTTGGCTGTGCCTGTTAACAAACGCCGTATGCTGATAAACTTTTCGCGCTCGCCACAACCAAACACTTCGAACGCATCCTCGACATCAGCGAACCACTTTCGGACGTCGTATGTATCGTCACCACTGAACAAATTTACCATCGCCTCCAACGCAGCGAAATCAAACCTCCTGACATCGGTTATGTTAAGCTCCTCTTTCAGTTGCTGCAGCTCTACTCGCTTTCGGAGCACCAGCATCTCCTTCTCCAGACGGGCCAATTCTGCATCGACATCTGCATCGGCTTCTGTGTTGTATTGGCTTCGGGATTCTTCATCGGGGCGTTTGGCTTTCGCATCGGGGCATAGGCTTCCTTCATCGGGACACTGGGCACTGTCAGTCGTTAGTTGATCAAAAAGTGGGCGCAGCTCGGCCAAGGTGGCTTTGTCATCAAAGTCCACGTTGGCTGCGGTTAAGGCTTCGATAATTTTTTGCCGTTGTATATAAGCCATTACGTAACTTATTTTTCCTTTGTAATGCTTGTTGAATTCTGATTCGAATCCCACTTCTGATTTATAATAAAACTCTTTGATTTAATATTTATTCACAGATTTATTTAGTCAGTCTAAAGTTTTATTTTTTAACATGTGGCTCGGGTCGAATCTAAAATCAGAATGCCTTGCTGAGAGAAAACGAGACGAGTCGTCAACGACTTTTCTCTTTCTTTCTCTTTCTATACTTCCGGCATTTTCAATACGAGGTGCAAGACATAACCGGTCAGTGGTACCAAAGCACCACTTTATCCCAACTTGAGGTTCTACAATTCTACTACAATATAGAATTATATATATATATATACGGTGAATCTTGTCAGAATTTAGTTTAGCCGAGTTTGCAAAATCTTGTTTCCTTAAATATAAAAATTACAACGTCAACTTCATGGAAACAAATAAAAAAATCAGGTCACTACTTTAGATCTCTTGCTATCTCAATTGGCTCTGCAGAGGAATGCAGAAGATCAAGAAAGACCACAAGAGAGCACAAATCAGGTCAGCAAAAGAAATCATCAGCTCTCTCCAAATCCAGAAGGTTAGACAATTTTTGTTATTTTTTTAGTTTTATCTTATGTACATCGTCAATTATTTAGAAATTGACCAGCAAACAAACAACGATACATCCTTTAAAGAATCAAGCGAAGATGAAGACCAAATATATATAGAGTATTGGCATAATGGCATAGAAAACTTAAACTTTTATGAGGACCGACGAAGAAAAAGGCGAGAAACACAAACAATGTGCGCTCAAAATTTGTGTCACAGATTAGCCACATGAAGATGAACATCAACGGCAGCCATTTTATTTTGCCTACAAGCTTGAACAGTCAGATTCACAGATTAGCCACATGAAGATGAGAATCCCCGGCAGCCATTTTAATTTGCCTACAAGCTTGAACTGGCAGTTATCAGATAAAAAATGAGAATGTGTGTAACTGTGCTGTTCTGTTCTAATCTAACTATTTTGTCACTGAACAAACCTTATTATTCATCGGATGAAATTATAGATACATCAATGTAAACGAATGTATTTTGGAGAGTGAAACGTACGAAACATTCTAATCTTCATATGGCTAATCTGTGATTTATGTTTTAACCTCTCAGGAACTTGTCAGATTCAGATTCATTTATTGAGACTAATAAAAGAAACAATAACGTTTAAAATCTATTGAAATACGACATATTTTTTACTTAGGTTAGGGTATTGAATATAGATATTATATTAAAGGAGGCTATAATGTATGGCTTTCGCTTATGATAGAATGTGGAATTGCCAACATGGCTACAGATATTTATTTTTTTTTTTTGTTATGAAAGCTCTTGCTCGTGGAGCTGTGTTACAATTTCTTTTCGACGCGCATGGTCGTTAACAAAATACTACGAAAATTTATACAAAGTGATATGGAAATGTACAATTAAGAAAAAAAAGAAAAGTACCAGAGTAAGCGAACTTACCCTACCATTTTTATGGTTTTAATAGTTTTGATTGTAAATTAATTGCTTGAATGACAGTTGTTGCGAGAGTCCTCATATTGGGTATTTTTTGTTTCTTTTTTTTTTACATGTAGTTAATGAGGATAATTTGAATGTTATAATAGAACTGGTTATTTTAGATTCTAGTTATAAAAGGGATAAACTTATTTTTTTTTTTTTATTTTTGGTCTTGATAATATATGTATGTGGTTTGATTCACTGAGTATAATACACATATTATAATGTAATAAGATAGTAAAAAGCTTAAATCTAGGTAAGTAAAGATTAGTTTTGCCAACCAATTATTTTAAAGATTTGAAAGATGAAAGACTTAAATTTTGAAAAATTGATCTTTTTTTTTAAATTTTGTGCGACTTTTTTTTATTTTTTTATGTATGTTCAATTCTGGTTTCGATGCGGCAGAACTCAAAAGAGTAGAGTGGCTTAGAAACGGTTATGGCCGATTATGGCTTTTTGATAGAAAGCTATCGGAGGCCCATCGGCAGACAGTTCACTCTCTTCATTGAGGAGACTGAAGGGTTATAAATATGGCGAGTCGTCCAGCCTGATCCTTCTTTGAGCGGTGTATGTTTGCTTGATTGTGTCGTTGTCATTGAAATTCATTTTTTTCACATGATTTTATTAAAAGAGAGATGACGAATTTTGAAAACGGCATGATTTTTGCATCGTTGTATATATGAGAGTTAGAGTATCTCTTGTTTTGTGAAACGAAGTGTTTGTTAACACATTGTCTCAGAATTTTTCTTTCCAGGACCTCCAGCTCACCCATTACAGTGGGGGAGATGGAAAACCAAGCTGGAAATCCATAGCAGAGTATTGGACGGATTATGGTTTTGAAAAAGAGAGTTTTGACCCTTTTATTAAGCATATTGCTTCTTAGAAGAGGCATCAATTTGAAAGTGTCATTCCTGGCTTTTGCTTTAGTGGTTCTGGCGTGGGAATTGAATTAAAATAGATTGTTGAAGTTGACCCCCAGGTATTTCAGGGACTTCCCAAATTTGACCTGATTGTTGTTTAACTGTAACGTGAGGTTTTTACTTTCATGCTCTACGCCAACTAAACCTTTCTCACTTGCGTTTCGAATGCAGATGCATTCGGATTTAGATTCGTTAATTTTAATGCCCCATTTCTCATAGAACTTGGTGATGACAAGAAGGTGGTTTTTTAGATGTCTTAATGCATCAAGAGGATAATCTGCGCTTGCGTATGCAAAGGTGTCGTCAGCATATAGTATCGCTTTGGATACTATGGTGTTAAAGGTAAAGAGAGTGTGCGGGAAGTCATACATGAAAAGGTTATAGAGCCTCGGGCCCAAAATTGAGCTTTGGGGGACTCCACTGTAGGATCTTGTCGGCACGGACCTTGTGTTTTTCAATTTTCCCTCGGAGAGAAAGCTTATTATAATATTGATTAAATGTCTAGGATAGTTTAGTTGGAGAATTTTATATATTAGTCCATCCCGCAAGACGCCATCAAACGCTTTTTCTATATCAAGAGAGCACACTGTGGTGCATATTTTTTCTCTCAAATTGTCGGTTACGTCCTTATGGATTTTCAAGAGTGCGTGGTTAGTGGAGTGTCCCTTGCGGAACCCAAATTGTAGGTCCGGTAAGAATTCAATGTTGTCTTCGACGAAGCAGTCGATCTTTTGAAGTATAATTCTTTCCAGGATTTTGCCTATATTTGAAAGCAGTGATATCGGCCTGAAACTCTTTGTCATAACATTTAATTTTTTTTGCAAAGGGATCAGTTTAGCTTGTTTCCAGGATTTAGGGAAGTGCCCTTTGTTTAGGCAGTTATTGAAGATGATAACTAAGAATTTGATTGCCAATAGAGGTAATTTTTTTAAAATGAAATTGCAGATTTCATCTGGTTCTGAAGATTTCTTTCCATTCATTTGAGGTGAAGAACTCTCTAGCTATGGGGTTATATGCGGTGTCCGTAGGACTAAAAATAAATATATGTGGTGGAATCTGGCTTTTCTCTGTTTGGGTTATAAGTTGGACACTATTATCAAAGTTTGCGTCTGAGGGAGGGATTTTTTCCTTGTATACTTCAGTAAAGTATTTTTGATATTGTTCAGCAATTTCGTGTTCGTCGTTGAATTGTTGGTCATCCACTGTTAATTTGTTAAAGTTATAATTCTGTTTTTTACCAAGGAATCTATGTGCCTCTTTAAAAGCCTGTGGGTCAGGTTTAATTTGGGACAGTCTATCTTCGAATTGCTGGCTGAGAAAAATTCTGACCTTATCTTGGATGATTTTTTTTAAAAGGGAGATTTTGGTTTCTAGGAGTTTATATTCCGGGGAAAGACGGTTATATGAGCTATGGAAAATGGCTTTTAGTTTTTTTTGGCATTTAGATTTGGTTATGTTAAGGATCTTGATGTTGTATGAAAGAGAGTTATATTTTTTAATGGCTCTAGGGGGCTGAGTGCTGAACGTGTCTACTGCATCTCTTATGATGATATTAAAGTCATTGCTATATGAAATGAAATGACCCGACAATTCAACCGTGCTTCCTTTACGTTTAAAGGGAAGAGTTGCTCGGGGAGAATTTGAAAAAAACAATTTAAATTTTTCTTATATTTTTTATTAGCTCTAAGGCCCGCTGTCTCAATGCTATATTTGTCAGTTGGTGGGAAACCTACGGTAAGATTTCCTTTGGAAGCTTGTCCAATTCGTATTTTTAAAACATTTTGTTACAGATGGTGTATGAGGCATGATCTCCAGTTCTGTGAAGTTAATTTTCAGAGCTAGCGGGAAGTGGTCTGAGAATGAGGATACGGTTTCAATTGTAAAATTTGGGTTTGATAAATTTATTAACTCTGAGGAGATAATATAGTGATCGAGGAAAGAAGGGCCTCTTGGGTAAGTGGGGTTGCCTGCGTTTAAGTTTATGAATAGAGGGGCCACCAAGTCTAACCAGCTGGCAAGTGATCTGCCATTTTGGTTGATTGAAGAGTCACCCCAAATGGGGTGTTTGGCGTTAAGATCGCCGTCGATAATACAGCCATCGAAGGTGTCAGCAAGTATCTTGATTTAATTCATATCGTCAGTGAAGAGAGGAGGAGAGCAGTTGCCTGAGATGTAAATAGAACCTTTAAGGATTCTTTTTAGAGAGCCAGTGATTCTTAGTTTAATTGCTGCGAAAACGGAAGGGAATGTGCAACATGTAGATGCTACTGGGGAAAATTGAATAGAGTTTTAAATAAGAAGAGCTACTCCAGGTCCTTTATCGTCTCTTAGAGACTTAAGGGGATGAAAAGTGTCCATGTGTGTGAAATGACTGGGTTTCAACCAGGTTTCCTGTAAGCAGGCAATTAGTGTTGGTGAGGCCAGAAGTGGTCTAAGTAGATCAATTCTTCTGCCATGATCGATCAAGGACTTTTTTTCTAAAACAAATCGATTTCTTTCTGTAAATTGAAAGGAATTTGTAAAAACTTCTATAGAAAAACGGAAAATACTATTCATCCTCGCGAATTGTATTTTTGTTATTCTCTTTTCGTTTAGAATTTGCATTAACATTCACTTTTTGTTATTGGAATGTCAAATCTAGCTAGATATTTCTGTTTTTTGTACGAAACAATGTCGTGACATACGAAAAAAATCGCGGTGAGTATAATGGCGAATTCCTTTCAAAAAGGAAATCGAATTTTTTCTAAACAGAATCGAATTTTTTCTGCCAATTGAAAGAATCGTAAAAGAATCGACTTTTTTTGGTGTGATTGTGTTTGTGCTACTGTTGTGCTGCAATTGACGCAAAACGTCATGAAATTATTCACAAAACTATTAAGGTTGTTTGTTTTTGTTGTGAGAAAAATATTTTACCAATAGAATTAAATTAATAAATAGAAAATATTAGCCAGCTTATACGGTGCCAATTTGTTATGGTGCATTTTATTTGTTTGAACTTCTATTTACACATATATTTGTAAAGAAAATTGTTATTGAAAAGTTTTCACTTGCACTGAGAGTTTTTAACACGTCTTTCACTCGCGAAGGCTATTTTTTTTTGTCAAATTTGTGTTCGATAATGAACAACGCACAATAAATTATTTTTATAGCTGTATTGATTGAATATATTGTTGAATATTTTGTTAAATTATGTAGAATTCGTTGCAACCAAAAAATAAACAACTCCGCGACTTTCAATTTGACGTATTAGAAATGTCAAGTCTTCATAGTGTGTGTGCATATCAGTGTGATATCTTGCTAAGAACGCAAGATTTGTTTTGACAGAAAAGAATCGATTTCGTTTAGAAAAAATTCGATTCTGTTTAGAAAAAATTCGATTTCTTTGTTGAAAGGAATTCGCCATAAATTTAAGTCTTTGGGTTGATTCACAGTTCGATGTAAAAATTTAAATTATTGTAGCTGATGATAATGGATGTGTTGTAACAATTCAAAAATCACATTATTTGTCAAGCTGACAGCTGAAAATTGTTTTGGTTTTGGTAAAAACGGGATAAACCTGCCGAAAAATATAGATTTGGAAATTTGTTTGAAAAAAAAATTATTTTCATGGGGCAAATCGGTGTTTGACAGATACAGATCAAAAATAAATTGATTTATTCACCAATAAAAAAACCTCATTAATAACACAATTCGTCAAATTGAAAGTGTGCAAGAATGCGACGCTTCCAAACGTGTGATAAAAGTAAAAGAAAACAACTTGCAGATATTCAGAAAAAAACTGCATAAATATGTATAGTACATGTATTTATGCATTAAATTTAATGTTCAAGTAAGTGTTTAATTTGAAAAACAAAATGTTTACATTAAGACAGAATAAACAAACATTTTGTAAAGTTATTTTTTCTTCGTGTGATAGTCAACAATCATTGTTCCTTTTATTAAAGTTGAAGTAATTAGATATTGTGCAAGACATAAGTTTAAATAAATTTAGTTTGGAATCACCAAAAAGCTCTAAAATTGCCCTTTCGAAAAATAAAATTTCATTTTTTTCGGACTTTTAGAGGTTTTTTAATCCATTGACATTGTAGACATCCTCCAATGGAATTTGAAAGTTTTGTGCTTGACAGATAGGGAACAAATTATATTTGATCGTAGAGAGAATATTTCGTTCCAAATGTCAACCGATTGCCCTGAGAATTTATTTTTCCGGAGCAAAAAAAAAATGGAAAAAATTTCGGATTCTAAGAGGGTTTTAAATCCATTGAAATCGTTGACATCCTTCAATGGAATTTGAAAGTTTATGGTTTGAAAGATGGGGAAAAATTATATATGATCGTATCGTTAATATTTCGTTCCAAATGTCAACCGATTGCCCTGAAAAAGCATTTTTCTGGAGCAGAAAATAAAATGGAAAAAAATTCGGATTTTTAGAGGTTTTTTAATCCATTGACATTGTTGACATCCTTCAATGGAATTTAAAGGTTTGTGCTTGATAGACGGATAGCTAACAAACTTTATATTAACGCCTGTAGAATATTTGGCTACAAAAAATTGAAGTTTTTTTGGTATATGAATTTTAGTTAAAGTTTCTTTTGAATCCATTTTGTTTGAAAGATCAACCAAAGTTGTTTACTATAGTAGAGAAAAAGAACGACCCACTTGCAACCCGCCTACGTCACAGCCAGTGCACAGATACGAATTTGACAGAGGCAATGTATGAACTCAACTTGTTCGCCAGTACTTGCCCGTGTGGCCTCAGGGTAATAGCAATTTAAATGTTCATTGGCCGTGTTTTTTTTTGCAAGTCCATATGAATTCGTCGAAAAAAACAACATCGGAACTAATAGTTTTACAGGTAAATACAACAAAAACTTGAATCCATATGGACTTAGCTAAGTCTAGATAATTATCGGGACTTTCGGACTGTAAGTAAGAAGTTCCTACGTCCCGATATAGTTTTTTTGGACAAATCCATATGGACTTGCAAAAAAACACGCCTATTGATTCATCGATACTTGGAGGCCATCATGTAAATGGAGGTTTAAATAATATTTTATCGAGGCTTGGGCTTATATAAGAAAGCTCTTTGGAGTTCTCAAAAGGAAAAGTATGATCAAATTCTTGTATTTTCCAAATTGTATCTAAGATGGCGCAGTGGCTAAAGCGATGGACTTTTATACAGGAGGCTCCGAGTTCGATCCCTAGGGAGGTAAGAAAAATTTTTGTGTTTTATAATTATTTCCAGTACATTAATTAATAAATAATCCTATGTGATATATACTTTCAGGTAAAAACTAGATTAAATACAGAAAAAACCACATCGCAAAAATTGGAAATAAAATAAATATTTTTTTTAATTTGTATACCTGCCCCGTTAAGAGCTGTATTATCTGCTTCTAATAGGTATATTAAAACCATGGACGTATTATATATGGACTGCTAGTTGCCCACCTCAAGTTGGTCCCATTTTAGTCTCAGGCATTTTTGGCGACACTAGCCCTCCTCACAATAACTAGCGGAACAAAATTAAACAAAAGTTTTGACATTTGAACGCCACGGAAAACAAAATGGCACTTCTGTTTGTTTCTTTTACTTGATAAGTAAGTAGTTTGTCTTTAAACATTGATTTTTTTTAATTTATAAAGTAAATTGAGTAGTTGTTTTCTGTTTTCTCACAAGGGATTAAAAGAATACAAAAATGCAAAATTTGCTGCAAACGTTCTTCAATGGAAAAACACTAAATCTCGCAATAAAACCAGACGATCCTGTTTCTTATAGAGAAGCCATACAGGTAGATAGCAATCCTCAGAGGTGACAAAAGTAGCCAAATTAAGGATGTGCTATTAGTGGATGTGGCTCCTTTTTCACTTGGAATCGAAACAGCCGAAAGAGTGATGACGAAGTTTATAGAACGCAATTCCAAAATTCCCTGCAAGGAACCCAAAACTTCCACGACATGCTGACAAACCAACTAGCAGTAACTATCCAGGTATTTGAAAGGGTAAGAGCACTCACCAAAGACAACAATCTCCTTAGTACTTTCAACTTGACTTCGTGGTGTTCCAAAAATCGATGTGACTTTTGACCTGGACGCAAATGGAATCTTGAACGTTACAAGGGTCGACTTTCATGAACGGAAATCGACCGAATGGTGTCTGAGGCCGAGAAGTACCTAACAAGATGAAGATGAGAAACCGCTTCAACGCATAGCCGCTCGCAACAACCTTGAAGGATATGTGTTCAACGTTACACAAGCCGTGATGGAGCACGCTGGTTGCAAGCTAGGACAGTCGGATA
Organism: Leucozona laternaria; assembly: GCA_932273885.2. Classification (NCBI taxonomy): domain Eukaryota; kingdom Metazoa; phylum Arthropoda; class Insecta; order Diptera; family Syrphidae; genus Leucozona; species Leucozona laternaria. Next base: position 132,973,740 of record OW026366.1, on the reverse strand, counting down.
TAGATAGATCTTTGGAATGCTCTAAAAACCATCAATTGATTGGACAACAACAGCACAGCCGAAAAGGAAGAGTTCGAGTAAAAGCTGAAAGAATCTGCAGTCAAAAAGCTATAAGAACTGCTTCTGCATCGCAAACCGAGAAGTTGTGTCGCTTTTTTATTCATGAAATATTAAAAAGAACAAATTTATTTCGGTTTATTATCTAACAAACTAACAACTCAAATCATCGAATCACAACTTCATTAATCTCTTAAACTTTGGTGCAAATTTGTAACACTCCCACACCTCAAATTGGACGTAGAGAGAAACGCAGGAAAAGTTCACGGGCGGCGACAGAGAAAAAAAAAAACGGGAGACGGAAAAAAAATTTAAACCACATTTTGAGATTTTTGCAAATATCTTAAAACGGCAGCAAGTGACAAGGCCTTTGATGATTTCCTTTATCCCATTGAAGATTTAAAGAACGAGGATGCCCAGCTCCATCTTAATTTCATCAAGAAACTTTCAACGGGTAAGTCAGTTTTAAAACTTCTGCAATAAGAATAAGTTTTTTTTGCTTCAGATCCTGAGTTGTATCTCATGTGCATTGAAATCGGCTTAGAAGCTGTAACACCTCGCTTCACCTCAAAGCAAAGAGCATTGGCTGCTGCAAAAAGATTCCAGGCAACAACTTCATCACCGCAAGTAAAAATCGTATGGAAGGGGTGGTCTATTCCCCCCTCCCCGCTTAGCCATGAGGCTCAATTTTCAGAAAAAATTACTTCAAACAAAAAAAAAATCCGTGATACACCTTTTTGTAAAGTAGAAGTCTCTTCTTTTATTGTGTTTTCCAATAAAGTTGTTTTTGAGAATCGATTTTGAAAAATTAATTTTCAAACTCAAAATTTTGAAAAAAAAATTAAAAAACTTTGTTCAAACTAATTATCTTTAGAATTTTTAATTTTTAGTCAAACACTAAGAACTGGAAGCTAAAATCTCTTCTAGTTCTTTAGAAAATTAAGCTTAAGTAGGTAGTAAAATAGTTTGTTATATTTAAGCATCCGGTTTTCTGTTTTTGAATAAAAACTAATGAGAGCTTTGAATTTTGAAAACTAAATTGGTACTAAAAAATTGGTAAAATTATTTTGAGTTTCAAAATTAATTTTTCAAAAACTATTCCTTAAAACAGCTTTGTTTACAAATTAAATAAAAGATTCCTGACTTTACAAAAAGGTATGGCATTGAGACTGTTACCGTTGTTTTAAGTCAATTTGTTGAAAATTGCCCCTCCTGTCCATACAGAGGGGAATAGACAATACTATTTTGTGGAGGAGCAAAAGGAAACCTTTCTCACCTTATGCACTTCTATGAGTTGAGCTTCTGGAATCAGATGATCCTCGGAACGGAGTTTCTTATTTGGTGGTTATTCTCGTCGACAAGAATTGGAATAGGTATCATCATATTGCTTTGATCCTTGACTGGGGGAGCTGGAGCAACCTGGTTGCATAAGCATCATTGGTGGTATACAGGCAGAAGAATCGAATTCATATTCGACTGAGCTGTAACTAGTGGCCCAGAGATAGCCTTTGGCTGTTACCAGCTGGTTTGGGTCGATTTTTTTCCTCGTCCGGCAAGAAACCTTTGACCTGAAGATCACAATAAGTACAAATAACATTCTTACAATACAAAGCCGCTCCTACCTTGTGAATCTGATGTATTTGATCTTCCAAGGTGATATTGGCCCTTGCAGCTCTGGTCGCTGCCTCCACGCTGTACGTGTGACCATTCCAGGTAACACGATCATCCTTCTTTACCCAGATTTTTCACAATAACAGTTTCTTCATCACCAACACCGAAGATATCGGTACGTTTTTCGGGAAATTGTTTTAAACTTGCCTCAGCAGCGAAAACTGTGTCTTGATTGATTTTGTCCACTTTGTGTTTGTCACGTTGGTGCACCCAGCGTTGATCTTACAAACCAATGCGCATATGCTCGGCTACTTTGGAAGCTGGAATTCACTCGCCATTGTAATTGGAGAAATAAGAAACTCATGGGTTGGAGCTAATTTGATGGGCTCTTGACTTTGTTTCGGATCGAATTTCTTAACGACATCTTTATAGTAAGTTGGTGGCAACATGGGTGTAATTGGTGGTTGCAATTTGGTAATTGGAGCATCTTCATCACTCGAAGCCTCATCCTTATGTCTTGAACTTGGTAATCATCTTTCTTTGTTTGGGAGAATACAGATGTTGGAACTTTGTGATGGATGCTGATACGATCCTCCATGTGAGAAAGTTTAACGGTGGGAACGATTTCATGGGTGTCGTCGTCATCCGATTCAATTCGCATTTCTATGTCACCGTCATCTTACATTAGGGGTTCTTCCATAAGAACACGAGCGTCAACTTCTTCTGGAGTGGTTGGTGGTGGGAAATTGTCAGTTTCGAACGGTTGATAATCAGCAACCTGAGCACCTGGAATCTGGGAAATATTGTAGCATGAACCGAAATGAAAATTAATTTATTGATTAGCTCCTGTTTTCAAAAACAAATCTCCTTTTAGTTATTAGTTGAAATGAGTTCTTAATGTTAAGATTTTCGTTTACTATGTTTTTCAAAATTTGTCCTATGTGTTTTGATAGTATCATATCACTAATGCTACTTCAAAAATCAAAAATAATTTCACAACAACTTCCATAAACCAAAAACTGCAAAAAATAGAATACAAATTCCATAAACAAATATTAAACTTAGAAATAAAGCAAACTAACACCAACATTAACTCTGTCAAGAAAAATCTCTTTCACATCGATATTAAAATAAAGTCAGTTCTTAATGCTATAGAATATAATAATTTTACATCAAAACAAAAATATAGGTATGACCAAATCAGTCAAGGCATCAGACAAACACATTCATTGAAAATACAGAAATTAAAAGACACACAGCTAGACAAGTTAGGAGTAGTTTTCAATGACACATGGTTTGTAAACAAAACTAACATCTCTTTTCCGAAAGAGGTTAAATGGTTACTCTCCTTAGGAGAAAAGTTCACAATCCCTGTGACACGCGAGAATTTCTCACCGATACATGTAATTGCTGACATCGAGCAAAGCATTAGAACTTTTGAAGATGAGAGGGAAAAGGAAATAACCAGATCTAGAGTTACCAACCGCATTTTACAACCCAATAGAAGAATACAAAATACAACAATAGAAAAATTCATACTTAAAATACATAAAGATACGCAAAAATTCCTCAGACGGTACAAAAACGAAATTGTTGTGACCAAGGCAGATAAGGGCAATAAAACTGTTATTATGTACAAATCTGATTACTTTAACAAAATGTCAATACTACTCGAAGATAAAAATATTTACAAAACAGTTAGAACCGATCCAACAACAAAACTCCAAAAAACCAATAACAGCTTAGTAAATAAACTTTTCAAAAATAATTACATCGACCAATGGCAAAAGCATATAATGTACTCTTCATCATCAACAGCACCGAGATTATATGGCTTGCCAAAAATACACAAGCCAGATCTACAACTGAGACCTATTTCCTCTTCGACAAACGTTCCATGCTATCAACTATCAAAACACATAGGACAAATTTTGAAAAACCTAGTAAACGAAAATCTTAACATTAAGAACTCATTTCAACTAAAAACTCAATTAGAAGGCATTGTTTTAGAGGAAGATGATTTTCTAGTTTCTTTTGACGCTGTTTCACTCTTCACAAACATTCCGACTTACCTCGCTATAAAAATAATAATGAAGAAGTGGGACACAATAAAAAACTTAACAAAAATACCAAAAACACAGTTTTTAAGAATTCTAGAATTTTGTCTGAAAGATAACAACTACTTCAAATTCCGATATAAAATATACAACCAGACTTTTGGTATGCCCATGGGAAATCCGCTCTCCCCCACAATAGCTGACATCATTTTGGACGATTTAATAGAAAAAACAATAGAAGAACTTAAAAATGAAAAACAAATTAACATCAAATTCATCACCAAGTACGTAGACGACGTGTTTGCTATCATTAAAGAAAAAGATAAGGACGAGATCTTGAATTACCTGAACCATTACCACACAAAACTTAAATTCACAGTTGAAATAGAACAAAACCAAAGCTTACCCTACCTAGACATCAGAATTTACAGAACAAGAAATAAAATTAAATTTAACTGGTATTCTAAAATTACAGCATCTGGCAGAATGATTAATTTCCTCTCTACTCAACCCTTACAACAAAAAATTAACACTGCAAACAATTTTATCAACAAAATAATAAATATAAGCGATACAGAATTCAAAGAAGAAAACATAAAAACAATTAAAACAATTTTACACATGAACAATTTTCCACATTACTTAATAAATAATTTAACTAACAAGAATATCAATAGAACTAACGAAAACAAAAATTCTCAACAAAATCCAGAAGTTGGCAACACTATGCGGTACTATGGTATTGCATACATTCCAAATCTTACTGATAAGAGAAACTTAAATAAAATAATAAATAAAGAAAATGTGACATTTGCTCACAAATCAAACTCAACAATAAGACAACTATTCACCAACACAAAAACCAAAATAGAAAAAGAACAACAACATGACATCATTTATAAAATTGGGTGCAATGGCAAGGAAGGGGAGACGTGCAATCTGATCTACATTGGGACAACTAAGAGATCACTGGAGACGAGATTAATCGAACACAAAGCTGATATTCGGAACAAAAGAGAATCCACTGGGTTATCACAGCACATACTAGAAACTGGACACTCCGCAGACTTTGATAACACAGTAATAATGGACAAGGAAAAGAGAACAAATAATAGGTACACACTTGAAAGTCTACGTATACAACAAAATATAGACAAAACAATGAATACACAGGAAGATAGAGACAACACAATAGCTAGTTATTCTCTTGCATTAAGAGCGGTGTAATTTTTAATTCGATTTAAATTGCTTTACTTTCATTTAGTTTGTCTCAAGTGCTGTGCTGTAGGTTTTTTATTTAATTTTGTTTATTTATTTTCAAATAATTTTAAATAATTCATTTTTATTTTAGAAAATTCAAAAATTAAGAATTGTCATCGTTCAATAATTATTATTAAATGTAACAAAAGTTTTATTCATGTAAGTTTAATTTATAAACAAATTTAAAAGTGTACCCAAATTGTTAATCGTAAGTTTCTATACACAGATTTAATAAACTACCCCTGATGAAGTCGAGAAATTACGACGAAACGTAGGGAAAAGTATGAAATAAAGTTTTATTTGCATATGAAAGGAAGTGACCAAAAAAGCCCGATTTAACTTAACAATCATAGTTCAAATAATTGGTCAAATTATTATTAATTCAATCTCCTTTTACCTCATTCACTTTGGATTTGGTTGCATTATGAAACCATTAAGAACAGCAGCAAACTCGAAGTACGCAATGATACAATGGATGTTGGAGACTTCCTGTAAGGTCCAGAAAAGTTCTTCGAATGGTGTACATTGCTACATGGTGGAGTTGGAGAACCTCCAACGCTGAATTTTTCCTTGGCGGTGAGGTTTTTTTGTTGTTTCACAACACAAATAGGTTGATGGCAAGAAAAAACTAGAATTAAATCGAAAAAAAAGTAAATTAAATTATTAAAAATAACTAGAATCTGTAAATATAATTTTTCTAGATAAAATATTCAAGTAAAGGTACTTACGGGTGTCAGCTGCTTATATTTTGACTTTTCTAGTCGACAAAATAAACGTACAAAATAAACACTGAAAAAAATAAGAGCCAAAATACCATAGATGTCGCACATTTATATGCATGAAATTTAAAAATGGTAGTTATGGTTTATTGGTAAATGCGCCTTTTGGAATTTTTAAAAACAGATGTCATGAGCTTCTATGTAAAAGTTTTTAAAGTTCATTTTTTTTCCTGAAGTGGTGTGATAAGAGATAGCATCGCGATCTCAATTTTGGCGACATTTTTTTGACAACTATTGTATGAAACTAACATTGGACTAGCAGTCTATTAAACTTGCATTTTTACCTTTATAGAATCATTTACGAGACATAAGCTTCTTTAAAACAAACACTTGCTATAGAATCTCAAACTTTTATAAGAACTGCGCATGGTACCTGCACGAAGATGTACCGAAGTTACTTTAGAAGTTTAAAAAAGGTTATTTGAGCCTCTATAATGTTCTCCTTTTTATGTTTAACGAAGTTTTACAGATTTCTTATAGCAGTTAGAATGCATTTTCAGTTAAACCTAACCGAAGCTGAAATGTTAGTTGGGAGGTCACGCCCGGTTCGGTGCAAGCTCTGTTCGCTCACGCCCCGCTCTATGCCCCGCTCGGAGCCAAAAAAGAAAAAGGCCTACTAGGCGCCAGTTATATTTTTCATTGAAACTCATCATTGAAAATTTTAATGATTGGTTTTGATGGATTTAAAAAGCTAAAAAAGTGTATATTTTGATGCGAACAAGAAGGTGGTGACTAAATTATTAATTCTTGCCAAACAAAATTTTCGTTTTGGCCCAACCGTCCACATAAAATGACTTTGATTATTTCAATGGTTGAACTACCCTGCCAATGATCTTTGAAAAATTAAACTTAATTTTATGGCGAGGTTTTGGGATTGCATTGATTTTTTTTCTTCACTAATGTGATAAATCCATCAGCTTTATTTTTGCATCAAAATAATTACTGATTTTACTTTCTCAACGTCTCAAATTCAGTCATTAAAGTTTTCAATGAAAGTTTTCAATGAAAGCTATAACTGGCACCTTAAGATCACTTGATAAATACATAATTTAGATATTAAACTCAAATTGTCAAAAAAAACTTTTTGCATGTGAGATTTTGACGTTTTGTGCACAAAAGTGGTTCAATGCGTTTTTTTAATTTTCTTGCAAGTTTCCCCATTTTTGAGAAATTCGTTTCCACTTTGGTGTTTTGACAGGTTTTACAGGTTAAACTAAAAAAAACCATACCAAACATAACAAGTGTCGAAGTCCTTCTAACCAAAAAATCGATCGTTTTAAGAAAAAATCTATTTGTTTAGTGAAAAAGATCAATTTTTCTAGACAAATTGGGGCATATTCATAGTCACTTTTAAACTCCAGTTTATGTTAGACTAAGATAAACTGGAGTTTAAAAGTGACTATGAATATGCCCAACTAAGTCTTTCAAATGTTCAAGTATTATATTATACAATTTCAAATGCAAATAAATAAAAAATATTTGCGTTGGTTGGTTTGTATGGAATAAAAAATATCAGTTGGGATTCCAAATCTTTAAAGGCGAACATTGTGTCGCCGCCGCGCACCGGTGTATTCCTTGTCGGATTTTAAGAAGTTCGTATTTCGAATTTCTGCTTCTTTTCATTACTGAATTGTAATTTTTTTGTTGTTTGGATAAACGCACAATTTTTCTATTCACTAAAATAAATGTGTGTTTTATCTTACCAAAGGGACATGTTAAATTAAATGTACTTTGAAATATTTGTTGTGAATTTGTAGGAGCATTATTTTTTGTGTTCGAATTCCTGTCAAATAGAACTCACACTATCACATATAAAAATAAGCCATCTGAAATGGTTGAAAGAAATTCGACACAAGTTTTAATAATCACGCTCATGTGAACGCGTGCCCTGCAGCACGTCCCGACGCGCGTAGTGTGTGAACCCATTAATGTACGTCAAATTACTTTTTTTTTTAAAGACAGACGTCAAAAGGTGCGCTTGGCACCCGAAGCAGGACAGTTCACCACCGCCAGTTTACCACGGGACAGTTTACCACCGCCGGCTTACCACCGCCGGTTTACCACGGGACAGTTTACCAACGCCACTTTACCTCCGCCGGTTTACCACCAGAGCAGGTCAGGTAGTGTATATTTTAGAAACTACCTACCCTACTTTTGTAGATTTGACATTTTTGACTTCTCAAAGAAGAAAAAAAAAATAATAAAGGATTTTTCTAATTTTAAATTTGATTTGCCAAAATGAATGACTATTCTGCAGGTAAACAGTATATTCATTTATTATTAATTAATTGATAAGTTTAAAACTGATTCACAGGTTGTGGTCAAGACAAGATAGACAGCAGAGAGAAAAATTTCTGGCTTAAACAATTGCTGCCTCCAACAATTGGCTGGCGTTGCTGGACAAAATTCCTTGAAATATTGAAATCTTACTTAAAGATCATCCTGAATTCATAAAAAAATATGAAAACTTTATGGTTAGAAGATTTAACTACCAGATCCAGATTCACTATGGTGTCCACCTCCAGATTTCAAGTAAGCCGACCGTCATGACCCTCAAGAACTCCCATTTAAAATATCGATTACCCTAAGCAGTTATAACATCTAGTTGTACCCTCATATACGCTGCTATGATTGGTATTCAATTAAATAAATGTATTTTTTTAACATTTTTAATCGCCATTAGTTTTTTTGTACAGGAATACCCGTTTGGGTTGGACAGAAACTTCATGCCAGGTATAAGACAGCTACAAAACACAAAAGAAATTGTTCAGTGCTGATTGGTTTGGCAGCATCAACCAATTACTGAAATGAAGACCAAACGAAAAACCACTAACGACTCAGAGAGGAGCACAAATCGCTGGGTTACGATCGGGGTCTGGAACCAGCTTGGATTCTAGGCACCACAGACTCATCCGGTGAGATGATATTCCTTATGAGATCTAGTGCTATTTTTTTCTCTTGGGAAGCAGAGGGAGTTCTTCGACATCAAATATGGAGTTATACAAAACAAAAAGTTACATCTCTATGTAAATGCAATGATGTTGCCTTAGCAAAAAAACCAGGTGCAAATGATATAATCTATGTAGACGCGCTACATTAATATTAAAATTCATCTTTTTATTTTTAAGAAAAAGACTGTCAGGTATTTTATTAATGAACTCTCCTTGCAATAGTGTGTCGATAAATAAAACAATAAGTGTAAGATCTGAAAGAGCAGTTTTTTCTATAATTGTTTTTTTTTCATACCTATTTACTTTTGGTTGCTTTATCTGTGCGAAATCGGTGAGAATCGAGGATTCGCTTATTGCAATGTAAGATTCCAAACATAATCAGCCTAATTGTGGGTTTTGCCCAAACAACATTCCACCCGGAATGATTGCCATTTCACTTTTCTGGTTTTCACCCGAAAAATGTTAAATGTTCGAAAAATTCCCCTTAGGCTCTTCCAAACTAACGCGAATACTTCCGATCGACAACGAAACTTTCGCCTGTCTTAATATAGCCAATTTTTAAGCCATTAAGAAGTAAAATGTAAACTTATTTTTCGGAGGCGAATGGAAACAGCATCATGTACATAGAAATCAACATTACCGTTGAAGCGAAACGCACAATAGCTTTTCAAATTCCGGGCGAACAAAAAATTTGAAGTTGAAATATTTTTCGGGTGCAACTCACACAAGGGCTGAATCTAAATAAAATATACGTTTAAAATTGTCCAAAATGGTCTTTGAAAATGGAATCGTTATCATTTTTGATTTTTATTTATTTATTGAACGCTGTACATTAACGCGAACTTAAAATATATAGGGGCATATTCATAGTCACTTTTAAACTCCAGTTTATCTTGGACCTGGGTTTATCCTATCTAAATAACATTGAATAAACCCCAGTCTAAGATAAACTGGAGTTTAAAAGTGACTATGAATATGCCCCATAATATTTGATTACCATCATATTTAATCCTACAGTAGGTAAGTGCATGTACTGATAAGATACAAATTTCATACAATTGTTTCATGCGATGTAATTCGCGGCAATGTATCGTGCATACGATCAAATGATTCATCGCAAAAGGTAGAGCCGAGTTCATAGGAAAAATACATCTGAGTCCATAAATGTCTATTACATCCTTTTCGTCAGGTTGAATCCAAACATGATGCTGGGAATCCACGTGAGTTTCAATGCACACTCAAAAGCCTTGAAGATAAGTGATGAAAAGTTTAAAATTCATACACAGAAAAAAATAAATTTTCTTACTTTATAATAAGACTCTCAAATTTAACAACAAGATCAGCACGAATGTTGGGCAAAAGTGTAGTTTCATCATCGCGAAATATTAAAGCCATAAGAGAGGCGAAACCGTGAATTTTTGGTGTTGTATATTTAAACAAGTAATAAACTAAACTAAATTATTTTCTAGATACATTCAATACATTAAATCACAAACATACTTGATTAATTTTAAAGTAATAACTACAAGTATTTATATGTTAAGTGTTTTCTATATTGCTAACACCTCCCCCTTTTATTTAAAATATATTAAAATCCTTAAACCAAGTTGGGGTGCGAACGACTCTTCCACTTCTTCTTACATCAGTTTCAGGAACTATAGTAACATTCTCATTCCTTGAAATTATAGTTTCGCTTGAACTTGAACTTGGTAGATGTTGCACTGCGATAGAATCATCTCTTGGTTCAACGGGTTCAACAGGTAATGTTGTAGTTTCTTGTTGCTCAACGGAAGGAGATATTTCATCAATTGTTACAGCTCGAATTCATAAAGAATATCATTTAAATTATTTGAAATCCTGTTTTCAATGGATTTGGGGTTGTCAGGAGCATAGCGAGTTCTTAACTGGTTTGTGTGTGAACGCAAGAGTCTGGAACGATTTGAAAATTGTGTTAATACATTATAGTTAACATTACCTATGCGTTCAATGATGGTCCCAGGAATCTAATAGTTCTTATTTGTTTTGTAAAATTTTGCATAAACAAGATCGCCTGGATTATATTCTCGTTTCTTACACCCGTGTTTAGTATTAAACTGTTGGTTTTGTTTATTTGATACTGTTGTTACATAGTCTTGCTGTTTGTGTTTTATAAGATCCAAAATAGTTTTTATCTTCCTACCTAAGAACAGTTCTGCTGGAGATTTGTTGTCTATAGCTTTGTTTGGTGTTGATCTATATGTTTGAAGAAATGTTTCAAGGTTCTCTTCGCTCGTCCCTTTATGATGAAGTTTCTTTAAGACTCTTTTGAAAGTATCAACAAAACGTTCCGCCTGTCCATTTGATTGCGGATGGAAAGGGGCTGTTCGCGTATGTTGGATACCTCTTAGTTGTAAAAACTGTTGAAATTCTGAGCTAGTAAACTGTGTTCCGTTGTCTGACACAATTTGTTGATAATCACCAAATTGGGAAAACGTTTGACTGAGCTTTTTTATTACAGTTGATGATGTAATTCTTTGAATTTGGAAAATTTCAGGCCATTTTGAAAATGCGTCTATTATTATAAAATAGTATTTGTCATCGCATGGACCTGCTATGTCTATGTGTAAACGTTCCATTGGTGATAAGGACTTTGGCCATGATTATAGATAATGATGTCTTAATCGGTGATTTTGCAGCAGTAGCACAGCTTTGACATTGTCGCACATATCTTGTAATGTCATCATCTATGTTCGGCCAATAAACGTAACTTCTTGCGATAGATTTCATCCTTTCGATTCCGGGATGGCCACGATGAAGCTGCTTTAAAACTCGTTTATGAAAACATGATGATATGGTGATTCTATCATTAAATAGTAAGCACTCATCGACAACTGAAAGTGAATCTCTTCGATCAAAAAATGATTTACATTCAGCAGGAATTGATTTTTTGTTTGGCCATTTGGATCTCATAAAGTTAATAACAGTCTGGAGTATTTTACATTCGAAAGTAGCTCGTTGAATCATTTTGTACGTCAATGATAAATTAACTAATTGTTCATTAAAATTTTGTGACATTTCTCTTTCTAAAACTGTACATGCGACTACATATTCTTCTGCAGGCTTTGATTGCGATTCAATAAGACGAGATAATACATCTACGCACCCGAAATCTTTTGTTGAAATGTATTGAATTTCAAAATCGTACAACATCAGTGTTAACGCCCATCTTTGCAATCTATTGGCAGTGTATACTGGTATACCTTTTTGCCTTCCAAATATTGCTAGCAGAGGTTTATGATCTGTTTGCAAATGAAATCTGCGTCCATAAATCATTCTATGGAATTTAGTCACGGCGAAGATAAGGCCCAGAGCCTCCTTTTCAATTTGGGTATACTTCTTCTCAGAAGGCGTCAAAGCTCTTGCTGCATGCATTACAACTTTTTCTGTTCCATCCGGAAAGATATGAGCAATAAATGCTCCTATTCCTTCACCTGAAGCATCTGCTGCGACTTTGATCGGCAATTCTGGGTTGTAATGAGTAAGAAGTAAGTCTGACGAAAGTATTTCCTTGAATTTGTCAAATGATTGCTGGCACGAATTTGACCATTTGAATTCCACTTCGGTTTGCAAACGTTTATCCAATGGTGAACGAATTTGTCGCATTTCTTTGACAAATTTTCCATAATTGACAGCTCCAAGGAATGAACGTAGTTGTGTTAAGTTCTGTGGTGCTGGCATGTTTTTAATTTTATTAATTTTAGCTTGATCTGGTCGCAATCCGTTTTTGTCAATGATATGTCCAAGATATTTAATTTGTGAAGCGAAAAATGAATATTTTTGAATTTTTACTCGAAATCCATACTCAAATAGACGCTTCAGTACCTCGTGAAGACTTTACAAATGTTCTTCCCAATTGGCGCCACTTATGATTATATCGTCCAAGTATGTTGCAACTCCTTTTAATCCTGCCAGCAATGTATCCATCAGCTGTTGGAATGCTCCTGGGGCTGACTTCACACCGGGTACTAAACAATTAACCCTGTACAAACCTTTGTGTGTATTTATAGTCAGCAATTTTCTTGAATCTTCTGAAACTGGTATCTGGAAGTAAGCATCTGTTAGATCGATATGACTGAAAATAGTTTTGTTGCTTAATGTTGCAAATATATCATCAGGTACTGGAAGAGGATATTGATGTGGTTCTAGAGAATTGTTAAGGCCTGAAGAATAATCCCCGCAAATTCTTGTTACCATTTTCTTTTTTTACTGCTACAATAGGTGCTGCCCATTCAGAAAAGTCAACTGGTGTGATAATGTCAAGATTCTCAAGACGTTTCAGTTCTTTTTCAATTAATGGTATGACTGAATATGCCACAGGTCTCCGGGCTCTGAAAACAGGTATTGCTCCTGGTTTGAGATGAAGCTGAACGTTGACTTTAATGCGTGCTGATGGTTCATCACTGAATAGCTCTTTGTAATGATTACGAATATTTGTAATGGCTGCTTCACGGTTTTGTGGTGTGTGACTTATCTGACAACACACATTGCTAAGAGGTTTATCCCATAAGTTGAAACTGTGACATAAGTCAATCCCGAATACGTTTAGGTCAATGTCACTTACAAACAAGTTTCCCTGACTTACCTCGCCAGAACGGAGGCAAATACTACAGTTGAAATTAGCAATCAATTTGATGTTATGACGTGTTGCACTTTTTGCTTTTTGACTTAAGCATGACCCTGGATTTCCTAATTTATTCCACACTGATTGACTTATGATGCTGACGTCGGACGCTGTATCTATCTGGAGCTTGCGTCCTGAATATGCTCAGCATTGGGTACATCATTGATTTGAACGGTTATGTATTTTCTTTTGCTTCACAACAGTTTGAATTGCATTGCTTTGAAAAGATCGTTTTTTTTAAAACTGTTTTTTATTGTTTTTAATAAAGTTGGACTTCTTTTGTTGAACACCTTCTTAATTTAAAGATGAATGAGCTTTGGCGAAACATGAGCAGTAACCTTCTTTGTGACCTACTTTTTTACATTGGGAACATTGATGTTGCGAATATGAACAGTCACGAGAGAAATGCATAGCTCCACATTGCCAACAAGGTGTTCCTGGTGTCTTGGTTGAATCAGAGCGTTGTTGAAACGGTCCGTTGCGTTCCTTTTGATTGTATTTTTGTATTGCGTTGACAAAGTAAGATGTTTGTGGTGTTTGTTCAATCATTGCTGTATCCTTTTTTAGATTGATATATCGATGGGCTTCAGAAATTAATTTGTCGAGTGTTATTGTTTTTGCTTTTTCAACATCTTCAAGTGACGCTAATAGTCTTGTTCGAATTTCAGAATCTTCTGCGGCTTGTAATCCAGTAACAAATACCAGACATTTAAACTGGTCTATTGAAAGGTCTCCTAATTTAAATTCTTCACAATTTTTATTTACCAATGATGCGTAGGTAACCAAATCGTCTGTCTTCCGTTTGATTGTTTGAAGACAGCTGAAACAAACATTAAAAAGAGTGCCTTTTCGACCAAACATATCTTTAAGTTTTAAGACCGTGTCCGTAAAACTTACATCCTTAATTTTTCTTGGTAAAATCAAGTTGGTATAATTTTCGTGAGCAATTGAGTTCAGTTTTCTCATGAGAAGACGAACCTTTGCTGAATCATCGACAATGAACACGTCCTCGAAACGGTTGTACTAGGATTCAAAAGTCAATCCATTTGCCGGATCATAAACAAATTCTTGAATGTTGTTTGCCAATGAGTCCATTGAAAACTCCTGTCCTCGATTTACATCTTTTTCTTGAATTATTGTTTGCAAAAGTTTGCTTTGCAATTCGAGAAGCTCTAGAATTTTCGGATCAGGCGCCATTTTTTTTTAATGCTGAATTCCGAGTTGTTCGGGAATGAATAAAATTGAGTTCGAAGAAAAAAAAATATATATATATAATATCCTTTTCTCTTTAAAATTCCTCGTCGCCAAATTGTTGTATATTTAAACAAGTAATAAACTAAACTAAATTATTTTCTAGATACATTCAATACATTAAATCACAAACACACTTGATTAATTTTAAAGTAATAGATACAAGTATTTATATGTTAAGTGTTTTCTATATTGCTAACATTTGGCATAAGTCATTTGAGATGCTGTGAGTGAACTTCTATCTACAGAGTCAGAAACACCGGCAGCGACATTTAAACATTCATGAACATCCTGGGGGTCGTTGTCAACTAAAACCGAACTAAAATAATCCATTTCGACATTAATACCCTTCCATACACCAACACGAGTTGCAGAAAAGATTTTCGCTTCCAGTGGACTAAAAGGACCTCGAAGAAAGATATTATTTAAGCAAAGCTCTGGTGGTGGAGGGTCGATTTCTAAATCAACTTCCGGTTGAATGGATCGCAAATACTCCTCGTTTTGCTTGGAAAAGTCTTCTTGCATGAATCTTTCAGCAATAGATTGTTTTCTCATTTGTAAATCATAGTCGGTCTTAATAAAGAAAATTATTGATTTAGAAATTCATACAAATTCTTTGCGGTTTTCTTTTACCTTGGACATGTAATTCTCGCCAGATTTTCGTGCTAATCCTTTTTCGATGAGAATATCATTGTCAGTAGTCACCCATTTTAATTAGCTGAACAGCTTACTTGAGGGCTCGAATTGCTTTGGCTCTTGTAGTGTTTACTTGTGTGATTACAAGCTCAATGTCTTTCTCACCAACACCACTCTCGTCGACTTCATATTCTTCGGCAATTGATGTCACCGAAGTTGTGGTTACGGTGTCTGATGCACCAGCGGCCGATTCTGAGGCCTTCAATTTCTCGGCAGCTTTCACTTGAGCTTGCTGTGAATGAACTTCGTTTTTAGCTTCTCCGAAGATGATGTATGTCACTCTGGGGGTTCTTGTAAACTCAGGGTGGTTGATGACAAACAAAATGTTCTTGGACATGCGAATGGTGACACCGGTTTACTCCTTGAATGTGCTTCAGACCCACCTTCACATTATTTTTCAATGCCTGGCCTTTGACACCAAATCAATTGCCAATCCTGTTGCTCCACCTCCGAGTTGAGTGGCTTCAAAAAACCTGAAAAGTAATAATAAAAATGAAAAATATTCCAATTTATCATTTTAAAGAACGAATAAAAAAAGCAAAATAAAGAATAAAATAGATAATTATTATACTAGGGGTATTCATGCAATGTCGTATTTGCCTAGTAAACCTCGTAAACTGCATGAGTTTATCTCCTCGTAAATCAAATGTCAAAATTTGTATGGAAAATTATATACGCAGGGCTGATAAGTTTGCGCGATGATTTTGCCTCGTATACCACGTAAGCTGCATAAGTTTATCACCTCGTAAATCAAATGTCAAAATTTGTATGGAAAATTATATATGCGAGCAACGTTATAAGGATATACACAGATTGCTTTATAGGTGCGTTCATGCAAAGTGAAGAATACACTTACGCAAATACGAAGTTAGTAAATATATCTCATTGCATGAATACCCCTACTTACTTTTTAATAACCAAATTGCGGCCTGATTTGATGCTTCTTCTTGTTGATGTTTTGCTGCCGCTGGTCGGTTGTTGATTGTTGAAACTGAATCACTGAATGGCATCACGAAGTTAAACGAAGTTGAGACAAACAACCAAAAACACTCTATATGAAGATACCAATCTCGGCTGTCATCCGAGTTTGCC
The DNA here is from genome assembly GCA_932273885.2 of Leucozona laternaria. Classification (NCBI taxonomy): domain Eukaryota; kingdom Metazoa; phylum Arthropoda; class Insecta; order Diptera; family Syrphidae; genus Leucozona; species Leucozona laternaria. The sequence goes on along the minus strand of OW026366.1, from coordinate 132,957,326 downwards.
ACCAAGCTCATATAAACGGTGTTCACATTGGACTGACTCATCCGATTTTTTTTGACATGAATCCAACTTGGTTTGTTCAGACACAAACTTATGTCAACACATCGGACTTACTTTGACGTTTATCAGTCGTTAAAACAAAGCAGAAATCTGTGCAGTTTGAAAGATGAATTATAATTTTTTCACTTACAAAATGTAAATCTTCTTTAATAAATATGTTTCTAATTTAAAAAAAAATTGGATTCTGTAAGATCTAAGTGCCAAAGATAAATCACAGACAGAGAAAACAGATGTCACAAAAGAAGACGTCAAAAAAAATCCACCGTCATAGGGGAAATCAGGAGAAACACGCACCCATATGCAGTAAGCGTACATCCACCACGCTTTATTTGCACACACATGGAGTAAGCGTACATTCACCACCAAAATGTAGGTTATTTACGAGTTTCAATGGGTATGTTCAAAAAGTATAATAAAAGGAGCAACGAGTTATCAAGTGCTAACCCAACCTTATAAGGATAAGTTTGTGGAAACAAATTGAACGTGAAAATTTATAATGAATTTAAAAGTATATTCGATTGACTATTGTCATTATTTGTTTTGTTTCTATGATTGTTTGGTATTGTATTTCGCTCTCGAAGTATTGAAACAGACTGTGAACATGACAAAAAAAAAACGAATGAGAAATCAGAGAATCAACGCAACTGTTGTAAGACAACTTTAGGCGTGTTTTTTTGCAGGAAGTGACTAGACATGCCAATTATAATAGTTTTTGTTTATAAAATTACTGTTTATGCGGCCCCGCAGGGCCAGGGTCCTCCGCCGGTGGGCATAATTCAAGCACTTAAAGTTTTTTTTTTTAAGTAGTGCGAAGCGCGTAAACGTACGACCGCTTTTAATGGCCAAAAATTGTTATAACTGTTATAAATTGGCATGTCTCTAGTCTCGTTGCAAGCCTGGAGGAAATTGATCGAAAAAAACTATGTAGTGTCGGGGCTAAGGAATTTACATGTTAAATGCAACAACAACTAATCCCCTCCAGGCATAGCTAAGAGCACATAATTTTCGGGGCTAAACTGTTTTAACGGCGTGAATTACATATGTACTTCTAATCAATGGTTTTTATGGAAACTCCATGTTTTTCTGTGATGGCGTCGATAGATAATCCCCAATATAATTTCTTTTTAACCGAATCCCTCTGGCCTTGCAAAAAAAAACAAGGCTTTTAAGAGCATTAAAGGTAGAACCGCACTAGGCGGAGCTGCACTTCAGCGACACCGTGCGCACTTTCGCACGAAACTGAACGAAACTTCACGTCGCGACACAGTTGGTCAGATTACCAACTTTGTCGCATAGTGTCGCGTCGTGAAATGCAGTTGTCGCTTAGTCCCCTTTCACACGAGGAAACAAGTTGCTGGAGATTTTTTTGACGTTTTCTTTTAATTTCCTTAAAAATCTCCTGTACCTTTCACACGAAGAAACAAAATCGTGGAAACTTTCTGTATTTTCCTTTTAAAATAGCTTGGTTGAACACACTCTACTGTGTGTGTGAAGGGGAATGTCAAAAAAATCTCCTCGAATCGTTGACCGGGGAGATTTCATTTTCCCCTCTTACTTCTTGCCCTTCTCACCAACAAACTGATTGTTGCTGGCAACTCAGTTTCCTCGTGTGAAAGGGGACTTAGTGCGATATAGCTCATACAATTTCCCACAGATAAGTCGTGAAGTTCAGTTCCGCTGAAGTGCAGTTCCGCCGAGTGCGGTCCTAGCTTAAGGCTATCCAAAACCAAAGAGAGTACTTCAGAACGACGACGAAACTTTCCGCTGTCTTAATTTATTTCCATGGAGATTAATGGGAGCACGCCCACTGGCGCGATGCGAATCTTCGAACATTATTCAGTCGTCGCATATTCGCGCGAATGTTTCGCTTTGGTTTGGGACAGCCTCAGTGACGTTTATTCGAAGGTGCGCAGGTGTTCACCGCACACCCTAGCAAAATCTTAATTTCCATGCGTAGCCAAAGTTCTTTTAGTCCTTTCATTATTCTATAGAAAAAAATGCTTACAAAATCAGAACAACTATCTCAAAGTAACGAAAAATGTTCCGAGCATGCTGTTCCGAGCAGTCTGTTCCGAGCAGGCTGTTCTTCTTACTTGAGCGCACCGAAGTGAAGGCAATCCACATGCAAAGAAATTAAAAAAAAGAGCAAGAAATTCGTACTTCCTTATAAATGTGTATCTATGCCTTGGTGTTCAACTTCATCAAGCGTACTCTCGCTCGTGCTTTCATTCGGCAGTCCGATGAGTATTCGTTTTCGTCGAAGGTAAAAAAATTCACTCAGTATATCTCTTCTCCGATGAATCAACAATCAAAGGTGTTCACATTACTTCAGCGCACCGAGGAAGCGTAAATTCACATACAAAGATAGTTCAAAAAAAAAGATCACAAAATTCATTCTCTCTATAAAATGTATATGCCCGGGTGTTCAGCTTCATCAAGCGCACCGCTGAAGTCAAAGCGAAGAAAATGTATGTGGGTATGCGGTTGGTCGTTGCCCGCGACTCGATTTCAGTGAGAAATGGTTTTTTGATTTTAAAAAAATCACAAAAAATTTCGATAGACTCTCACTAGATTACTTATAACTTTTGATACATACTAAGAAATTTTATCAAGATAGTATCACAAGAGAGGTAAGATATTAGCGCATCTTTTGATGCAAAAATATTTACAACAATCAATAAGAAAATATTTTTAAAGGGTTTGTAAAGCCAAAATTGATTAATATTTAATTACAATTAACGGAAAATTTGATGAAAAAATTCAGAATTTTCAAAAGTTAAGTGCTACAATATTGTACGTCTATTGTGCTTTAATAACAAGTCAGTAGTCTTAAAGCGGTTAATTCAATAGCATAGCGGGAAACTATGATTTTCAAGGATTTCACTAATTTCATTGAATAAATCACCCAACCTGACTAATGAAAAACATTCTCACTTGCAAAGTAATTGTCTATTTTTTAAGATAATTGAATCAAGTATTATATAAGTGTAAAAAGCTAAAACATTACACCCACTCACAAACAAAAAAATTAATTTTCATCTTTGTTTTACACTGTTTTACGATTACGATTATTTTACAATATTTACAAATCAATATGGACAAAACCTTTGTATGGCAGGAGTCTTTATTGATAACTTAATAGTTTTAAATATTTGTCAGATAGTTTGTAGGTACCTATATAAATAAAAATACTATAAATAGGTAAATCGCGAAACTTGAAAATTTAAGATCGAAATTCGGAAAACACGTTCATATAGGTAAATCAATTATTTCATCTTTATAATCCGTGAACCGATATTAAGCATTCTTACTTCATTCGCAAGTCAAAAACCCAACATTTATTTAAATATCGTCTGCGCTTACTACCTACATATATGTTTTTAGGTCTAGGTTCAGGTCACAAAGCTCACAAAGTACTGAGTTGCACTGCCTCTTTTTTTGTAATTGAGTGAGTGGTATTTTCCTATAATAATTATATTTGTGATCTTACATATTTCTCAACAATTTGAAAATGATTAGTGGACTGTAGGTCAAAAATAACGATGTTAAAATGTATGCGGCGTTTCGAGCATGGTTAGGCTCATCATAAGCCAACAAAATTTAGGAGGTAGGTACATCTAAAACAAAGACCTTAACCTTCTTGCACTTATATATGTATTCTAAAAATTAACAACTGGCAGTTACACTTAATGCTTCCAGCGCGATCGCGTATACATTTTAACATCGTTCTTTTTGACCTGCAGCCCACTAATTATTTTAAAGGTATTTTTCAACTGAAGAACTCACCACCACCTACTTAAGAAAACTAACCAGGCTACAAATGCCTGATTTAAACCTAAAAATGGGTGTAAATCTAGCTTAAAACCGAGATTTGAAGACTCGACCTAAAATCGAAAACATCCTTTGAAGAAGATTTTTAAATTTAAAAAAACATCGATTTTTTTGGTTGATTGGAAAAGAACATAACACACAAGAAGAGATAATTTTACTGGAGACAAAATTAGTGAACACCTTACTAAAAGCATCACGGCACGTCACTGGACAGCCTTTATGCTATGTTTATGCGAAACCAATTGAAAACTATCGATGACCGAAATGTCAATGTATTAATTCTATGGCCAGGCGCGCACATGCAACTAAACTGTTTGGTTTCGATTTTGAGCAATCGGGATTATATGAGACTATATCTGCGCGGACTCTCATATAATCCCATAGTGCTCAAAATCGCAACCAAACTGTTAAGTTGCATGTGCGCGCCTGGCCTAACTTATCACGTTATTTATTTTATTACAGACTTTTCTGTGAAGAAAAATTTAAAGAAGTTTCATCACGCAAAATTCGTAGTGTAATAGCAGACTTAGCACCATTAAATTGGTGTTTTTTTCAACACATCCCGATATCCCACCCAACAACCGCCATTTTCATGGTGAAAAGCTGGTGAGTTGAAATTTTTTTAAAGATGGCTGCATTATTTGCACATACAAAATGGTTGTTCTGGGAAAACAGAACAATCCCACCCCGTTAAATTGTTGTTGCAATTCACATCTATTCATGGACACAAAACGAAATTACAAAAACAACAATGTAAGCAAATGGGTTTTGGAGGGTGATACGTACGGAAGATTGACATCTTCATAGAGAGTGCTTTTGCAAACAACTGATTAACAACACGAACAGAAGATAATTTGGAACTTCCACCAGACGTCAGTGCAAATTAAACAAAAAAAAAATCAATAGTTTGACAGTAAAATATGCAGGTAAAACAAAAACATGTGATTTTGATTTGATTTGGCGCAAAATATTGTAAGATAAAAGTTTAAAAGCCGAACATTGTTCTTAAAAAAACGCTGTGAAATATTATCTTATTAATATTATTATTAATATCACAACAAGTTTTTGCTAAAATCTCAGAAAAACATAGGCAAACTTCGCAATAAAATGATGTTTCATTTTCATTGGTAAGGTAGTTCAATCATTGAATTAATAAGGGTATTCATGCAAAGATATATATATCCGCTTTGCAGAAAATATAACTTTCCGCAGGACATTTGCATGAACACCCTTTAGAAATACTTGTGAAATGTCACATCAAACACACCACAAATGTCATTTCTAAATGCATCAGGTTTAATTATCTTTACGCTTTTTGCATCAAATTGATGAGATAAATTTATCAGATCTGCAGAAAAATATTCAAATACAAATTTTGACAGTTCGTTTCTGCGGAGATAAAATTATCTGGGGCCGAATTACAGCATCAGTAATCGAGTAATACGTGACTGAGTTAAGTGAGTTTGGCATTACTGCTCACGTTATGGAGCCGTCATCGCCATAGGTTTTACTCGTTCATTCGATCACTGATGGCACTCACTCGATCAGTCACTAATGCGGTAATGTGGCCCCTGGTTTCTGAGGTTAAGGCCAGGTGCGCACATGCAACTAAACAGTTTGGTTGCGATTTTGAGCACTATGGGAATATATGAGAGTCCGCGCAAATAAACCGGCGGACTCTCATATAATCCCGAGTGCTCAAAATCGAAACCAAACTGTTTAGTTGCATGTGCGCGCCGTGCCTAAAGGCTCTCCCAAACCAACGCGAATATTTCATTACGACGACGAAACTTTCGCCTGTCTTAATTTATTTACATGGAGATTAATGGGGGCACAGCCTTAAAGCTGTCCCAAACCAACGCGAAACATTCGCGCGAATATGCGACGGCTGAATAAAGGCTCCCCCAAACCGCCGCGAATATTTCAGAACGACGACGAAACTTTCGCCTGTCTTAATTTATTTACATGGAGATTTAAGCCAGGTTTATGTGCGTGGACTCTCATATAATCCCATAGTGCTCAAAATCGCAACCAAACTGTTTAGTTGCATTTGCGCGCCTGGCCTAAATCTCCATGTAAATAAATTAAGACAGGCGAAAGTTTCGTCGTCGTTCTAAAATATTCGCGTTGGTTTGGGAGAGCCTGCCGAAAAATTTAGATCTGCAAAATTGATTTTAAATCAAAAATAAATCAATTTATTTTGCCGAATGGAACGGAAAAATGGTCAAAATTGGCTTTTTGACAGTTCCAAATCAAAAATAAATTGATTTATCTTACCAATGGAAACCCCCATTAATCACATCCAGAACCCAACCAAATATAGTTTGAATAACCCTTCCTTCACTTCTGACACCGATTTCAGTGCACTTTCGGTGTAAACTTCTGCACCGTTAAAAATAAAATGATTCGTTAAAAAAAAAAAATATGCTGGTTCTACAATCCTTTAAAAATTCCAAAAATCGTAGGCCTCTTCAGAATGCGTTTGAACTGCCTAATTGTAACGAGCTTTCTCAATCCATTAACATCGAGGGCATCTTTTGCTAGAATTCAACCCTTTATGGCTTGATACATACCGGACGAACTATATTTCCGGGCTTATAGACCATTTAGTGCAAAGTATTTTCAAAAAGCCCCGAAACAGCGTTTTCCCCGAGGTAAATTTAATGCTTGAAATGAAAAACGGCTATTGATAGCGATTTATTGCATTTTCAGAGTAAATTTCTGCGTTACCAAAGAAGCACCCTATAATGTCGTTTTCGTTTGGACTTCGGAACTGTTCCATTCCTATCTAAAATGGGAAATTTGGAGTAAAAGGAGTGAAAAAGGAGTAGCTCCGGACGTCCACTCGAAAACGACATAAGGTGTGTTCCTTTGGGCTCCAGTATCTACTGCCAAGTACTTCTGGCTGCAGTCAACTACTTCTCCTCTGTGGTCGAAGTAGTTCAAAGTAGTTCGGTAATCTAGTTACAGAATGTTTGCAAACAAGAAAAAGACATCACCAATCAAAAGAAATTACGTAGTAGATTGTTGCTGTTGACATTTTTCTAGTTAAAAGTAAAATACGAAAACAAACAACAGAAATTAAATTGATATTGAGGTTAGATTTTACTTTTGGCAAAATGAAACCATTCCATTCATCATCTACTCGGAAGTACTAAAAAGTACTTTGGAAGGCCCAATGGAACACGGCTATAAGTATCAAATAGGTAGTTCGACATCACATTTCACACTACCTGGCCTGCTCTGTTATGTCGTTTTCGTTTGGATCTAGGAACTGTTCCATTCCTATCGAAAATGGGAAATTTGGAGTAAAAGGAGTGAAAAAGGAGTAGCTCCGAACGTCCACTCGAAAACGACATTAGTAAACCGGCGGAGGTAAAGTGGCGGTGGTAAACTGTCTCGTGGTAAACTGTCCCGTGGTAAACTGGCGGTGGTAAAACGTCATGTACCGGAAATTTATGTAGTACAAATTCGCAAGTTATCCAATGGAGGGAAATTTTTTTTTTTTTTCTCGATGTGCTCTCTCGGTGCAACTTTTTCGAGTAACAAACAGGATTTTGTGACAAATTGTGCAATTTTTTGAAAAATTGTGCAAATTCATAAGAAATTTCACGTTACCAAACAGACCTATAATATGGAGTGCTCGTTTCTATCCCTAATGCATTGTAATGCCTGGGGCCTTGATAGAGGGCACTGTTTCACTTTCGGTTAACATAAAGTCTTAGAAGAAATCGTACAGCTGCGAAGAGCTGTGGTAGAGTCTTACAAGCGGTAAGGATAAATATATACTCGCATTAGGTTAGGTTTTGTCCATAAATTAAGTTCTAAGTAAAGTTCGAACGATCATGGTGAGGAAAGCGATGAACCGAAAGAACATGACATAACAGTCATGGACGAAGCTGCTTCCAAGCGTTAGCTAGAAGAATTAACGAATCAATTGAGTTTCTTAAAGGCCGAATTTGCATTAGCGGCAGCCCTGAGTGTTTTGAGCCGTACTTTGTCTAACAATAGGCCAGAGTAAGGGAGGAAATTGTACGAACTTCCTGAGTTTGATGGGCGGCCCGAGGACTGTCCTATGTTTAGCGAATAGCATTTCATATCACAACAGAAGGGTATAACAACAGATTAGCCATATGAAGATGAGAATGTTTCGTACGTTTCACCCTCCAAAACCCATTTGCTTACATTGTTGTATTTGTAATTTCTTCCTGCGTCGATGAATAGGTTTGAATTGCAACAACAATTTAACCAGGTGTGTGAAGATCCCTACTGTCTATGTGTGAGGTTTTTATACACACATTCGCATTTTTTATCTGATAACTGCCAGTTCAAGCTTGTTGGCAAATTAAAATGGCTGCCGGGGATTCTCATCTTCATGTGGCTAATCTGTGGGTATAACTCATGAATGAAAAAATAATAAGATTACGACACGCGCATGTGTTACTTTTTTTGACATTAGCTGTGACGTTGGAAGAGACGAAAACGCGGGAACTCAAAAAGGAAATCCGGGCAATTTTCGAAACAATTCTTTTTTGAAATTTGTTAATATCCTAAAATTCAAAATGCGATGTGCAGTGTGTGGGTGCAATAATAACAATAGTAAAAATGACAAATATAATAAGGAAAATGTGTCGTTCTTTACGTTTCCAAAAGATTGTGGCTTACTTAAAAGTTGGGTTCATTTTTGTAAACGGAAGGACCAAATCAACACGAAGACAGGTAGGATTTGCAGTGAGCATTTCGTATCTGATGACTTCGAAAGGAACCTGCAGTACGAAATGGGTAATTACACAGAAAATTTAAACAAGAGTTGTAATGTAAGCGGTACCAGTATTTATTTTAGGTTTTGTGACTCATAGACGGCTCTTACTCAAACCTGGTGCTGTTCCCTCTATTTACATAACTGAAAAGGTGGAAGTACCTTCCACTCAAGGTAACAGAAAAAACAGGGTCAAGGCCAGAGAAGATAAGAGGGCTATAAATGCTTTGTTACAGGAAGCAGAAGATGTTCCTCCTTGCATTTTAAATGATAGGATCGAAGACGATACACAAATCAGTTCTTGTCAGAACTGCGATGTTCTACGCAACCAAATTGAAGAGCACCTAACACAAATGTATGTCTAAGGAAGTTGTTTATATCGAGCTCCTTATTAATTTGTTTATTTTCAGACAAAAATTAGAAAATAAGATCAATTTGTTGCAAAAAAATCAAGAGAAGCTCCGAACGTCTTTGACAAAAAGTAGGATTGAAAGCAAGAATGTAGAGAAAAAATTAGCTTCCATTTTCACCTACGGCCAAATTCGAAAATTGAAGACCGGTGCAAAGCTTATGCATTGGTCAGAAGTTGACGTCGCGAGGTCAATTACATTATACTCAGCGAGTGCAAGGGCATATAGGCTTTTGCAAAAAAACAAGTTTCCACTTCCTTCGGTAAGAACACTTCAACGCTGGGCTCAAAAAATCGAAATCTCGCCAGGTATTTTAAAGCCAGTTGTAAGAATATTATAAGCAGCAACACAGCTTGATATAAGCCAAAAAGTTTGCATCCTCAGCTTTGATGAGATGAAAATTAAAAAGGCATATTGCTACGAAAAGCCGACAGATACCACTTTGGCTCCAGCAAATTACGTGCAGGTAGCGATGTTGCGAGGTAAGATTATTACAATTTTGAAGTATACTTAATTTGATAATTTTTTTTTTTTCTTTAAAGGACTTATGAGCAATTGGAAGCAGCCGATTTTTTACTCTTTTGACTGCAAAATGACGACTGGTATCTTAAAAGAAATCTTAAGTGCCACTGAAGACTGTGGCTATACAGTTGTTGGGATGGTAAGTGACTTGGGAGGAGGGAACAGGGGATTATACAGTGAACTAAATATTACACTAGAAAAACCATGGTAATACGTTTAAGCCAGTAAGATCATTCCTAACCTTTTTATAATTTTAGGTTTTTGAATGGCAAACACAAAATTTTTGTTTTTGCTGACGTTCCCCATCTCATAAAACTTCTTCGAAACCACTTCATAGACAGTGGCTTCTTGATAAACGGAAATGAGGTCAAAAAGGACACTATCACGAAGCTTTTATCGTATACTGCAACAGAGCTTACAATAACACACAAGATAAGCGAATACCACATCAATGTCAAGGGTGCAGAAAGGCAAAAAGTGAAGCTGGCAACTAAACTATTTTCGCACACCATTGCCAAAGCTATAGAAAGAGCAGGTTCACTTAACCTTCTTGGGGATAACTGGAGAGAATGTTATCAACTGTTCAAGCTAGTAAAAACTTTTTGAAATAGTTATGTTACACTGATAAACATTTTTTGATTTCCTTTTATAAAGGTCGATGAATGGTTTGATGTTATGAATGTACGAGTACCCAAAGCCGATTCAAGGGAAAGACTTCATGCTTATGGGTTTGCAACGGAAATTCAAAACCAGATTCTCGACACCATGTCCGAAACAGTGACAAACATGAGAGTAATCGGCAAAAACAATCTTTTGCCATTCCAAAAAGGTAAGGACGCAGGTACTTATTTTATATAAATTTGTACAAATGACAGGTTTAACTTTTTTAAGGTATTATTCAATTAAACACCGCGATAAAGCTTTTATACGAAGATCTCAGGAACCGCTTCGGATTTAAGTACATCCTTACGTATCGACTCAACCAAGATGTGTTGGAGAATACATTTGGTTTACTTAGGGCTAAAGGAGGGCTTCATGACCACCCTGATCGTCAGGAGTTTAAGTACAGACTGCGGTCGCACATCTTAGGGCATAACGAAGGCGTTATTTGTGATAACGCTAATGTTAGCTCGGATGACACTCCAGATTTGGTGGCACCCATAACTGGTAAGAAATATTTGCGTTGTTTTTGACCAAAAGGTAAACAATATCCTTTTACTTTTAAGGCACCATTTTAAAGAGCATTGCGTGGGAGCCCGAGGAGGAAGAAACTTGCCAGGAGCAGGAGGAGCTGAAAAGCTTGGCGTATGATGGGCTTGAAAATCTGGCTGGTTATATTTGCCACAAGTTACCAGTTGAGACCTTCGCCCAACATACCAATGAACGAGACGTCTTTCCAAATTCGTGGGTGAGCCACGTTAGCGAAGGTGGTTTGATGAAGCCATCTCCAGAGTTGATGTCGCATATGAATGCATTGGACGATATATTCATGTCTTTCAATGGTGAAGATTTAGTAATATGCAACAACTACCTTAAAAATCTTTTGGATTTGGCAGAGGATGTTGCCGTAGACACCAAAATAAAAATATTATTTTTCCGAGCCCGAATGTACTTTCGAATTAGAACGCTAAACCGGGCTATAATAGAAAGCACAATGTCTCAAAAAAGAAAATTAAAAAAAAACAATTACATAAACATCAATTTAGTATCTTTTCTTTTGCATTTATTTTTGTTTGTTTACATTTTCAGCACTTCTCTTTTCACTTAATTGGCTTATCAAAGGACAAATTGCCCACAACAACATCAAAATAAAACTTATTTACATTAACCGACGTATTTTATTAACAAATTAACAAACTTTACATTTTTTAAAAAACTTATTGCAAGAAAATACTATTTTAATAAATAATTCACTTGCACACCGCTTTAAATTCCAAAAAAAATGTCTCTTCTGACGTATATGCGCAGGAAATTGAAAAAATGAAACTGCAGCTGTCGTAATCTTCTATTCATTCATTCATGGGTATAACTATTGAAACCAACAGAATCTTATGCGCCTTCAAAAGGCACTGAAGGGCAAAGCAAAAGAAGTAGTTGAGTGTTTGCCACTGATCTCTATAATACACTGGATAGCGTATTCATACAAGCAAAATGACTCCAATTGAAGATTGTTATACGGTGCGCTTGGCACCAGGTTTGTATAACAGTATAACTTCTTTTTGTCAAAGTGGCTGAACACATTACACGCGAGTCATGGCGCGCGTCCTTATCTTATATTGTTAAAATACATAAAATCTCGTTATAGAACGGTGTTCACATTGGACTGTCTCCTTCGACTTTTTTTCGCGTCTCTGTACTTTATCTCACTCACACTTCATGGTGAGAAAATGATGGCGAAGAAAGTAAGGATTTTTTGATTTTTTGCTTAAGATTGTTCATTTTTTTGGCGTTTTCTTTTGTGATATCTGTTCTCTCTGTCTGTACATTATCTTTGGCACTTAAATCCTACGGAATCCAATTTTTTTAATTGAAAGCATTTTCCTAATAAGATTTATATTTTGTAAGTGAAATGTTTTTAATTAATCCTTCAACAAGCAAAGATTTTTGTTTTGTTTTAACGACTGCTAAACGTCAGAATGAGTCGGATGTGTTCACATTAGGTTTTGTGTCTGTAGCCACAAACGCGATTCTGGGAGTTAAATAGTAGGTGACATTTCTTGCAAATTTGCACAAATTGTAACTGAATTGTAATTTTTTGTTGTTTGGCTTAACGCACAATTTTTTTTGTTTTGCATCTATTCACTAAAATAAGTTTGTACTTAATCTTATAAAAGGGACATGGTAAATTAAATGCAGTTTGAAATATTTGTTGTGAATTTGAAGGACCATTATTTTTTTGTGTTCAAATTCCTGTCAAATAGAACTCACACCATCATATACAAAAATAAGCCATCTGAAATGGTTGAAAGAAATTCGACACAAGTTTTAATAATCACGCTCAAGTGTACGCGCGTACTGTGTTCAACCAGTGAACTGAAAAATGTACGTCAAATTACTTTTTTTTTTTTAAAGAAAGACGTCAAAAGGTGCGCTTGGCACCAGAATGTCATCTTCAATTGGAGTCAAAAAAAACTGTTATACATAAAGGGAATCCACTATCCAGTGTATAGAGGTCTTCCAAGATTTGTCTTTGTCTTTTCTCTTTCTAATTTGACATCTAAAAACAACAACAAAAAAAGTCCCTGGTTGGAAAATATTTACATGCTCTTGGCAGTGTTAAAAATCCGGTCATTTGATTATTTTTTGTATTTGGAACTGAAAACTTAAATTTGCGATCGAATTACGTATTAATTAGTGTTTAAACATTTTAGTGAACATTTTTTCAAATGTTTGATACAAAAAAAACTAATTTTATTACATATTAATCACTATTATTAAACAGACGACTTTTTTGGCTCGCCTTCGTGGCTACGGCATTTGGTTTTGTTTTCCAACCAGGGAGTGCTGTCAAATTGTTTTTTTTTTTTTTTTAATTTCACACTGACACTTCTGACATTTGGTGGCAGAGATCCATTATAGAGATCAGTGGTGTTTGCTTATTCACAGCAGCAATGTATGTAGAATAATAGATACTTTGTGTATGGAATTTGGTGAACCTGGGGCTCAATTCCGCAAGTGTGAATAGTTTTCTGTGTACACTTTCTATTCACGCTCAAAATATGCGTAAATAAATTTGCCTATCTGTGTACGCTTTATCTGTCAAAAAGATTGCACCTCACTCTTGCGGAATCGCATAATTTAATGTGTACACTGATTTTTGTGCACACAGAAAAAACTCGCACTTGCGGAATTGGGCCCCTGAGCTGCTGGTGAATAGTCAAATTGCCAAGCTACGAAGTATTCCGTCTATACCAGAGAATTGTTTAGCACAGATACTCCCGTTCGCGATTAAGGTTCAGAACCTCTCGTCGTTTTTGAAAGCAGCAAAGTGCGAACATCACCTGTCCAACCCAACGTTGATGGACGAATTTTTATTGAAGTTGCCTGTTGAGAGAAGGCTTGAATGGGCACTATACATTCGTTATATATCTGCGACTCTGACTGTGGAACATTTTAGCGAATGACTGCAGATTTTGGCCAGTGAGGTAAGAGTAGCTGATAATAAAGAAAATATTCATTGCGGAGCTTGTTTGGGGAGGAATGATGTTTCAAAATGCAAACGTTTCTTGGAAATGAGTTATGGGCAGCGATGGCGACTTGCTCGGCAAGGTAAATTGTGCTTTAACTGTCTTGAGGTGGGGCATCAGACAAATACGTGCACGAAGAATCACCAGTGTATCTTAGCAAACTGTACGCGAAAAATACAAAAGCTTTTGCATGGGAATGAGAATAGGGTGCTAGGCCAACATGTTTCCTCTGAACCAATACAATCGTTTACAGGTACAGCTCTTTATTTTCAAAACAAAAGGCTGCTTTTCAAAATGCTGCCGGTTAAATTGTACGCTAATGGAAAGGTTGTGGAAAGTTTTGCGTTCATCGATGAAAGTTCATCAATATCATTAAAAGATAAAAATTTAAGCGATCGCCTTGGGCTGAAAGGACCTCACGAAATTTAACTATGCAATGGTTCGCCAACAACACCATAACGGAATCGTCGACAAGGGTAAGCATGAACATTTCCGGAGTTCGACCTGGTAGCAAAATACTGAATTGAAGGACGTGAGAACAGCAACGGATCTTCGACTGCCTACACAAACTGTAGAAATTAGCGAGCTACGTACAAGGTGTCATCTTTCCAAAAATCTTCCAATTGATGATTATACAGCTGCAACACCCGAACTATTATTGGCCTCTATAATATACACCTAGGAGTCTCACGAAAAATCATTTCCGATGGCTGGAAGGGACCAGCTGTAGTTTCTACAAGACTTGAATGGGTAGTCTACGGAAGTGTCGGTAGTATCGAAAATCATTCGAACATCAGTAGTCCCGTGTACTTTGCCGAGACTTGTTGCCAAGACCGATTGGATGAATTGGTGAGGAGTTATATCGCCAATGATGACCTTGCGGTGAAACCAGTCGATATTGTTGAGTCGATCGACATGTCTTAAGTGAAAGAAACACTAGAACGAACAACGAAATGAGTAGGAACTCGTTTTGAGACGGGGTTGTTGTGCAAAAGCGACGATATTAGTCTGCCGACCAGCAAACAAATGGCAGTGAGAAGATTCTTTACACTGGAAAGGAAGTTTCAGCGAAACGAAGACTTTCATTGTGAATACTTGTGACTTACTGAAGAGTATGAGAGAAAGGGATACTGTAGAAGGCTCAGCTTGGTTGAAGCACAGAGAAAAGACCGACGAGCTTGGTATTTGCCACATTTTGGGGTTGTTAACCCGAATAAACCCGGAAAGCTGCGCGTAGTTTTTGATGCTGGAGCCGAGGTTAATAGGACTTCTTTGAATTCAATGCTGCTGAGTGGTCCAGATGGTTGTCAACCTTTAACAGAAGTTCTAATGAAGTTTAGGCAGAGGTGAGTTGGAATATGTGCAGACATAGTCGAAATGTTTCACCAGGTGAAAATTCGTGGGGAAGATCAGATGGCACAGCCGTTCTTATGGCGGAGCCATAACAATGAATTCATACGGGAGTATGTCATGACGTCAATGACCTTCGGAGCCACTTGTTCGCCGTGTTCGGCTCAGTTCATGAAGAACAAGAACGCAGTAGAGTTCATATCCAGATTTCCAGCTGCAGTGGATACAATTATAAGCAATCACTGCGTGCATGACTTTGTGCATTGTTTTTCCTCAGAATCGGAAGCTGAGGCCGTTTCTAAGGAGATAATTTGGATCCAAAAGCAAGCTGGCTTTGATCTTAAGCGATTTGTATCGAATTCAAGAGTTGTTGTAAAGGAGCTGGGTAAACTGGACACGAAAACTTCCGTTTTAAGCCTCAATAAGGAAGATCTTGAACATTTGGGAAAGGTACTTGGTCTTTATTGGGATTCAAATGCAGGCCAACAAAACGCGAAATGCTATCCATCTACATGTCAGTTTTCAACCCCTTTGGGTTAGCTGCTGGGTTTTCTCTTATGTCGAAACTGGCTCTTCAATTTGTATGGCGTGAATGGGTGGATTGGGTCGATAAAATTCCTGATGAGGCAAACGCGATGTTTGTGTTTTGGATTATATATTTGAATGAGATACAAGAAATCAGAGTTCCTCGCTGCTATAGTTGCGCATTCACATACAAACCAGTTGAACTACATATCTTCGCAGATGCCAGCGAACAGGCTTATGCTGCTGTCGCCTATTGGAGAATTCTTGAAAAGCCTGGCCGAGTACGACTTGCATTTGTGGCGGCAAAGACCAAATGTGCACCGTTGAGAGCAACGCCTATACCGCGCCTTGAATTTCAATCAGCTGTTCTTGCAACACGCTTAAGGCAGATGGCCCTGCAAAACCACGATGTTGCGCCGATAAGAGTGGTGATGTGGAGTTACGCTAGTACCGTTCTAGCATGGATACGTTCTGATCATCGACGTTATAAGCCGTATGTAGCGCATCATGTAAGCGAGATTTTGGGAGGGAGCAAAATTGAAGAGTGGAGGTGGCTTCCAAGTGCCCTCAACCCAGCAGACTTCGGTACCCGATTTAGAAATGAGAAGCGTGAATCTTTCTGGCTGAGTGGGCCTGAATTTTTGAAGAACGAAGAAATGAAGTGGCCTGAAGGAGCGCACCACTCCGAAACTAAGGAGGAGCTTCGTAACAGAGCAACGTTTCTATTCGTCAACGCAAAAAACTTTTTTGAGAGATTTTCTTGCTTCCAAAGAATGAAAAGAGTCGCTGGCTGGATAAAACGTTATGGAGAGAACTGCAGAATGGACCCGGAGATTAGGGAAAAAGGTAGTCTGAAAGTTTACGAACTAAGGAAAGCGGATCTATCGATATGTCGTGGTGTCCAGATGTCTGTATACGCTGATGAGTATGAGCAGCTGTTAGCAGGAAAACCAGGAGACCGCAGTAGCACCATTCGAAAGCTTAACCCATTCTTGGATAGCAACGGCGTGATTCGAGTTGATGGTCGAATAAACTCAGCTTTTGCTGTTCCCGTTAGTGTTCGTAATCCTATTAATGCCGCAAAATCACTATGTCACAGACCTCATCGTGGATTTTTACCATAAGCTATGGAAACATCAAACCCAGGCAACTATTAAACCGCAACTTCATAAGCCGACGTGTAACTCCAGTGTGCATCCGATCAGACAATGCCACTACCTTCGTAGGAGTGGATAGGGAACTCAAACAGCAGCTTGACCAATGGAACCATGGTCCTATCTCAGATACACTTGCCAGCTCGAGTATCGAATGGATTTTCAATTGCCCGCTGAATCCTCATGCCGGTGGATACTAGGGCCATGGGGTGGGCTCTGTACCGTGAGAATCTTCAAGAACATAGCCTCTTTAGTCTAATGTGTGAAGCAGAAAATATAGTGAATTCTCGACCACTCACTTATATTCCGCTAGACACGCCCAATGATGAACCTTTCATCCCTAATCACTTTCATTTAGGTGTACCAAACTCGCAGCAGACTCCTCACCCTCGTGCCGAAGATTTTAAGGCGACAAGGAAGCAGTAGCCAAGGTGCAGCAGGCACAACACCGTTTCTGGAACAAATGGCTTTCGGAATATTTGCCAGACCTATGCAGCCGTACGAAATGGTATCAGGCAGTCATGCCTCTAGCTCTAGACGACGTCGTTCTGACAGCGACAGCAGCGTGCATCGATCGAGATGGCATCTAGGAAGAATTATCCGAGTGTTCCCAGGCAAAGATTCGCAGGTCAGAGTTGCAGAGGTTCTGACAAAAACAGGCGTTTTGAAGCAACCGGCGTGTATGCTGGCAAAGCTTGATGTTAGTGAACCCCGATGTGGGTGATTCACGGGTTCCGGGATGATATGGTCACCTATTAATATATGGCCATCTATTTGTGAATGTTTTCAATGTTGTAATATTTAGCTCTGATTGAACGCACTCCTTGCTAAGTAGTCTTCTGAACACACTCATCTGTCATTTAATGTTTTTAAGTTGTAAGTCTGAAAATTTCATTGGTTGTATTTGAACTAACTGCAATTTTTTCATCCAATTTGACGACGCTTAGCAAGAAGGACGTAAAAATAGTGAACAGAATAATCTTTAAATTACGTTATTGTTATAACGATTTATATCCCTTCAGGAAATAAAATTTTATTCTTTATTTGAATTGCTTGCCAAGAAAATTCTTGTTTCCATTGGCCGCCACTTATTTATGTTATATTTTGTAGTTTTTATAGAAATAGAATTATCCTACCGAATAGCCGAATATGTAAGTATCGCTTAATTCAAATTGGAATTTAACAGAAAAAATTTAAAAATTCCAACCTCAAATCATAGGAAAAAAAAGAAAATTTTCAATAAAGACAAATTCATCACGCACCACGATTTCCAAAAAAAAATCTTTTTTTCTGTTTTTGAATCGAGGAATCTGAGCTTAAGACGTACAGCTCGTTCGACGGAGTCAAGTAATTATGTGCATGACAGCAAGTCGTCAGAGTAATTTGCCACCCAAGAATCACCCCACTTTGGTTCGGCTATTCTGCCTCCCACATTATTCGGGTCATACGATTCAATTCATCCGCTAGAATTTGTCTGTATTTATCCCCGAGATGTCAAGGTGTTCCTTTTCGTTATTTCTCCTCTCTCCCTCATTTGACATTTCGGCTATACTCCTCTAAATTTTCAACTAGGAGTTCTTACTTTGACCACTAGGCGGCGCTAAAGTCACAACCAAGACTTAAGGCTCAGTTCTCACTTTGGGCGTCCACAACAAAATTCGTGCTTTTGTAGGATATATTCCCAATAAAGCACGAAGACATAGGTCACCCGTGCCGTGATGTGTTTTTATGCTCAAACGTCCAAAAATCATATTGATTCCGAAATTCCCAATTTCTTTCACATAAAAAAACCTTCTCGCTTCCTTTGCAAAAGCTTCGAAAAAAAAATGTAGAAATTAATGCGCGCACTAGCATCGCTTCCCTTGTGTTCGTGGTCTAAAAATACCACTAAAATTTCCCAACACACAATTTTTTCTTGCACCTGGAACGCGATCATCCAAACTGTCGGTGTTGCGTTATTTTTCTAACTAAAGTTAACTATAGTTAACTTTCATCGTTCCTTTAATTCAGAAAAGTAACTTTGGGTAACTTTATGACGTCATAAAATCGTTCCTAAACTCAAGGTTAAGGTTATAAGCAACCTTTAGTAACTTTTTCACTCATCTCCTTGATGTGAGTTGAAATGGTTAATCTGTCAAACACAGCTGAAATGGCAATGTTTTCATTTTGTGGTTATCTTTTGTTTACTTTTCGTTCTTTTGATCTGGAATTGTATTCATTTTTGTAAATGTATTTTCAATTAACTCATTTTTTTATCGATTTCGATTTTGGGAAATGTTTTTTGTTATTATCTGATTAATTTTCCTTTTTTTCTCAATTTTTTCTTTCGATTTGATCAATTTTGTTTAAAGAAATTCGTGCCCATAATGAATGAAACAACAATGTTCACATTAATGATTCAATTTTGTCAAAAAATTTAGTTTATGGAAATTTTATTTCCAACTTGTTTCCATTTTAGAAGTGCAAATAATAATTTTTGCAATAAATTTAATGCGATCACGATTTATCTTTATTATTTATTGCAAATGTTTCTCAATTTTTTTAACCCATTTCGTTTGACAGATCAACCATAATTTTAGCTTTTATCGTTCCTAAATGAAAAGCTAACCAAAGTAAATTTTTTAACTATGACATTTCAACTTTTATTTTTGACACATCAACCATAGTTACTTTAGTTAGAAAAAGAACGCACCACAGATGGTTTGGGTAATTTTCATTCATACATTACATTTTCATTTTACTTTTCAGTTCGGTGCCGCATGCAGCGTTTGGGATTCTTCATCGTTTGGGTAAGTACCTATTAACAAAAAAAAAAACTGTACTAAAGTACCCATTAACAAAAAAAAAACTGTACTACTTCATAAAGTATTTTAGTTTCTGTGACCTTCCTTCTTTATTTTAAGTTTTTGTTTTAACTAATGTTTATATTTTGTTTTTCTTTCAGATTTCGTTCTCCAGAAGTAGCATAATTTTCGGATTAAACAACCTGTGCCCATGTTCTGTAACTATCGAACCGATAAAATTCATCGAGAAACGCTTAAAATTGGAACGAAAATCATTTTACCGCATCAATCAGGTTCTATAAGCTTGACATGCGATAATTTTATCGAACGGAACTAATTGGAATGGGATATTGGAAGTTTGCGATAAAATGGTGTTCTGCAAAAACGAACGTCGCTAATTTTCTCCTATTAAACGTCAAATCGTATCCCTTACAAAGAAGCAGGCGAGTAATAAAAATGACTTAAGTAAAAAATGGAAATAAAATAATAATATTATCTTTTTTAATATTATTTAATTTAATTTTTATAATTTCAGAGATCCTTCAGAGTTACAGGCAGTCAAAAGAATATGCTGGTAGATTTCATGGCAGAAAACAAGCCTTTTGCAAGAGGCCAATTCACCAGCATAAACTCGCGACAAAATAACGGTGAGACATGGGAGTTGTTGGGTGCACAGCTAAATGCTCAAGGCCCAAACATAAAATCTGTGGAACAATGGAAAAAGGTATGACAAAAAAAACAGTGAAGCAACAATTTTTGTATTAATCTTGTTAGAGCAGTTATATACATTTTTGTTTGTTTTAGTGCTGGACAGACATCAAATCGTCCGTCAAAAAACGAGCGAGTGAGCACAAGACGTTCCTTAATAGAACTGGTGGTGGGAGCATAGTAGATGGACCTCGACCAATGAATGATTTCGAAGAGAAAGTGTTATCCATCATCACCATTGATGCAATTGACGGGGATGGTTCAACCCAATTGGGAACGGGGGTAGACCTTCAAAGGTCAGAAAGACCCAAAATATTGGATACGCAAATGCATTGGAGGAGGCAAGGGCCGTGCAAAGCTCCGTCGATCAAAAGCCCGATGAAATATTGACCTTTATCAAAGAAATATTTGATATTTAAAAAAAAACTTAAATGTTTATTTACTACGTTACTTTAAAGGGGCCGGTTATAACGATCAGGAAAACGCATCAGGAAAAATTTTGTTTTGTATAATTGAATTAACACAATTTGAAAAATAAAAATGATACGAATCTATGAGGAATCACTTGAAATAATTTTTTTGTAAAAAAATATTCCTCGAATCAAATATTTGTTCGTAAAAAAGCATTTAATAATTTTCCTGATGAAAATTCTGTACGGAAAACGAATGTGCATAGGGAAAATTAATTAAAAGGCATTTTTAAGAAAAAAAATTTGCCTCAAGGAAATTTTTTTTGGCGAAAAAATTATTTCAAATGATTCCTCGTAGATTCGTATCATTTTTACTTTTCAAATTGTAAGTTACCACATTCAATTATACAAAAAAAAAATGTTCGTGGTGCGGTTTCCTGACCGCTGTAACCAGCCCCTTACACTACAGTCTAAATATGATTTGTTTTTTTTATAAGTATTTGTTTAATTTTTTTATGTTTTACCTTTATGAAGTCTACTTATTTCGTGCGAAATATCATTTTAATTTTTTTTTTAATGCTATGTATTAAACCATTTTTTTTTTAAATAAAAAATAAAAATTAATCATTAATGTATGTCTTTACCTGCACTTTTATTTTCATTTATGAACAAAATATTGGTACATTTGCTCCTTTTTCTGTTTCCAAAAGCTTACTTATTAGCATTACTTCTAATTTTCAATTTTTTCTTTCTTATTATTACTTGCGATATAAAGGTACTATATGGCAAGTTATGAATTCGTACAAAAAATCGAACTCGCGATTTTGTTCAAACTTGACATTACGATGATAGGGAAGACGAAAAAAGTGGGTCTCGCAAAAACGTCCGTCTGTCTCGACTGCAGCCTAAACGGATGGGTCGATTTTCTTTAAACTTAGTACCTAGAGTTTTTTGGACATTCCCCTCTCCGGTTTTTTTCTTTTTTTTTTTAGGACCAACACTAACAGTAGCTGTTTTGGCCAAAAAGGAAAATCTTATTTTTCTCAAAATCGGCTCGTAAATAATATTCAATACTAATATTGTGAAAAAAATATGTTTGGAATTTTGAAAAAAAAAACTATTTCTGAAAATTTAATATATATGTATATCGAAAATGGCTTGGTCGATTTTCTTGACACTATCCACGTTTTTCCACACTGAATGATCAAAGTCAACAAATAAATTAAAGGAACAAATTTCATTGATTTTCAACATTGTTTAACACCATCAAAGAAAACGGAAAAATGTTTTGAAGAAATTGTGGATCTTCAGTTTTTTTTTTGGAAAATATAATATATGTATTTACTCGTACAACCGCACCTTAAAAACCACTTCTTTCGGTAGTTCAATTTAAATATTATAATTTTATCTTAAAATATTCGTTTTAAGGCGATCACGAAGTAATATAGCTGCACGTTGGTGCACCGAATTATTATCCGAATTATGAAACATATTTTCTTCATCCGGCTCTATGTCTTCTATGTTGACATCGTCTATAATTCCGTGTTTAATTCGAAAATTGTGGAGTACACAGCATGCATTTACTATCTTTCCTGCGGCTTGAGGCGAGTAAAATAACCCCAATTTGAGACACCGAAAAAAAGATTTTAATACTCCATTAAGCCGTTCAACACAATTGCGTGTTTGTGCATGGATTGTATTAAAGGCTATTTCATCGACATCTGCCGAAGCTCGATATGGTGTCATCAGCCAGGGACGCAAAGGGTAGCCAGAGTCATGTTGAAGAAACAAATTAATAATCAAATAGAATCAAATTAAATTATATTAAAAAATTAATTAAAACATTATTTATTTATTCTATTTATTGTTATACATGCCTAACAGCCAAGAGCTGTGTTCTCTTTGCTCATGAGCTTCATAACGTTGTTGGAGAATTGATTTTATATGTGATTGTTCCCATATAAAGGAATCATGAGACGCGCCTCCAAAACGAGCATGGACCCCAAATATTCGGAGATTGAAGTTGCACACTGAAATAAGTTAATCATTACCTATTATATTTTTTTGTAAATATGTTCAATGTACCAACTGGACATTCTTAGAATGATACCCCTTTCTATTGAGGTAACAAGCTTCGATTTCATTCTCCGGCTTTTTTATCCTCACATGGGTGCAATCAACTGCTCCAATCACCCCTGGAAATCCAGTCGCTTCAAAGAAACTAGTTTTATGTAAAATTTATGAGATGAATTATTTTTGTTTATAATAAACTTACCTTTGCTTAATGGCATTGTATTCTTCCTCTTTTGGGAATGTTATCCATTTGGGTGAAAAATGGTTTTGAAGTACTGTCGAGACTTCAGCCACAATTCTCGAAACTATCGTTCGGCTCATTGGCGCCGAAAAATCTTGGCCGATGTCTCTTTGATAAGACCCCGAAGCATAGAAGTGCAATGCAGCACATAGACGGATGGGAATGGGAATAAATGTTATCCGCTGCCCCTCTTTCATGTGAGGGCGCATCTCTTGTAGCAGAATATGTGCAGCATCGCGACTAAACCGGTAGAGCTCTCAAAAACGCTCCTCGGGCAAATCAAATGGGTTGGTCATGTCACGGAGATTACGGCGTTGTATACGCATTTTGTTTCTACGGTCTTGCGCTTCCGATAGGAGAAATAAGGCAAACATCACTGAAATACAAATGAAATTGATAATAATAGGTATATAATAATTTCTGTTCTTGTTTTAGATTTGGATTATTATTTCTAATTTCAAGTTCAATTGTTTTGCTTTTGAAATGTCAATATGACAGTTCAACTTATCGTCTTCCAATGGAAGTTCCAGTCAAAACACATCGAAAATTGAAAGTATCGCTTCGACTTACAGAACACCATATTTTTCCAGAGTCGTTAAGGGTGGAACTTTCCGTTTCATTTTTTAACGACGCGAAAAGTTATCACCAAAGAAAAAACGGGTACTGATCGCTAAGGGTCGGTTTGATTGGCTTTCTTGTCCAGAGCGCATTTACGTAGCTATAACTACCCTGAGATAGACACATCGGGTCTCTCAGCGACCGATACAAATTACCATTCCTGCAGGATTTAATCCCACTATAGGGTAGAGCTGTGTAAATCGTTCATTTCAAATGATCGAATTGTTCAAGAATCGATTACCAAAATGATTCGATCATTTTAATCAATCGATCATTTTCATTCCACTCAATTCATTATTTCACACTGTTCCGATTCGATTTTTGATGTGTAAACATCTATGTCGGCGGTAGAGTGAAATAAAAACGTGGGCTTTCCTCTGTGCGAAGTTACGATGTACAAGGTTACGTAGCGCGTATTCTCGGAAATGATTTGACATTTTGACACTAGTCAAATTAAAAGTGTTCTAATGGACCTAGAGAACCTAGAGAAGTGGTGTGACTTTAGGTGATTTCCACCTCCTTAATTGGCGTACTCCGTTTTTCGATCCGCCGTACCAAAAATTTTGACATATTTTGACACCTGTCAAACTAAGACAATTTTTTTATTTCGGTCTCGATGAAATTCAATCTCCGAAGTTAACGAATACTGATCGAATCCAATCTGACCCATATTTCTTTTCTCCGATTATAAAGGGTCCGCCAAATAACTTTTTTTTTTGAAAATGGCGCAAAACATCGAGTGTAGCTTCGGCTGTGTGGCACGTAGCGACGTCCTGTTGAAACCAAATGTTGCCAATATCCTCCTCTTCAATTTTTGTGAACAAAAATTCGTTCAACATGGCCCGATAACGATCGCCATTGACTGTAACGGCCACTCCTTGCTCATTTTAGAAGAAAAATGGCCCAATTATGCCTCTGGACCAAAATCCGCACCAAACAGTGACTCGTTTTGGGTGTATCGGCTTTTCGATGTATGCGTGCGTTTTCTGTGCCCCAAATGCGACAATTTTGCTTGTTTACTACCCACCAAGATCAAAATGAGCTTCACTGAAAAGATGATTTTTTTTGGCAAAATGATTGAGATTGGGATGGAAAATCGAGAATCATCGAAATGATTGAGATTGGGATGGAAAATCGAGAATCATCGAAATTGTTGAGATTGGGATGAAAAATCGAGAACCATCGAAATGATTGAGATTGGAATGAGATCGAGAATCGAAATGATTGAGATTTGGATCGATTGAAACGAAAATTTGTGATTTCAATCATCAATACTTTTCGATGATCGGATCAAAAAAATCGAATCGTTCCTGATTGACACAGCCCTACTATAGGGACAAAGGACGCTTGGCCTTGGGTTATTATACAAACGTGGGGAGCTTACCCACGCTATCCAAGCCGGGCATTATTACCCGAAATACCGTTATGGTAAGCAACGCATACTTGTACAGTACTTGCACAGTTATTTCAATTACATAAACAAACATTTTTTTCCAGGTTTCAATCCTGACGATACTCCGGTGCACCCCTACGCATCGAACATCAGTGCTGAAATCCTTCCCCGTTCAAAGCAACGCAAAAAAAAACAAACTGCTAATACATCGATAACTGGAAAGCACAATTGAACCAAAATCTGTAAATAAAAAAATCCAAGAACGCCATATGGAAATTTTGGACACTCGAAGCAACTGGGATAAGACGGGGCGGCACGTGAAGTTCAACATATACCAGTGTTGCACCTATAAGACGAGCTACATCTAGCCTGTCAAGACTCTTGGCAGTAGTTTGAATATTGGGCGTGTTTTTTTGCAAGTCCATATGGATTTGTCGCAAAAACGACATCGGGACTTAGGAACTTCTTACTTACAGTACGTAAGTCCCGATAATTATCTGGACTTAGCTTAGTCTATATGGATTTAAGTTGTTGTTGCATTTACGTGTAAGACTATTAGTCCCGATGTCCTTTTTTTTCGACAAATCCATATGGACTTCCAAAAAAACACGGCTAATATATAGTATCGCAGTATTTCACACATTTCAAAAATTGTTAAAGGTGCCAATATGAAAAGTGGCATATGGAAATATTTGCTTACAAGATTGTTAATTTTAGCTTTAGAGTTTGTTTGGTTTTCAAGCTTTGGATGTTTATAGGACTGCTTTAGACTATACATGGATGAAAATAAATTAACATTGGAATAAATAACACTCAAATTTTGCTTGAAATTAAAAATTTAATAAACAACAACTAAACCATGCTTTTAATATGTTTATGGACGGCAACAAGTAGTGAGCTTGCAAAAAATGAAACAGTCAATCAGGTACAAAGTGATTTGTGTTGGAAAAAATGCCTTTTAGGTTTTTAACAGTGTTGTGCAAAAATATTCTTTTATTTTTGATGTTTTTTTTTGTTATAATTTTACTTATTGTTTTTTTTTGTTGTTTTTGAATATTTATTTAGCGTATGGAGTTACATATTACATTATTTCGTTATTGCACGTTATAAAGTTATACTTAAAAGGACTTATATTTACATAAACAGTCTTTGAGAAAACAAATTTCTGATATATTAGTTTGTACATAGGTAATTATAAAGCAGCTAGGTTATATCACAACATCTAGGTTTCTTAACCAGTCTATCACAGTTATATGTTGTTGTAAGTATCTGCAAAATCTTGGATATCACTAGAGTAAGAACTTTTGTTACATTCCGCAACAATAAGGTGGATTGTTTGTCGTTGGGCCCCGCAGTCGCAGGCTGAAAAACTGGCACTTCCCCATCGGAACATAGAGTCTGCACATTTTCCATGATTTGTCCGGATTCTGTTAAGAGTCGACCAGACGTTGCGAGGTAGGTCAAACCCAAAGATTTGGCTTGATGGGTTCGAGACAGTTATTTTGTCATCGTGCCTAAACGATGCCCAATCCGTTATCCAAGCAGAGTTCGTGTTAAATGCTTCATTTGCCAGTTCATTTCCGAGTTTTATGGTTAGGTGACGAGATTTTAGTCTTTGCTGATGTGACCAGAGGGTAGCAATGTCCTCGTGAATGGGAAGTTCGGCATTAGTCAGCATTTTGTTGCGCTCCCTTGAAAGGGTATTTAGGCGGCGCAAGTGAGGTGGAGCAATGTTGCTTAGCACAGGAAGTCATCTTATTGGTGTTGATCTTATAGTGCCGGATATAAGCCGCATGGTATTGTTAAGTTGCACGTCCACCTTCTGAACATGGGCAATATTCAGCCACACTGGAGCGCAGTATTCCGCTGTAGAGTAGACAAGTGCAAGTACTGCAGTACGAAGCGTTGATGCCACTGAACCCCAGGTCGATCCAGTTAGTTTTTGCATTATGTTATTGCGCGTTTTGAGTTTGCCAGCCACGTTTGTCAAGTGTTGCTTGTAAGTTAGGGATCTGTCCAGTGTTACGCCTAAGTATTTTGGGTTTCGGCTGTGTTTAAGAACAGTGTCGTTAAATTGAACATTAAGGCCGGTATTCACTCATAACTCATAACTTAAGAGGCTCATAAACCTATTCACCAAGCAATATTAGTGGAGATCTACGAGCGCACCTAAAAGTTAAGAGTGATCGCGACCACTCCTAACTTACGAGGGGTCTCTTCGAAAGTTTGGTCGAAAATTCGAAAAATAAACAAACTGTCAAAGTCAAAGTCATCATTGTGTTTTTTTTATTGCCACATTTTTGACACATTAAATAATAAAAAAAACTAAACAGTGAGAAAAAAAGTCGAATAATTGTTCCTGTTTTGTCGATTTTCATTCTATAGTTTATACCTTAAACAGTGCTAGTGCTTACCTATGATGCCCAAGTAGATGACGAAGAGAGCTCGCTGGCCACATATAGATCATGGTTTTCATTCCAAGTTACCACGAGGAATTCTTCCGCATGGTCTGCGCACTGTGAAGGAAGTAGCACCAGCCTTAACACGACTCGAACACAAAATGGAACATGAAGAGAAGAATGAGAGCATATCACTGATCTCTATATTATTAGTATATAGATCAGTGGAGTATATGGATCATCAGCCATGACTAAAATCCAAAGACTTGCGTGTATTGGTGCTACTAGTGCCATAAGAACTACACCGACCGCAGCCTTAGAAACCTTCCTTTCACTAGCCCCGCTCGACTTATTTACGAAAGAGCTGGCGGCCAAAAGTTCTTTAAGACTTATACAGTGTAACAATTGGAAAAGAGGCCACTACGGTCACAAGAACATAATGAAATTCACTGACATTAACATTCAGACGGACTACACCACACCGCACATGGATTTCAGCCCAGTGACTCTGACAGATATCCCAACAAGGGAATTCTGGAAGGAAAACCGGGTGACAAATGAAAACCATGTTTCGGTCTTCACAGACGGTTCTAAGACAAATGAGGGGGTAGGGTCAGGCATCTACTCAGATAACCCACCCATAAATAGGGCAATAAAGCTTCCAGATTTCTGCAGTGTCTTCCAAGCAGAAGTTCTGGCAGTTAGCGAAGCCGCAAAACATCTTGCCACTTGTGAAGTAGTTAACAGAAATATTGATATCTTCATAGACAGCCAGGCGGCGATTAAAGCTATTTCCTCATTCATCACAAAGTCAAAACTGGTGGATTGTTGTCGCATTAACTTAAGATTACTCAGCGCCACAAACACAGTTACCCTAAAATGGGTCCCAGGACACCGTGATATACATGGGAACGAAATGGCAGATGAATTGGCCAAAAACGGGTCATCTCTTGATCCAAGCCAAATCGTATCATCGGTACTCATGCCACTGGAACAAGAAAAGAATAGAATTCACCAAAACTTCCTCAA
The DNA here is from genome assembly GCA_932273885.2 of Leucozona laternaria. Classification (NCBI taxonomy): domain Eukaryota; kingdom Metazoa; phylum Arthropoda; class Insecta; order Diptera; family Syrphidae; genus Leucozona; species Leucozona laternaria. Next base: position 132,928,877 of record OW026366.1, on the reverse strand, counting down.
AGCCACAAACGACAGGTGGTCATCACTGGACACTTGCCGGGTTTCAAGGAATGTTTGGCCGAATATCTCTAAGAAAAAAACAGATTATCTACTCAAGTTAAGCAGACCTCAACTATCCCTTCTTGTTGGAATCCTAACGGGTCACAACGCAATGGGAACCCATATGAGCAGAATGGGCATTAGCACATCTGACTTATGCAGAGGGTGTAATGATGAAGAGTCGGAAGAGGGATCATATCACTTTCTCTGTGAATGCCCCAGCCTGGCCAGAAACAGAAAAATTAACCTCGGAGAATACTTCTTCGATGAACTGTGCGACATCTCAACCTTGCCACTGGATAGCATCCTGAAATTCATACAGAATTCAGGATGGTTCAGGGAGGCTCCCCATACCCATACCTAAAAGTCCCACTCACTCCCCTCCCTATACACCTCCACAACATACCTTTACCCCGGGGAACGCAATGGATCCACGTAGATCCGAGTGAGATGATGCGGCTTGCCGTATCATCACCCCACCTAACCTAACCTATGGATCAACAGCGATAATAAAATACGGCTATTCATGCAATTTTCTTTTTTTTCTGTTATTTTTTTACATCGGTAACAACATGCATTTATTAGTTAAAGAACTATCGGAACAACAAAAACAGATGATTATCTTGTCGGAGGACTTTCAGAGGTTTGTACTACGTGCTAAATGTGTCATAGAGAGAGCCCTATCTGAGATAACGAAGAGTCAAAAGATGATAGAACACATGCTGGATTGTCATTGAATCGAGCTTTCTATGAAGACCGATGGTCTTAGAATCGATGCATCACTTCTTCCTGAAGTGGTCGTGAACTGTTCGTGGCTTCATATCACAAAAATGAGGTTTCCATTGATTTTATTGCATCAACGATTATAAAATTGATTTAATAAGTTATCTCTAGGAAAGCTCCAATGAACCTGATGGTGTTGTTATGGTGTGGAATACAAAATATAAAAAGCTAACACCCGAAGAACTATTTTACTGTCAGAGTGCCGTTATGTCAACATGTTTTTCTAAATTTAATCAGAATTTTATTCTCGCTGGAACTTATTCTGGCCAGATTGTTCAATGGGACAGTCGAGTGCAATAGCGCAACCCATACAAAGAACACCGCTCAGTGCTACTGAACAGACGCATCCAGTGTACTGTATGCAAATGGTTGGCACACAGAATGCACACAATGTGATATCGGTCTCATCCGATGGGAAGGTTTGCCCTTGGAGTCTGGATAAGAATATGCTGTTGAAGCCGCAGGATACACGGGAATTGCAGCAGCGGCAATCGAAGCCAATAGCTATCACTTGCATGTCTTTTCCATCGAATGAGATCAACAATCTGGTTATGGGCAGTGACTGTATACTCTGGTTGGTTTTGTAAAATAATTTGTTGATGATAATCCCTATGAGGGAGAAAAAGAACTTTCCGATAGTGACACACCAAGTCCAAGGTAAACAAACTATAAAAGACAATTTAATCATAAAACTAATTTTCAATGTATTCCAGGACATATCAAAAATCGTCATGGTTGCAGCAGCGAGCTTCGGTAAATCAAAAACTGCCGGTATCTATTCTCCAACACATCGTGATACTCCACCTGAGGATATTACGGTAAACACCAACACTACAAACAATAACCTACTTGATGACTTATTTAAAGCATGTCAACCAGTCGAAAGTAAAACATAAATTTCTGCTGGTGCCAAATCAAATTATTTCGATGACTTCAATCCACGTGCAGACGACACACATGAGTTTGGTAATTTTGCTAGTGCAAGAAATCATGGCAGTTTGCTGCATACTGCACAATTTGTGCATTAATTTTGGGGACGTAGACTCCGAAAATTTACCGCAACCACCACAGGTAAACGAACAAATGCTGAGCGAACGTGAGCAACTTCAAACTACACTCCCACCAACTCCACCACCGCAGATACATCCTCATATTCGTCATGGTCATGTTGTTCGTCGGCCAATTGCACGCCAAGAAATCGTCAATGTCTTTGCTCAAAGACTTGCAGCAGGTATTCGTATTTAAATTGCCGCTGAACGACTCTTGCAACCCTCCAAGAGATGGAAAAATATAAGTTTTAATATTTCTGGTATGATGACCTAAAACTTTTATAAAGTCAAAGATGTGAATTCAGCTTTAACTTTTATACATCTGATGAGCACAAAAAAGGCCAACTTCAAGTGCTCTCCAAATGGAGTCAACTATAATTTATTATCTTTGGCTTCAACTTTTTACAGCAGCTGCCAAGCATAACAAAAAAGAGCTTCTTCGAATGTATATAAAATTTTTGGATAAATACACTTTCCAATGTGAGTATTTCTACATACAAAAATATATGTAAAAAAAATATCCTTTTCCACTTTATGCTTCTAAATAGATAAAGTCGAATGCAGAAAACGAGCAGCCACCAATGTGGGATATAGATGGAATCATCGAAGAGAACAATCATCCCCTGGCCAAACCATATCTTACACCACATGCATCAGCATCATTTGAACTAGGACGCCCCTCTTCTGGAACTCAACAATCCTTGTTAACTTCAGAATCTAAGAGACCTTCAAAACCATCGATCGTCAGCTACTGCAGCCGCTGCTGTACATCACCAAAAATGTCTTCATTTCCAACGAAACCGAGCGAAGTCGCCGGCAAGTCAACACTAAAGTGAAAGCTAAAGCTGGCCATACACGATCGAGTAAATGGCTTGCCAGGCCGAATTCAATCGAGTGATTGGGCTCAACCGAGCCATTTGCATTTTCACCCAGTCGGAAATCCACTAGCCAAATTGTCTTCAAGCCAAATGGTTCGATCGTGTATGGCCAGCTTAAGAGTTTGCTGGATCTTGCTTCGCATAACTTTCTCCCATCCCAGCTCACATCGGACGAAAAAGCTTGGACATCGGAGAAGGACAGAAAGAAGACTTATAAAATCTGATAGGTATTGAAACAATTTTCTTTAAATTAAAAACACTGTAATGGATGTAGCTGATGCCCAAGTTGGACAATTGCATGTTAAAGACGACGTTGGTATTCGATATCAGAAAAAAATTCAAGATTTTCTCGAAGAATTCAAGGAAGATGGAGAAATCAAGTACCTGAAACCAGTAACTGAATTAGAGTCCCCTGACCGCTGCACACTCCAAGTAAGCTTCGACAATGTGGAAAAATACAATCGGAATCTGGCCACAAAAATTATCGAAGAATATTATAGAATCTATGCCTACCTTGTGTCAATCAGTGTCAAACTTTGCTTAACATCGTATTGGCTTAAAAACCGAAAAGAATTTCTACGTCTCCTTTACTGAAGGGCCCACTCGTCACAAAGTCCGTGACATGACGATTGCGACGATTGGATCCCTCATTCGGATTTCTGGTGAAGTGGTCCGTACACATCCAGTGCACCCAGAGCTGGTCTTTGGCACATTCATGTGTCTCGATTGCCAGACTGAAATCCGGGGTGTAGAACAACAATTTAAGTTCACAAATCCCACAATATGCCGCAATCCTGAGTGTTCCAATGGGCGGCGATTCATGTTGGATGTGGAAAAGAGTTTATTCATTGATTTTCAAAAAATTCGCATCCAAGAGACACAAGCTCAACTCCCACGAGGTTGTATTTCCCGCTCGGTGGAGATCATCCTTCGTTCGGAGTTGGTAGAGACCGTACAGGCTGGATTTCGTTATGATTTCACTGGAACGCTAATTGTAGTACTAGATGTAGCTGTATTGAACATGCCGGCCGCCAAAGCAGACTTCGGTTCACGACATAAGCCCGGTGAAGGACAGGGTGATGTAGTTCGTGGTCTTAAGGCTCTCGGCGTGCTAGATTTGAACTGCCGCATGGCTTTCCTACCTTGCAGTGTCCAATTTTAAATGAACTGGAAGTGTAGAAAAAAAAACGCTTGACCTTAACCAAACTAGTTAAGAGCTCTATTAAAGAAAACGTTTTATACATTTTTCAAAGAAAACATATTATTGCCAATCTATTGAAATAAATTGAAATAAAATATTTTTTAAGTTTATGTTCCCAAATCGTGTTTTATTTATATAAAACAAAAATTACTATTAATGTTTATTATATATTTTTGTATGTACCTATATTGATTACATTACTATGGTGTATTGGTATATTTATGCATATTAAAGTAAAATAATTACATTTTTAATAAAAAAAAAAATAATATAAATTCTGTGGCCTTTATTGCATCCACAATATCATTGTGTATTAAACTTTACAAATTTATCTAGAAAAACAAATTACAATGGACAACAAAAAGTAAGTGATAGAGAAAAGGGTTTTGTTGAACAACAGAAAAGAAAAAAAAATATGAAAACTCTTTCATGGCACAATCTTAGATTGCACACATGATTTTCTTAAAACTATTTAAGTTTATTAAATTTATCGTAATATTCTGAGTTCAAATCTATTTTTTACGCTTTTCACGTTTCTCACATCGATGAATGATGTCAGAAATATGAAATATTTTCATTATTTGATTTTGTTCCTCGGTTATGCCATCGACGTTGATCTTACTGCGTTGCATATTGCCCTAGAAAATTAAATTTCAATGTGAAACTTTCTTCCAAGTAAAATTTCCATTAACGCATCTTTACCTTAATAAGATCATAGATACGTTCGATGTCGGGATTCTTTCCATGTGACTCCATTTGCTTCAGCATGAATGTCAGTTTTCCATAACCCTTGCCTTCACTTTCTGACTTTAACGAAACAAAGATTACGAAATCTCATCAGTAACATCGTGTTTGTGAATTTATGTAATCAGAACACCTACCAGATCCTCCATTTGAGACTTCAAACTAGGCATTGGCCTAGTTTGCCAAATCTATCATATTCGGGAGTCCGGTTTGGTTTGACATCACTGTGCCGTTGAAAATGATTGCTTGCAGCCTTCCAATTCTGCTTTCAGCTCTGTGAAAGATTTAAGCGAAAAACAATATGAAAAATCTGTCTTTTTTTTGTAATTTTTCTTTTACTCACATTTAATGAAGTACAAGTTCCTGGCTTTCTGATGAGATATTCTGTAGGTTTTGTATTTTCCTTGTTGGAATTGATGTTCTGATTGCTGTTATTCACTTTAGGGTTCATTAGATGACCCATCAGCAGCTGGGGTGGTTCCCGAAATGGAATTAGTAGTTCCATTAGCATTGGAAGCTTGCGAAGAGTTCGAAGCTTCTGAATTGAGAGAAGTAAGCGATGATGCATGACTTTTTGTCGACTGGAAGTAAAATAAAATATACCATCGAATAAATAAAAATAAAGGTATAGGAATTACGTTGACCGTCGAGATTTCTTCCTCGGAGGACAATCAATAGCTCCATTTAAGTGCGACTGGTTTGACACTGAATTCTGATGATTAGGAATAGGATACATCTGAAAAGGCCAATAATTTAATAAACACAAGTCCACAAAGCTAGATTTTTTGTTTCAAGAACTTACATCATTGATTGGATTAAAATGCGACTCATTTGGAATCCGATTGACCGGAGTAAGTTCCTCGTTTATCTGCTGATCCACCCCTGGACTGGAATTTGCACCCACAGTAGTTGAACCATCGGTTGAACGGACGCTGTGCTATTTCATTATCTGCTGTGACCGAAGAAATTGATGATGTCATTTGCTGGGAACTCAGAGAAGATGAATTAGATGAGGCTGCTCGCATTGATAGCAAAGTTGGGCCCACATTCTTACCGGATTCAACATAACTGGAAAAAGATTGGGTAGCAGTAATGTTGGGGTTTTCGGAATAAAACCTACGTATAACACTCTAATCACTTCACTGCCAGCCACATCAGCAGCAACTGCCGCGACTCCGTTTGTCGGCCTCGGAGGTTTAGATGATGCTTCTTCCCAACCAAAGTCAGGTGAATCAAAACAGGATAATGTCAAAGTTAAGGAGACCTCCTTTTCTATTCGCTCTCCAATTATCCAAAGCCTGCATACAAGTACTTCCAATTTGTTTTGATGAGTTCTTTGGCCACATCCTCGGGAAAGAATTTGTAAATGAAACTAAAACACGCAAATGACGAGTTTTTAAATTGTGCGTTTAAGAAAATGCTTATATACTTATGTACTCACTCGAGAATTTTTCAGCATCCCAACCTGTCGGTATTTTCCTGCCCATCTGTATTATCCTCGCTTATACTCGCGTTCCTCAGTCTCGCAAGGCACATTGCTGAATGAGTGGACCGAGATATTTATTGAGATGATATCGAAGGTAGATACTACTTTCTCCGGTATTGGAGGGCTCCAATGTCCGCAATTGTTTCTTCTTTAGACTGGATCCATTTGCATTCATTTAAAAGCCAAATGTCCCGGCTGTCATGTACTTGTGCTAGTCATTAATCAGACCCATAGTCCACCAACCTTTTCGTTGGTTCTGTGCAATGATATCGCCATTGGATCCATTCAGTTCGCAGTGCCGTTCATTGTCGTTTTTGTTTTATCTTTTGCTTTATGTCACTCGCTTTTCTTGATTTATTACTTTTCAATAAGAATTTAAGTTTCCACTTGGCGCTCAACAAGAAGATATCCGGTCACAACTATTGTTTCTGAAAGATGATTGCTTGTTGTTTCTTTTGTTCGCTGGTATCGTCGGCCACACTGGTTTCATTTATAATTTCAAATTCTGAACTTGAAAATGTATTTTAAATACTTCACAAAGTTAAATTTATTATATTTCAATAATTTTTTTTATAATTTAGCTATAGAACTACACCCTTTTTTAAGAATAAAAGTTAGATTTCCAGCTTAATGATTAAGAATTTTAATCTTGTTGGATATAGTTCACATTGGATTTTTGTCAAAAAGTTCATGTAAGTTGAACTGAACTTAATAAAAAATTGCGTATTGACAAGGCACTCACTAGTCAACTGATGAGTCCAAGTGAGATCGCCGGGACGAAACGCCAATTTTTATGGACTAAAGGCCGATAAAAGCTATTTTGAATCAATAATTCAACAAGTCCAATTAAATAGTGCTAAGTCTTCTACTTGGCTGATATATTTCAGTAGTATATAGAATTTGTATTATAAAAACCTTCATATCAAAAGTTAGATTTTTGTTTGACGTTTTTCCTACTAGCTGAAAGCTGCTATCATTCTTCTTCGAAAACAGTTTGGTTTCACAGTTTTAGTATACATGGTTGAGAGAGAGTGGCTCTCTTTTTCGAACTTCGAAAAACACCTAAGAGTGGTTGGTGAATCATCATCATCATCGTCGGCTCGACAACCGGGGTCCGGTCCTGGCCTCCTTCAACAAGTCTCTCCACCCATCCCGGTCTCGAGCCGCCGCCATCCAGTTGCGCACCCCAAGGCTCCGGGCGTCCTGGTCTACGCCATCTCTCCAGCGCAAGCATGGTCTACCACGCTGTCGTCTACCATAGAATGTACCACAAAGAACTTTCCGAGCAGGTTCCTCTTCGCTCATGCGAGCTAGGTGCCCTGCCCACCGGAGTCTACCGAGCTTAATTTTTGTCACGATATCTGCTTCAAGGTATATGCGTACAATTCATGATTGTACCGTTTCCGGAATCGTCCTTCCTCACATATGGGGCCAACAATTCTCCTTAAGACTTTTCTCTCGAACGCGGCTAAGAGGTCGGAGTGCCTTTTGCTAAGCACCCAAGTCTCGGATCCATATGTGAGTACTGGCAGGACCATGGTCCTGTACAGCAGCAGTTTTGAAGTTATGGTGAGATTTCTGGATTTGAAGAGCTTTGACAGACTATAGTAGGCTCTGTTGGATTTGAGAAGCCGCCCGCGTATTTCTTCTTCTATGTTGTTATCGGCTGCTACTATTGACCCAAGGTATTTAAAGGATTGCACCACTTCAAATTCGTGCTCCGCTACCTTGATTGTTTGACCAACTGTTCCTCTCGCATTCGACGCCACCATGTGCTTTGTTTTACCTTCACTAATGTGCAGCCCCAGATTTTGTGCCGCCTGCTCGATCTGGATGAAGGAATCATGTACAGCTTGCTCAGTTCTTCCGATGATGTCGATGTCGTCTGCGTAAGCCAGTATCTGGCTGGACCTGTTGACGATGGTCCCTCTTGTTGCCGTGCCAGAGTCACGGATTGCTTTCTCCAACGCCAGGTTGAAGAGGAGGCAGGCCAAACCATCCCCTTGTCGGAGTCCATTAAAGATGTTGATTGGTTTGGATAGCAATCCGGCTATTTTTACTTGGCTTGTTACGTCGTGTCAATTTATTTGGGATGCCGAATTCTCTCATGGCTTTGTAAAGTTCTACCCTGGCTATGCTATCGTAGGCGGCCTTAAAGTCTATAAACAGGTGGTATGTTGGGATGTAAAATTCTAGACATTTTTCCATCGCCTGCCTAAGGGTAAAGATCTGATCAGTTGTTGATTTGCCTGGAATGAAACCACACTGATATTGTCCGATGATGGTTTTAGCGTATGGGGTTATCCGGTCTTGTAGGATAGAGGAGAGTATCTTATAGGCGGTACTCAACAACGTGATACCTCTATAATTGCTGCACGTTGTGACATCTCCCTTCTTATGTATGGGGCAAATTATACCTTTTCGCCAGTCTTCTGGAATTTCTTCATGCTCCCACACGTGCACTATAATCTCATGAATTGCTTGACGTAAAGCTGGCCCACCGTGTTGAAATAGTTGGTGAATACCCGAAAGAAATTTCAAGTTAAAAGCCTCGTAAAGTTAAGAGCCGTTTAAAAGCGCTCGGTGAATACCGGCCTAAAAGTGGCAATAAACTGTAGTGATTCTACAAATTGGGTGAATCGCCTCCCTCTCATCCTTTTAGGACTCCGCTCAACCATTAAAGAAGACATATGGACAACGCCATAAGATATGGTTTATGGTACGCAACTTCGTCTTCCAGCCGACTTACCAGCACCTGTTCGAGACAATCGCCTTCAAACCGATTTTATCAAAGATCTTCGACTCATGATGCAAAAATTAAGTCCGCAGCAGACAGCATGGCACTCAGAACAGCATCCATTCATACATAAGGACCTTAAAACTTCATCACACGTATTTATCCGAAATGATTCCGTAAAAGCTTCGTTAGAACCACAGTTCGAAGGGCCTCTTAAAATAATTGAACGTTATGACAAGTTTTTCAAAGTGGACATCAGAGGGCGAGTCATCAAAATTTCAGTAGACAGATTAAAGCCTGCATACTTAGAAATCACCCAGGAGTTCTATACAAATGCACATTCTTCCACTTCAAATAGACGTCAACCGCCACAAAATTCAGTACCTCAGTATTTCCGCACACGTTCCGGACGTTGTGTACGATCCACAGCGTTTCCCTTGAAGTGCAGAAAACTTCTGGCGGTTACACTACTTGTTAATAATATCACTGTAGATTGTTTGTATAAGAAAAAACATCGTATTTTGTTTTAATGTAATTTGTTTAATTTTAAAAAGATATTTTCATTTTGTTCAGTCTTATCATTCAACTACGAGAATCAACACATTATCTTAAGATTTTAATGATAAAATCTTTTATATTAAATGAATTAGTTTCCTTTATTTAAGTTTTAATACAAGAAACTAAAAATATTCAAACATAACATAACAATATTCAAACACTGGTAAAGCCCTCATCTAGTGAAAAAATTAAATAGAAACGGTAAAAGCTAACGTTCTATTGAGTGAAGTGGTCTTATTGAAAGCCTATATGGCTGAAGTTAAAATCAAACAAAAAATCGTAATTACAAAAATGAATAAACCTACAACTAAAATGAAAAAAAAGTTCCCTTTTTTGACCCTGCGAATATAGCAAATCTTAAACTCAATAATACACCGGACATAACAAAAAATACTAATAACGGTTGTTCCTCAACCCAAGCCCAAATTGGCGGCAAGAAAGCATCATCAAATCAAACGGTATCAGTAACTAGCACAGCAACATTAGAAGCGGCAAAACAGCTTCTTATAATGAGACAAGAGCAAGAAGAAAACAACACCATGTTTAGACAAAAACAACAGATGAGACAGCAAGAGTCACAGTTGCAAGAAATCGAAACAGCAACACTTCACTATAGCTTTGTCGAAATGATTGAAGAGGATCTGGAGGAAACAAACGGAAACAATGGCTACAAGTGCCAAGTTTGTATAAAACTAATGTTAGAAAGTTAATAGATGAGCTTGTCTCAAAAACCCCTAATTTGCGTTTAAGATTATGTTGCGGACACCTGCCTACAAGCATTGGAAAAAGATAAGATGAAAATATAATCGGGACACTTTTGGTATCTTAACTCACCTGTAATACATACTAAGAACGGTTCCTTCCTTTCCAAATGGGTGATGCGCTGACGTTCTTAAATAAAACAATAAAGAAAATTGGTACACTCATAATTATCAAGCTAACTTCAAGATATCTACTTACCTATTTTGTTGAATTGTAGTTGCACTGCCCGAATGATTCTGCTCACCCTTTATTGCGGGGGAGTATTGCCGTTGTTTTTTTTTGGAGACTATAATAGAAAGTACTTAATTTATTTGATAATTATAGTCATCTATTCCAACTTACTTAGCCATTTATGTATAGTTAGTGGTTCGCTGCTATGTCCCATGTTGGGTGGCGTCGTTGGAGGGATTGCTTCGATGTTGCGGTCCTCTGTTCCTGTGGGTTGAATATGGGGCTGGATGGCTGTTAATATGGAGAAAGAATAGGTAAGACAATAAATAAACTTATATCATCCAGCAAGCAGAATCACAAGCATTGCTCAATGAAAAATATGAACATTCAAAAGGAAATGACTTACCGGTTTGCGATGATCGGCCGAATTCCATATTTTTCTTGATATTTGTTGGCCTTTTTTTGTTTTTTGACGTCCGTCAAACAAAACTACAGTCGCCAGCCATATTGTGTTATATTCCTTTTTTTTGTCGTTCCCGCCGAACATGACTAAAACGAAATGAAATTAGTATAAAAATGAAAGGAAACTTTTAAGTCTCGGAACCAGATTGCATTGAGAATTATTCCTGATTTACACGCCGCGTTTGATGAAAAGAGGCTATTTTCACCCGTTTCGATTTGCGACGTGGGTGGTTTTGATTGGTTTTTTTTTTGGTTCTAAGCTGATCGGTGGAGTAGGGGAATGAAGTGATTTGGAGTACTTGGTTATGGGATACCATATGAGAAATGAAGCGGAGTGATTTATATAGCACAAGAGGTTGGTCAAAGTCAAATGCGTAAATGCATTAATCCCTACACATCCAAAAAAACAGAAGGTTTTCATTCCGACAAAAATTAAAAAAGAAAAAGTTTTTAATTCGGTTAAAGTAAAAAGTACTACCTATAACAAATACTAGAGCCATTTGCTCAGTTAAGTAAGAGTAAAAAGCTGAGCGTTTAGGTACGTCGTATGTCTTTACGGGATAATTAAAATATTATGTATACATTTATCATCCTTAGAGCTAAAAACGTGAAGTGGAATTTTTCACGTGTACCTGCACGTTTTTGCATTGGGAAGCCCGACTTAAATGTGAACATCACTATTAAAGAGCAACATATAGCTTTATATTCCTATTAATTAGGGTGAGTGCATATTTGTTTAAATTAAAATCAGTATTTCAAAAAGAAAAAATCATTTTTTTGCGATTTCATACGATGCGGTATTTTAAGATGGTGTGCTTATGCATTATATATATATATACATATATATATTTAAGTGAATACATGTATGTATGAAGTTTCATAAGCAGATACCCCTGTGCTCGCGCGTATATTTTTTTTAGATATTTAAAATAATTCCTTTTGTAAAATGGTTCTATCCGTTTTTTTTTTTTGACTATTAGGTTAAGAAGAAGCTGGCGATTGACGACTCTTTCGTTGCATGGTCGCGATCGCCCAAGTCTTTAATTCAAGACCCGCAAAGTTTTCATCAAGATTTTGATACTTCAAGAGTACGAACATCAAGATTTCGGTATCAAGAGTGCGTACATCAAGATTTTGGTACGTCAAGAGTACGAACATCAAGATAACTAATGTCCTATTTTCACTTTTCAAAATAAAAAAAATAAAAAAAAACTAATTTATAACAAATAGTGTCGTGTACATTGGCGTGATTTAACTTATTTTAGTTGGTTGTTAAAGATTAAGTTTTTACATTTCCATTGTTCAAGTTTTATTTTGGGGAGCTATCTTGTCAGTATTTTTTTGGCTTTTCTCGATATTTTTTATCGCAGGGTTGAGCTCAATATAGGTTGGTTACGCGTTACACTCTGGTGTCAAAGAAAGACACTTAAAAATGATTTGTCTTGGAAAAGGTGGAATCCAACTTCACCAAACTCACTTTTGAGTTGAAAAATCCTATTCAAAAATTCATTAAAAATTCATGTCAAATTCATAACTTTAATTCTTTTAGGTTAAAACATCTTTTTGTAGTAAACCAAAACAAAATTAAATTATTAAAATCACTTTTGGTTGTCAAGTAACGATATTAAAAATCACAGTTGTCAATTTCTTCGTATCTAATTGTTTATTTTATATATAAAAAAAAATATTATTATTATCAAATGCTTGCATATATCTGCTATATTAATTCTATTACTGTTTTTTTTATGAGTTTAAATAAAATCTTCCTTTGTACATGGCGCCAATATGGTTGAATCCAAATTTTTTCTTCAAGTTCCTAGCTTGATGCTTCTTTAAGGTGTCTTTTTTTTAGGGGATGCCGAAGGTGATGAATTTGGTGATGGAAAACCTGAGCTGAAACAAAAACAAACAAAAGGTAAGCGAGGTAAAAGGGGGAGTTAGAAACATTGCCGTTGCCTCCAAAAGTAGCCTCCCTACTAGACCGAAAGTCCGGATAAACGTTCCGGGCCCTTGCATCGAAAGGGAAATGCTGGAGAACTTCCTTCGTGCCCAAAACTCCAGCTTCCCCAGTGCAAACTGGCAGGTGTTAAGTATGGAGGCGCCCACAAAAACGGGCCAAGCAGCCATAGTCATGTTGAATGAAGAAACAATGGCAATGCTTCCATCCAGGGGGTTCAAGCTGAAATTAGGCATTAATGAGGTTAAAGTGCGACCGGCAACGGTAGCCAACTCACAAAAGCGGAAAAATGATGATGAAAGTGCTACAGTTAAACACCCAGCACAGTAAGTTGGCCTCTGCCACCTTAACCTTATTTATGTCTAACGACAATGTAGACATAGCCCTAATACAAGAGCCCTGGATAAACAGTGGCAGAATCTGCGGACTTAGGTCCAAGGATTACATTCTATACTTTAACAAAGGGCCTACAGAAGGTAATTATCGTATATGTATAGTGGCGAAAAAAATCTTAAATATCTTCGTCTTATCTTCCCATAGTAGCGCAGATATGACAGTGGTGAAGTGCGAGAGGAAAGGGGCCCCGCCCCTCATCCTATCCTCCGTTTACATGCCAGGCGACGAACCGGGCCCTCCGCCATCAGCCGCTTTTGACGACCTAATAACAACAGCAGGTAAGAGAGGGTGGGACCTCCTAGTCGGATGCGACGCAAATGCTCACCACCTACAATGGGGGAGTACAGACACGAATACAAGAGGTGAGTCACTTTTTGAATTTATAATTAAGAAAAATATGCTGATCTTAAATATTGGTAATGAACCAACATTCGTTACTAGAAACAGAAAAGAAGTGCTTGATGTGACGCTCTCCAATAACTCTGATTCCATTGCAATCAGTAACTGGAAGGTGTCTACCAATGTAACATTCTCAGACCATAGAATGATAACATTCCAAATTGATCACGACATAGGAAATCTAAAACCCTACAGAAATCCCAGAAAAACAAACTGGGAAGCCTTTAATACAACATTGGCCTCATCTTTGGTTCATCTGAAAACTCATCCTATGAGAAATAATGTAGACATTGAATACCATGTTAATACACTAACGTCAGCTATACAGAATGCTTACGAAAGTTTTTGCCCCATTTCCAAAGGAAAAGGCAAGTCCAACCCCGTATGGTGGTCAAAAGAGCTGTCTTTCCTTAGGAAAAACTCGAGGAGGCTTTTCAACAGAGCTAAACATAGCAACACATCTGCTGACTGGGATCTTTTTAAGATCAGCAAAAATGAATACAAAAAAAGAACAACATTATGCAAAAAGAGCAGCCTGGCGGAAATTTTGTATCGACATCGAGTCTACAAATGATGCTGCGAGGCTGAGGAAGATCATGTCAAAGGTCCACATACCCCCGGGCTTCTTAAAAAGACCGGACAAAACCTGGACAGATTCCTGCTCAGAAACCCTAGAATCACTTATGAGCACTCACTTCCCAGGCTGTGTGACATATTCACCTCCTATCGACGGAGGCCCTAGCGTAAGTGGATTCTGTAATAAAGGCAACCAAATGATAGATAGCATCAAAGTATCTTGGGCCATTGACACCTTCTCGGCATACAAGTCTGCAGGGCCAGATGGAATAACTCAAATTATGCTACAAAGCTCTAAAGACATAATCGTTCGACTTCTAGTAGGAATTTTTAGGGGATGTCTAAACAGAACCTTCATTCCTTCTAGTTGGAGAGAAGTCAAGGTCATCTTCATTCCGAAAGCTGGCAAGCCCTCTCACACTGAACCGAAAGACTTCAGGCCGATAAGCCTATCCTCCTTTCTTCTCAAGACCTTGGAAGGTCTGATCGAAACGCACATTCGTCTAAAGCTTAGTGATGGTGTACTCTCACAGGCCCAACATGCATAAATGAAGGGCAAATCTGTCGAGACGGTACTTCATGAAGTAGTAGGCACAATTGAAAAATCAATCCAGTTCAAGGAATTTACCTTGGCTGCATTCCTTGACATCGAAGGGGCCTTCAATAACGTAAATAACGCTGCAATTCGACATGCCCTCAACTCCATCAATATCGATCCGTCACTGGTAAACTGGATTGACTCCATGCTTCAAACGAGAATTGTTAATGCTGAAATGGGTGATAGCAAACTGAAAATTAGGACATGTAGGGGTACTCCACAGGGTGGAGTCTTATCACCTCTGCTGTGGCTTCTCGTCGTTAATCAGATCTTAGTTAAACTAAATCTCAGCGGTGTCAAAGTCGTGGCCTACGCTGATGACATTGTGGTAATGGCCTCGGGAAAATTTGTTCCCACTCTCTGTGAACTATTACAAACGGCCCTTGACAAGCTCATTAATTGGGCCAATAACTGTGGACTTAACGTCAACCCACTAAAGACAGAACTAGTTTTGTTTACAAGGAAACGTAACATTCCAAACATAGACCCGCCCATCATTAATGGAACTCCATTACAAGTTTCGGGGACGGCCAAGTATCTTGGTGTGGTCCTTGATCGTAAACTAAGCTGGAAAGATAATATCAAAGAACGAGAGAAAAAAGCCACGATAGCATTTTACACTTGCAGTAGAATTTTTGGTAAAAATTGGGGACCCAGCCTAAAACCATTCATTGGATGTACACAGCCATAATAAGGCCTATTCTAATGTACGCATGTTTGGTCTGGTGGCCAGCTTTAGGCAAGGTTACCAATATTAATATCGTGACTAAAATTCAAAGACTGGCGTGTATTGGCACAACCAGTGCCATTAGAACTACCCCAACCACAGCCCTAGAAACATTCCTTTCACTAGCCCCGCTCGATCTATTTGCGAAAGAGCTAGCGGCCAAAAGCGCTTTAAGGCTTAAACAGTGTAATAACTGGACAAGGGATCACTACGGGCGCAGAACTATAATGCAATTTACAGACATAAACATACAAACAGACTATATCTCACCATCCATAGATTTTAACCCAGTGGCTCTAGTAGATATCCCAACAAGGGATCGCTGGAACGAAAATCGGGTCATAAATGAAAATCATGTTTCGGTCTTCACAAACACAGTTACCCTGAAATGGGTCCCAGGACACCGTGATATACGCGGAAACGAAATGGCAGATGAATTGGCCAGAAACGGGTCATCTCTTGACCCAAGTCAAATAGAATCATCGATATTAATGCCACTGGAGCAAGAAAAGAATAGAATTCACCAAAACTTCCTCAAAACCGCTAATGACAGATGGTCATCAATTGATACCTGTCGGGTCTCTAGGAATCTATGGCCGAATATTTCCAGGAAAAAAACAGAATTCTTACTTAAGATAAGCAGGCCTCAACTGTCCCTCCTGGTTGGAATCCTGACTGGTCACAACTCAATGGGGACCCACATGGTCAGAATGGGCATTAGCACATCTGACCTATGTAGAGGGTGTCAGGACGAGGAGGCGGAAGAGGGCTCATGCCCCAGCCTAGCCAAAACCAGGAAAACTGCCCTCGGAGAATACTTTTTCGAAGAACTGGGCGACATCTCAAACCTACCACTAAAAAACATCCTGAACTTTATACGGAGTTCGGGATGGTTTAGGGAGGTAACTCATGACCCCTAACTCCTTTCCCTTTCCATCCTAATACCTACCCTACATCCTGGGGAGCGCAATGGATCCATTGAGATCCGAGTGAGAGGGTGCGGCTTGCCGCATCGTCACCCCTTTTAACCTAACCTAACCTAACCTAGAAACATTGTCCATGATGACTCCCATGGTAGGGTGGTAAAGGGCCCCGCTGAAACGATACCACCAGCGCCCTCTAGTGGTAAACGTCCGTCCGGTTTCCCTATAAATCAATCTTCTATTGATTTAAATTATTTGTTGACCTTTTATTTTACTTGGCATGATTTATGTTTTGCGGTAAGCGAGATTGAGATTGCGAGGACAAGATCCCACCATTTCCGGCGAGCTCAAGCCGAGCAACCGCTAGCATGCCAGTTCCTCGCACTCAACGATAACGAATTTGAATACTTAATTCAAACTCGCCTTCTCAAGCTTATTACAATTAGTCAATCAAAATAAAAACAAATCAAAACTTTTTGTTGAAGATCCTAAAGTTCATACAGAGCTTTCCAAAAGATTCGCGAAAGCAACGATATTGAGGCTCACTCCTTCACCCCTGAGGAGAATAAAACCATAAATGTATAGCCCGATTCTTCCCATCATCACTGATACCTCACAAGTCATAAGAAGAGGTGAAATTAATATTGTGACTTTTTCGAATTCTCCCCCAGAGTCACAACTTATGAGAGCCACAAAAACAATCGAAATTGTGATCTCCTTCATAGCAGGTCACAACTCACAAATTACATGTGTTTTGAAACTTTGATATCATAATGTATTTATTTTTTAAACCAAATTGATTTTTTTTTAGATTAGGACAGAGAAAATTTAAGTGGATTTTACTAGGCGTATCTTCTTTGGTATCTTTCATCCGAAATAAAAAAACAAGATTTTCACAATAGCACAGACTTTTTTTCTAACGCAGGAAACAAATGATTCATTAGCTCTCGAAAACAAAATTTTTTAATAGTTTTTTCACTTCCATTTCTCAAAGATATATATAAACAATATTTTTACTCACGTTGTTGATAAAAAAATGGGTGAAAACTTGATTTTTTAAGTTTTAAATAAATTTATACGGCCCAATTGAAAATCTTTTTTTAAGTTTTTAATAATCAGCTGTTGCAATTATGGCACTCCAAAATTCACCCAAAATTCTATGGGGTCTAAAACAAAAGTAACTCCAGCTCCCACTGGGGAAAAGGGAGTATTTTCAGAATTCTTTAATCTTTCCCAAACTTTGTTTGGAATTAGAGGTGTGTCAATCGTTCATTTTAAGAGATTCAATCGTTCATTTGTCGTTCAGTTCAATGATTCGTTCTTTTCAATCGTTCATTTTTCCAATCATTTTGGTTTCAGTTTCGTTTTTGTCGTCAGTAAAATAGGAACACTTCGTTCTTTTTAAATGTCGCTCTTTTTTTTGGTTGCGATTCAAAGATATATGTAGATAAAAACCTAACTAACAAATTAAAAAATAATACCTCTATTGGTAACGCACTTTTTAAAACACAAAGATCGCATCGTTCACATTGGAATCAGATTGATTCGGTCTTTTGTTATTGTGTTGTGAGTTGTTACCCGTGCCGTACACCAATGTGTCCAAATTTCAATCGTTCACATCAACGATATAAGTTTCGTTCTTTCAAGTCATTCTCAATCAAATGATAGGTACAACGTACAAAACAGACACTGAACCATATTAGAAAGAAACGACAAACACATATAAACGGAGTTTAACTGAGAAGAAATAATTGTATGTATCTGTCGTGGGTTTTTGTTTATTCATTTGGATTAGTTTCTTTACCTTTTGATCCGCTTCTGTTTTTTTTATTGTGTTTTTCTTTCTTTTTGTGAATTGATTGAGAACGATTGTAATGAACGAAACATACTTCGCGTCACCTCGTTTATTTGAAAACTGAAATGATTGATACTGGGATTGATTGTTTCGGTTTACTGTGATTGCAATCAATCGTTCTTTTTGGTGAACGGGTCAAAAAGACCGAATAAATCACGATCGACACAGCTCTATTTGGAATCGAGGTCACAGAATTGATCGACAAAGCATAAATTTTTTAAAAAAATATCAACAAAGAGGGTTCAATCGAACAAAAAAGAGTTGCCTATCTCAAGCTTCAATGAAGTAATTCTATCCCAGCCATGAATTTAAAAATTATTACTTTTAACGTTTCGTCTTTGATCGGTCAAAGCCGGAGAATTGATCTTCAGGAAAATCATTTGCATGAGTGACACAAAGTATTTATAGATGGGTTCCGAGTTATCAGAAATGACAATGATCAAGGGGTAGCCATTTTAATAAAATCTAATTTAGCTTTTGATATAATACAGTCTAATAATGTATCCCTTGCAGCTGTTTTTGTTAAATTAAAAGTTAAAATAAGACAAGAAGAGAAAAAGCTACTATTAGGATCTCTTTATCTCCATTCCAATGTCAAAACAGAAATCTTATTGGCAGAAATAAATAAGTTGATAGCATTGGAGGAAAAGTATGATGGGTTACTTGAAAATCTGAACGACAAGACGGCCTCCGGAACCATTGTCATTTCGTGATGAGCAATATGCAGGACTTTCTTCAAAAAGTTATGAACTTCCTCAGTGTTATACTAACTTTCTTTCCTGGAATAGCAAGATTTATATAAAAAAAAATCATAAACTAACCAAAAATTTATTTTAAATAATCTATATATGTACCTACACCTATCTTAAAGTACATATAAAGACTTTAAATGTATAAAATAAAATGATTTTAAAAAGAACTCAAAATATGAAAGGAAAAAAACTATTGAACATAAAAAAAATTTATGAATTTCAAATCAATTTACCTTAGAATAAAATAGTTAATAATTATTAATATAACACTCCCTTTCCAATAACTGGCTGGAAAAGAGGATATTATTGAATTGTTAAAACTATTAGGCCAGGCGCGCACATGCAACTAAACAGTTTGGTTGCGATTTTGAGCACTATGGGATTATATGAGAGTCCGCGCACATAAACCGGCGGACTCTCATATAATCCCGAGTGCTCAAAATCGAAACCAAACTGTTTAATTGCATGTGCGCGCCTGGCCTTACTGAGCACAAAGCACAAATAAAAACAATACAAATGTAGACAAAAAAAAATGATAGACAAAAACAAATCATAATAATTATACATATAAAACCAGCTACGGAAAAAAAATGTGTAACTTGTAAGCTATAGAGGTGTTCCAAGATTTGTCTTTGTGTTTTCTCTTTCTAATTTGACATCTAAAAACAACAACAAAAAATGTCCCTGTTTGGAAAATATTTATATGCTCTTGGCAGTGTTAAAAATCCGGTCATTTGATTATTTTTTTATATTTGGTACTGAAAACTTAAATTTACGATCGAATTACCTATTAATTAGTGTTTAAAAATTTTAGTGAAAAATTTTTCAAGTGTTTGATACAAAAAAACTAATTTTATTACATATTAATCACTATTATTAAACACGGAGAAACAAGTTGAATATCTCAAAAACAAACTACAGCCATATATGTATGTTCCAACAAATAGCTGCAACGGCCGGAGGTATTGCTATCGGTTCCGCAGTGGTGGTTTAAAAATCTAGAACTCGTGTTGACATTGTGTTCATGCATCTCTTCTAGGGCCAAGTTGTCGGATCTGGAATCAGTGTCTTGTTCAGTGGTGGCGGCGATAAGGAAGCCGCTGCTGCTCCAGCACCATCTGCTGCAGCTACAGTCCAACAGTATGCCAGTCAACCAAATCAGTCATAAAGTGCTTGAGCATGGCAGACCAAGCAATTCTTACTTACAATGCACCCAGGGACA